>OX418227.1:23215463-23378798 GCA_948455865.1 Conomelus anceps | reverse complement strand
GAAGGAGAAAGAGAAGAGAAGAGAAGAAGCAAGAAGAGAATGAAGGAGGAAGGAGGTGAATGAGGAGGCAGAATAAAAAGAAGAACAGAAAAAAGAAACAATTGAGTATTAAATTGAATTCATAAACAGGCTATACGCAACGTTCTACAAATCCAGATTCAACTGAATCGGGCAACCCGCTAGTTTAGATAGAAGCAACCAAATAGTTGCACGACAAAAAATTGCTCTTGTTCACTCCACAATCAATTACACAGACTTATATGGTAGCAAACACACACAGCACAACAATAAGTTGATGATGGTACAACTACATCTAAAAAAACAAAAAACATGCCACGCTCGGATTTTCTCTGAGAAACGAATAGAGTTTTCAAATTGGATGAATTGATCAAAGTGAAAGCACCTAGTAGGCACTCCACTGGACTGATTAAATGAGACTGTATACGAGGAAATCCAGCTATTTTATTAGAAAGATTTGTTCTTTGATTTCGGTAGAAAAATAAAAAATTGAGCTTTCAATTATTTGATGGAATAAAATTCTGTACGAATGAAACCCTTCATCAATTTTAGGCTGATAAATTCATGTACCCCCACAGCATACAGCTAAAGTCTACTAAAGACGTCTGTAATGTGAACAGCTAAGGTCTGAGCTGGGGGGTCATGACACCCCCCCCCCCCCCAAACGAAAATTTACTGGTGAAAGAGTAGTGATCTCGCAAAAAAGGAGAAAAAAAAACATTTCCGACACCCCCCCCCCCCACAAACACCAGGGCTGGGACCGCTCCTGCGGACTGCAATTTATAACTACCGGTCACCCTTCCAAGCGCAGTCCCGAGTGTACGTTACTTGACATCCTGACACCGCGCTCAGCGAGCAGACAACCACTCTGATAGGCGTAATATCCGACGAGAATTAAATTGAGCAGTAATTCATTCGTTTCCAAAACTGTAATAACCGAGTTAGCGGCTCTGGTAGTACAGTTGGTTGGAGCGCTTGTCTGTATAAGATAAGGCTCTGGCTGGTTTCGTTTCCTGCAGCCTTGGGTTCGAATCTCATTCAGCCATGGATGTTTCTCATCATTCACCTCATTACCCACGAACAAGTCTCGTCATGTGGGCATCATCCGCAATAAGAAAAAGGTAGAAATTAATTATATATAGAAAGTTCAATGATGAATAATACTGATGTCACAACCACTCCCGTTATTATCACGTATTGAATTGAATTGAATTCTTTATTTCCTCTTTAAAAAACAAGTATATACGTAATAACAATAAGTTAGAGAAAATATATTCTTCACATGGGCTAGAATCCCTGTGTGCGAAGAAGAGTCTGCATCGGTAGAATTTATATAGAAGAAAAAAAGAAAAATCATAACAAAAAATTGAAGAGAAAAATAAATTACAGCCAAAAAAGAGGGGGAAAAAGACAAAAAAAAAAGAGAAAAAAGGCTTAATTATTTGTGGAGGATCAACTATCTATGGGAAATGCGAGGCCGACAAGAGAGATACTACAGTTTCGGCTGTCAAATCAATTACAATCTCCATAGAGATTCTCTGCTGTAAAATCACTTCCCCGGGTTCGGAACCCACCTAAAACTGTAGGTCCAACTCATCAATCACCATCATCCAACTCATTACCCACGCAGAGGTCTCAAACCCATGTGGGCTTCATCCTTAGGCTGAAAAGGCTGCAGTTCTGTAACTTCCCCACGAAGCAATCGATTAAGAGAATCGATAGTCGATATGCTTAGCTTTGGGTTCGGTACAGATATGTACGGATTATCGAAATTTTCATTCGATTGTTTCGTGGGGAAGATACGGAACTGCAATCATAATCTAAATTGAAGTATATAAATAGTAAATTGAAGGGTATAAATATCAATAAATGTACGGTAATTATAGGGTTACCATACGTCCGGATTTGAACCGGACAGTCCGGATTTGACACATCTGTCCGGTTTGGTGTCCGGATTTGAGAAAAGTCTAAAATGAACAAAAAACATGAAGATTTAATTACGCCCTGCCAATTATGATGGTCAAACATCAGTATATATTTGCATATTTTAAACTACCTCACTACATAATACCTAAAATATTTCAGAACGAAAGGATAAGACATAGTCTATCGATCGGAATTTATAATTTAAGGAGTGGGTTTAAAGTGAGAAAAAGGAACAATTTTGACTCCAAAATTATAAAAAGCATCGTCTCTTATAGTTAAAATTGTTATTCCATCCCCCCCCCCCCAAACCACGGAAATACCCTCCTGCCGGATCAGGCATTAAAAAAAATTATGGTAACCCTAGTAAAAACGGCCTGTAATGGGGAATATATACGGTGATATAATGGTGATACAAAACTATGAAAAACCAATCAGGGAATTTAAATGACATGCATCAAAATTCACCACTGGGGTTACGTCAAATTGGTTTAATGCATTTCAAAAGCATGTTAGCTGGTGCACGCTCTCAAATTGTTGGATAATACGATTATAAAGCTATCAATCACAATAATAGCAACGAGAGAGACAACAAAAGACTGCATGACACACCAATCTACACTTGAAATGCATGTCAGTAACTTTTTGGCAAGCGAGAACTTCACATTTGGCACATGGGGTTTCATCGTTGTACGTAAACATGACCCAAAACAAACAGGCTACCGCAAAAATGCATTACAGTTGCATAAATATTCAATTTATGAAAGCTACTCAAAACTACACCGTTATGCGCATCAAGAGGAGCAACGACATGTAGTTACAAAGAGGTGTTACCAAACTACACTTTTACACACAGCTACAGTAGCAGGGATATATATTTACAGAGAGGTGTTACAAAATTACACTTTTATACACACAGCATCAACAGAAACATGAGACTAATTCAGAACATGCAACCGCTTTTAAATTCGCTTGCAAAACTTGTATGATATTTATTGAAGTTAAAATTGAATAACACATAACAGTTAAAATAAAGGCATAACAAGGGGGCTGTAATATCTAATATATTTTGGAGCTTATAATATGCCTGTCTACACCTAGTACTAAAACAATGGTAATGTTTGCTTCAAATGCATATTTAAGACCTGAATAATTTCAAGTGTATATTTAATATACAAAGCAGATGACAGAGTTTTATTTTAATGACTTAAATTTCTTGACATATCTATATACCCCTTTACAGAAGGTCAATAGATGAAAATAAATAAATAATAATAATAATAAAAATAATAATAATAGATTTCAAGAACATTCTAAAGCTAGAAGAGGTACTCTAGTATCAGAAGAGAGAAGAAAGACATGAAAATGGAGTACTGGAAAAAGCGGAAAGAAGAATCCATTAAAAAATAATTGATTCAAAGTGGGTGATTCGAAAAAAAAATAATCTATTGCTGCAAGGAAAAATGTTGTTCTTTTTTAATTATTTTATAGATGAAAAAAAAAAAAATAATAATAATAATAAAAGATTTCAAGAACATTCTAAAGCTAGAAGAGGTACTCTAGTATCAGAAGAGAGAAGAAAGACATGAAAATGGAGTACTGGAAAAAGCGGAAAGAAGTATCCATTAAAAAATAATTGATTCAACGTACCCCAAAGTGGGTGATTCGAAAAAAAAATAATCTATTGCTGCGAGGAAAAATGTTGTTCTTTTTTAATTATTTTGTGAAATATGGGGGTTCAAAGTTGAAATTTTTCGGTTTTGGGGACAATTGATCTCACCTATGAGTGATTTCAAACTTTTGATAAATTTTCCATAACTAAGACACATTGAGGAATAAAATTATACATTTTTTATTTCATTTTAACAAATAGTTTTTTCAAAATTATTTTTTGAAAATAGAAAATTTTCTAGATTAAAAAAATGTAATATGAGAAACATTAATTACTTGATAGGAATAGAAAATATGTCATTTTATTCCTTGAGGTGTCTTTTAGAAACAGAAATTTTATCAAAAGTTTAAAATCACTCTTCAATTGCCCCCAAAAACCAAAAATTTCAACTTTGAACCCCCATATAATCGATGAAAAAACTTTTTCTCATAAGACTCTGTTCTCTGCTATAAAATCCCTTCCCGGTGGTTTTGTTTTTATATAGGTCCAACTCATCAATCACCATCATCCAATTAATTACCCACGCACAAGTCTCAGACCTATGTGGGCTTCATCCTCCGAAAAAAATAGATAACATTTCAAAGCCATAATAGCATCCAATACAATAAACTTCGAAAAAAATGACAAAAACCCTTCGCACAGCCTTGAGGACAAGGGTCTGTTAATTTGAGTCTAAGATCAGAGGTTTAAGGACCACAAGGGTCTGTTAATTCAAGTCAAGAACAGAAGTAGGTATTTGTTCCTAGCTCTGAAAAGGCTACTAGCTACAGTTAAAAGGATTACCCTATAAACATCGAAAAATAATGGCAACGATATCAAATACATAATACATCACAATCATAAATCATAAATATAAACTAACAGTATAAATAATACAGAAACATAAAAATCTTTTATGCATTTATGGCATCACCAGCAAAAAGAAAACTTTGCCCGCTCGTGACCGCTGCGGTTGAAAAAATAAAAAATATTCAATATTGTATCATTCCTGAGGTTAAACTTATGAAAAAGCTGTGTTTTCAGAAATTACTTTTATCCTTAAATTATATTTTCTATTGAAGGGAAATAGTTGTCTGTTATCCAGTCATTAATTGTTTTATTACTAATTTTATTTTCCAGATTGAAAGGCAATATGTTTATAAACTTGCTGCATATATAAATGAATTGCCTATATGACAAGCAAACGCCCACTCAAGATTGGGGATTTACTAAGTAGAAAAATATTCACGGAGAAAGAACGTAAAAGGTAATCCTAATAAGAAAGAATATCTACGGTTAAAATAAACAAGAAACGAATTCCAATCTTTTTCCGAATTAAGTTCAGCATTCTTTTACCCCTCTTCCAGAACCCCCCCCCCCCCCATCAGCAACCAAAATTAACCAAAATGACAGATGACATTTCAATCAGTTCCTTCCCCCCCCCCACCACAGATAGCAGAGATTAAAAAGAAAATTCTTCAAAAGGAGGGTTGTTACCCTTGAGAGGAGAAGATCGTACGGAATTCGAAAAATTCAAAACGTTGTGGGGTGGTGATAAAATCGGTACGATTTACCGTACGGTGTCTGACAAAAAAGAAACAAGAGGGGTGAGACGTTAAAATACTGCTACTGAAGATGAGAAAAAGGATTTAATATGAATGGTGATGAAGAGGGAAGGGTGGAAAAAGAAAGGCGGTAGGTGCAAGGTGGTAGAAAGGGTGGAAGAAGGGGAAAGGTGGAAAACAAAGTAAACACGTGAAGGAAGGGATGTATAAATGTTGGGGAAGGGATGGTAGAAAAGGTGGGGAGAGGAAGTTAGAAAATGCAAAAAGGGGAAAAAATAAGAAAGGTGAAAGGTGCGTGGGAAGGTACAAAAAAGTGAGGAAATGTCAAAGAAGAAGAAAGGTGTAAAAACGGAAAAACATTTTCAAAAGGATTTACAAAATTAATGAAAGTAAGGTAAAAGAGGCACGTAGAAGGATGTATAAATGATGGAGAGGGGTGGATATGGAAGAAAGGTGGAAAAGGTGGAAAGAGGAAGGTAGGAAATGCAGAAGAGGGAAAAAAGAATATGGAGGGGTGAATATGGAACAAAGGTGGAAAAGGTGGAAAGAGGAAGGTAGAAAATGCAGAAGAGGGGTAAAAAAGAAAGGTAAGATATGCATGGAGGAGAAAAAGTACAAAAAGGTGAAAAAAATGTCAAGGAAGAAGAAAGAGGTGTAAAAAGGAAGAAAAAGGGAAAAGGAGGAACAAGATGAAGAAAAAAAAAGGTACAAAAAGGTAAGAAAGATGTGAATGAAAGGGAGTGTAACTGGAAGAGGAAAAGTAGAAAACGTGCAAAATGGAAAGGTGAATGGAAAGAAGGAATGTAAAAAATTAATGAAAGCAAGGAAATGAAGAATATGGGGTGAAAGATTCAACATGGAAAGAAAATGGAGAAGTCGAGGTAAAGATAGGCGGAAAGAGAAAGAAAAGGGAAGAGATAAGGAAATGGATGGCGAATATGGAAGGAATGAGAAGCTGAACTAATAGAAGTAGGAGAAAAGTGAAGTAAAAGATGATGGAAACATAAGGAAAAGGATAGAAGATGAAAGAAAAAAGAAAGAAGAAAAATAAGAAAGATGAAGAAGGAAGAAAATTTAATAAATGATGATGAAGAAGTAGGAAAAGACGATGAAGAATAAAGAAGACGATACTAAAGGAGACAAGAAGAAGAAAATGGAGAAAGAAGAAAAATATAAGAAGATGGAGGAAGAAGAAAAAAGAAGAAGATGGAGAAAGAAGAATGAAAACAAGAAGAAGATGGAGGAAGAAGAAAAAAGATGAAGATTGAAGAAAAACAAAATGGAGAAAGAAGAAGAAGAGAAAGAGGTAGATGACGAGGAAAAAGGAAAAACATGAAAGAAGGAGTAAGAAGAAAAAAGAAGATGGAGAAAGAAGAAAAAAGAAGAAGGAGAAAGAAAAAAGAAGAAGATGGAGAAAGAAGAAAAAAGAAGATTGAGAAGAAAAAAGAAGATGGAGAAAGAAAAAAGAAGATGGAGGAAGAAGAAAAACAAGAAGAAGAAAAACAAGAAGAAGAAAAAGATGGAGAAAGAAGAAAAAAGAAGATGGATGACGAAGAAAAAAAGAAGAAGGAGAAGAAGGTGGAGGAGGAAGAAGAAGAAGATGGTGAAAGAAGAGAAGAAGATGGAGGGAGGAAAAAGAAGAAGATGGAGAAAGAAGAAAATGGAGGAAGAATAAAAACAAGAAGAAGAAAAGATGGAGAAAGAAGAAGATGAAGGTAGAAGAGAAAAATGAAGAATATGAAGAAAGAAGAAAAAATAAGAAGATGAAGAAAAAAACAAGAAGAAGAAAAAGATGGAGAAAAAAGAAGAAGGTAGAGGAAGAAGAAGAAGAAGAAGAAGAAGAAGAAGAGAAGAAGAAGATGGAGAAGGAAAAAAGAATATGGAGAAAGAAGATGGAGGAAGAATAAAAAAGAAGAATATGGAAAAAGAAAAAATAAGAAGATGGAGAAAGAAAAATAAGAAGAAAATGTAGGAAGAATAAATACAAGAAGAAGAAAAAGATGGAGAAAGAAGAAAAAATAAGAAGATGGAGGTAGAAGAGAAAAAAGAAGAAGGTGGAGGAAGAAGAAGGAGAGAAAGAGGAAGACGACGAAGAAAAAGGGGAAAAAAACATGAAATAGGGGGAAAAAAGCTGAGAGAAAGATACACCAGAGGCGTACGTTTCCCTTACATTTCCTCCCAGCAGTTGTTATCATTATTATTATTTTATTACCTAATAAAGGGTAGCTTTACGTGTAGCCATGATAGGGTGGGAGGGGGGTAGATAGTAAGGGCAGGGGGTTGTTCACCGATACTTGAGATAGGGTTGAAATTAATTACAATCTCCTGTGCGCCACTGCTCTGTACAGATGAAGTAGATGGATGAATCGCGACTTAGGGGATGGTGTAGGAGGGAAGCGCGTACCTTGGAATTCATCATCATCATAATAATAATCATCATCATCATCATCATCATCTGCTTGTGCTTACAACACACTCTGCCAACCGTCTGATGTGTCAGTCGTGGGCCTTTCCCAAGGTTCCCGGGTTGGGAAAGCTGGCGGCAAACTTCATCATCAATCCGTCCTGCTTTGTATCATCCCTTCGGATACCTTCTCAGGTCTGTTATTTATGCCTGTAGACGTTGTTAATCGATTGTTCACTCTCTCATTCACTCTCTCTCTCTCTCTCAGACTCTGCTTCTCTCTCAAACTGTTTCTCTCACACTCTCTTGCTCAATCTAAACGACGTGCGTTGTGCACACTCATTAACTCTATCACTCTCAAGCTCTGTTTCTCTCACTCTCTCAACTGTTAATCTTTCTTAAACTCTGTTTCTCTTTCTCTCTCTCTCAACTGTTTCTTTTTCTCACTCTCTCTCTGTCTCAAACTCCGTTTCTCTCTCTCAACTGTTTCTCTTTCACACACACTCACTCACTCTCTCTCTCTCTGAAACTCAGTTTTTCTCTCTCTCTCTTTCTCACTTTCTCGTAATCTGCTTTTCTCTCACTCTCTCAAACTCAGTTTTTCTCAGTCTCTCAAACTCTGTTTCTCTCATTCTCTCAAACTCTGTTTCTCTCATTCTCTCAAACTCTGTTTCTCTCAGTCTCTTAACTCTATTTCTCTCAGTCTCTCAAACTCTGTTTCTCTCAGTCTCTCAAACTCTGTATTTCTCAACCTTTGTTTCTCTCAGTCTCTCCAACTCTTTTTTTTAGTCTCTCAAACTCTGTTTCTCTAAGTCTCTCAAACTCTGTTTCTCTCAGTCTCTCAAGCTCCGTTTCTCTCAGTCTCTAAAACTCTGTTTCTTTAAGTCTCTCATACTCTGTTTCTCTCAGTCTCTCAAACTCTGTTTCTCTCTGTCCCTCAAACTCTGTTTCTCTCAGTCTCTCAAACACTGTTTCTCTCAGTCTCTCAAACTCTGTTTCTCTCAGTCTTTCAAACTCTGTTTCTCTCAGTCTCTCAAACTCTGTTTCTCTCAGTCTCTCAAACTCTGTTTCACTCTCTCTCTCTCTCTCTCTCACACAACTCTCAGAAGTAGTATGCTTTTGGTGTGTGTGTGTGTGTGTGTGTGTGTTTCCACCTTTATTAAATAAAGTACCTAAAGATATTTTTTTAAAGCTTAATACATTTTTCGTTATGAATATTGCACAAGATTTGTTACATTTGTTGTATTTTTTCATTGCTTTTTTTTCACAATTTTTATTCGTTTATTTCTCCTTGTATTTTTTCCTCAACTTTTATATTCATTATTTATTTTTTTCTTATCTCATGTATATATCTGTGTAAGTTAGATCTGTATGGGAGGGTTGAGTGTAAGAGAGGGCCGGCTGCGCCCTAACTTCGCCCTCCCAGGAAAATAATAAAGGCAGTCAATCAATCAATCAATCTCTCTCAGTGTGCAAACTGCTCATGATTTGTGTCTAAGCTCTGTTTTATTACAAATACGTGCGATTGTTCACACTCTCATTAACTCTATCACTCTATCACTATCACTATCACTATCACTCTATCACTCTATAACGTCGCAGGGTCTATTCTCTAAAGAAAAATCTGAGCGGAACCGGATTGGCGGTGCGTGAGGACTTGACACGTAGCAGAATTCATGTGTATCGTGCAGCGGTTAATAAATTTGGTCAGCGCAACGTATGGACTGACGACGGTAGAGTGTGGTGGGTTGATGCTGATGGCAATAAGAAATGGACTACTTCTAATGATAGATTGTGAAATCCTCATGTTGCCAAGCATGCCGTCGCAATCATGAGATGAACAAGGTCAATCTTCATATACTGTATTATATCTGATTTGTGAGCGAAATTTCATTTGACGGGTCCTAGAAATGTTAAATTCTAATTGAGATTGACAAGAGTGACATTTTATTATTATTTTTTCAAAGTGATTTCTTTCTTTTATTTCATAATCTGTAATTTATTGTATTCAGTCATATTGAGATTTTGTTATTGTTGTTTTGCAAACCAATCGTAGTCATTGCTAACCAATTGTTTGATTTTTTTTTTCTTATTTTAAACATTTTACTGGATGCGGTAATGGTTATGGAGCTGTGATACACAATGGATGCTATAACTGGGGTGTAGTGTTCGGGTCACATATGTACACATGTATCTACTCCTGATTGCAAGTATTTGTATAGCAATTTCTTGAAGAGTTAATCATTATTATTGTTTCTCGTGTGTAGAAATTGTATGTTTTTTTTATCTCTTTTTTCTTTTCAGTGTGTATTGATTGTTTCTTTATAGATTTATTAAATTCCATTTACTAATTTCATATTATTTCATAATTCCATTTGCATTATAACTATATTATCCTGACTAACTGAAATGTTATCATAAATTTTAACATATCTCATTGAAATCATTTCTTATTGATTGTATGATACTCATGCTGATGCAGTAGAGCATACGGGGAAGTTTGGTGATTTCTATTCTCGTAAATCACAGTTTTAAGTTAGTGAATCCAATTCAATTTTTATTGAAGTTTCCTTTACTTTCACTTTAAATTTGTGTGTATACTCATTTTGCTTATCTATGTGTATAGTTATATTGATTTGCTAATATTGTTATCGGAGAAGCTCCACTTTTCATCAGGCTTATCCTTAGTGACTTGTAACCCAGGAAATTATTTTCTTGTGATCAGACATAAATTCTGTATTTTTTTTTTCTTTTTTCTTATAAATATTATCATCCTATTAACTAAAAACTAATTCTATTTCTTTCCTCCTCAACCTAATAAGACTTCATATTGTTTACTTCCAGCACTTGAAGACTTTTCTATAAGTAACTTACTACTTTATTGATCTTTTAACAAGTAATTTTTCAATTGTTCATTTCACAATAGCTATTCTGATTCACTTGATAACCTTCGGTTGCCGGGTGATCTGCTTGAGCTGTTGTGGAATTTTATTATTCACTTCATGTATGTATTCTCTAACTAGTTCTTTGACTGCATGCCTATGCTGTAGATAACTGCTTTTATGATGATTTATGGATACTAATCTTATAAAAAGCAAATTGGATGAGCATCCAACGTCCTTGAAAATATGCCATGTGAATGCTGAGTCCCTACCCGGACATTTTGATGACTTTAGAGAAATTTTCTCATCTCTTAGCTTTGATATAATAGGTGTAAGCGAATCATGGCTAAAGCCTTCACTGCAGGATAACATATTCAAGTTGGATGATTACTCTTTATTTCGTAATGATAGGATTGGAAAGGCTAGAGGCGGAGTTGCTGCATATGTTCGTTCATCTCTTTGCCCTAAACTACTACAATCATCGCCTCAACCTTATTCTAAATCTCCGGAATTCTTGCTTATCGAAGTTTCTGTTGATAATGTTAAAGTCCTTATTTGTGTTGTGTATCGTCCTCCTAATGCAGGGCGATTGTCATTGCTGGAAAATGCATTGTTGGATCATATTGATATTTATCAACATATAATTGTTGTTGGTGACTTTAACTCTGATCTGTTGAAGAATAATTTCGAGAAAGTACAACTAGTCACAATGGTAAGTTGTATGAGTCTTTATTTAGTAAATGATGCATCGCCCACCTATCATCTGCCCAATTCTCACACACTCCTGGATCTTGCCATTGTGAGTGACATTGATTTTGTTATTCATTATGATCAAGTGCCGGCTCCTTGTTTTTCCCATCATGACCTTATTTATTTAATTTACAACCTGGAGAGACAGCCGTCTAGTAATGACACCTTCACTTATAGAAATTTTAGAAATTTTGATGTAAACCAGGCCCTGGAGGATGCAATCAATCTTCCTTGGTATCGTATTTGTGAAATATTTGATATTAATGACAAGGTTGCAGTCTTCAACCAGATGATCTTTGATATTTTTGATAGACATGCTCCTGTCTGTACAGCACGTCCGAGACAGAAGTCTGTGCCCTGGATGAATTCGGAGATTTTGAATGCTAGGCAGGAAAGAGATAGAGCCAGGAGAAAATTTAAGAGATCCAGTAGTGAGGCTGATTTTAATTCTTTTAAAATTTTGCGTAACAGGGTAAAGTCACTGTGTCGAAATTCCAAGTTGCGTTACTATCATGAACAGTTCAACAGGAGTAAGTCAGTTGTTTCCCTATGGAATAATGTTCGTAGGCTTGGAGGTTATCATGGTAAGCAGCTTAACCCAGTGTTAAATTTTTCCCCAAATGAGCTCAATCATCATTTCGTAACTTTGCAAAATCCTGCTATTAATGGTGATGCAGATATAACTCAAGATCAATACATAAACCAGTTCCAACAAAATTTTCCTGAAGAGTCATTCCACTTTTCCTATGCTTATCCGTCAGAAATTTCAAGTAATATCCTATCCATTACTAAAAACTCCGTGGGGGTTGATAATATTCCTATTATTTTCTACAAGAAGTTACTTCCAATCATATTACCTTCAATTACTCATATTTTCAATTTTTCGCTGCAGTCTAGTGTATATCCTGAGTTGTGGAAGCGCTCTTTAGTGATCCCTATACCTAAAAATAGAAATCCAACAGTTCCTTCCGATTTTAGAGGTATTCACATATTATGTTCAATTTCTAAAGCTTTTGAACGAATGGTACACAAACAAGTTGTCAGCTACTTGTCTGGCTTCAACTTTTTTGCGAAATTCCAGTCAGGTTTCCGTCCACATTACAGTACTTCTACTGCTCTTATTAAGATAACAGATGATATCAGAGCAGCTATGGATAAGAGGCAGGGTACATTGCTTGTTCAATTTGACTTTAGCAAAGCATTCGATAATGTTAGTCATGCAATACTTCTCCACAAATTAAAACAACAATGTAATTTTTCGGATTCCACCATCTGCTGGTTCTCATCTTACCTAAATGGTCGCTGTCAAGCTGTCATGGGCAGCTCCAACAATATATCCTCTTGGTGTCCAGTAATCCGAGGTGTACCTCAAGGATCAGTTCTAGGGCCTCTTCTCTTCTCTGTTTATATAAATAATGCTCCCATGATTTTCTCCTTCTCATCATATCATTTGTTTGCCGATGATCTTATAATGTACCTTCATTTCCCTATTGATCGGTTCCAGGCCTCTGTAAATGATGTAAATGTTGATATCTCTGAACTTGAAGCATGGTCTGATGCGCATGGGCTAACACTGAATCCTATGAAAACTAAAAGCATTGTCATTGGTTACCCCAGACTCATGAATCAATTGAATCTTGAAAGTGCAAAAGTTGTCATTAGGGGAAATATTGTTCCCTACTCTCAGTGTGTCCGAATACTTGGCATTCTGATTGATTCTTCTCTGAGTTGGCGAGAGCAAACTACTCATGTGTGCAACAAAGTGTTTGGTGGAATGCATCAGTTGAAGAGAATTAAAAGATACCTGCCAAAATCTGTGAGAGTTGCTCTGGTTAATGCTTTGATAGCTCCATTTCTCTATTATTGCTGTGTGGTCTATAACGATCTTACCAACGAATTGGATGTGCGGTTACAGCGGTCTCTCAACTATGCTGTTCGTTACATATATGATGCCAGACGAGATGCACACATAACACCATTATTTATTGATCTTGGTTGGCTCAAATTAAAAGAGCGTAGGAAATACTTTTTGCTTTGTTTATTGTTTAAAATTTTAATTTTGAAGGAGGGTCCTGTATATCTGTCTGATTCCTTCACTTTGTTGAACGATGTGAATCCTGGTCGCCGCACAAGGTCTCATCGCTTCACACTTCAAATACCGCTGCACCGCACTGCCATATTTAATAACTCCTTTGTTGTGACAGCGTCTAGACTATGGAATGAGCTACCTGAAAGAGTGGTATTTTCTAGATCTCTCTCCACATTCAAAAGGAGACTCTATGTTCATTTGAATTCTTATCAGTGAAATTGATTCTACACAAATCATTCAATAGGCTTTATCAATAAGTATATTTTATCTTTCAACATTTTTTTTTTTCTTTTTTTTCAAGGACGGATGTTTTCTCTTTTGCTCAAAGTGCAAAGATCGTTGAAGTCTAATCAATTTCCTTTTATGTTTGAGATGGTTTTTGTTATCAAGAAAAAAAAATGCTCTTGAATAGTCTTGTTCTGTCTTCACTTCCCCCCCCCCCCTCTTAGTCATCTTCATCATTTAAATCATGGTGTTTTTATCATTCACTTATTGACACCTTTCTAATTCTTATTCAATTTTTTTTTCTAACCCTTTTTTATATAGAACTAATAGGTACTTTGTCTATCCATCTAATTTATCTAATTATTTGACATTTTATTACATGGATCTTTTACAGTGTAAATGTTATGCAATTTATTTTCATTTTAATTTATATATTTTTCTTTTATTTTCTTCAATTTAATTTATTCTAATTTTGTATTTACGTTCAATGTGCAATGGGTCTGTCAAGACCTAGTACAGACAATAAATAAATCAATCAATCAATCAATCAATCAATCAAACTCTCAAACTCTGTTTCTCTCACTCTTTCAACTGTTTCTCTTTCTTGCTCTCTTTCTCTCACACACTCTCTCAAACTCGGTCTCTCTCACCCTCTCTCTCTCTCTCCCTCCCACTCTCTCTCTCTCTCTCTCTCTCTCTCTCTCTCTCTCTCTCTCTCTCTCTCTCTCTCTCTCTCTCTATGTGTGTGTGCAGACTGCTCATGAATTGTGTCTAAAGCTGTTCTAAGCTCACTACTACGACTTAGTAAAGTGCTTAATGCTTACCAAGTCATAAGATCAAGGTGCTGAGATAGGAACTCACTGGGCAGAAGTTTTTTTTTCAACGTAATGTTTACAATATTTTATCCAAAAGGAGCATGGGAAAGAGTGAAAGTTATGAACTTATTATTTTCTTAATTCGTTTAAAATTAGAAAAAAAATGCATTTGTTTTATATTAGATTTGTAAAATAGATTTTTTTTCAACATCAGTCATTATATTATAATTCCTTTTTTTCTGCTTCTTTTCCTTTCGATTTTCTTATTCAACTTTTGACTATTTTTTTTATTTTCCTCAATAACTATTTTCTTAAAAACTGTACTTTATGAACCGATACTCTCACCCAGCGGACAGGGATTTCCCTTGCTGGGTGATGCCAAGAAATTTTAATCTTATTGCAAAATTGTTTGATAAATTTTCTTTTGTATATTGAGAATTCGTTTTGTATTTGTATAAGAATTCCTATTTTTGTATTGTTTTTTATTGGCAATAAATATGTATTGTATTGTATATTTCTATTTGCATGGAATAGTGTGAAAGTTGAAAACTTCTTTATCTATTTCATTTGAGATAAGAAAACTGATTAGATTTATTCAATACTTGTAATGATATTGATTTCTAGTGAAGGATGCACTCATTTACACCCTTTTTTCTCTCTTTTTTTATATGCAGTATTTTGTGCAGTTATTTCTAAGCTACGATTACAAATATGTTGACTAATAAGCAGGGACAAAAATTCCGCATTTCTTTGTGCACTGTAAATTTGTTTTTTATTTTTTATGACTTTTTTAATTTTGTTGTAGTTCTATACTGTTGGTTAAGTTTTTAATGAATAATAAATATTATATCTACCTGTATTATATCATTTTTATAAAAATTGGAATATTTAAAAAATACTGGTTGAACCTTTACACAAAATGTATTTATTTTGCGATGTCAGTCTTTATAATAATTATCTTTATAATAATTAATAATAATTAATTAATTATAATAATTATAATAATTATTATTTTCAGATGTGAATGTTACAAGTTTCACTCATCTTTTTCAAGTCAAATAGACTTAATATTTATTCTCTATCACTTATAGGCTCTGGAGTAATTTAAAAATTCCTCTTGACCGCCAGCAGAAACTTTATTGTGCCACCTCAGCTAACGCATCATTTCTCAGCATCATGTTTTCTATTTTTGCATCAGTTAACTTTGTCTTTGCACGTCGGAAATAAGAATAATTTTAAAAATCTTCTTGGCCTTCAACAAAAAATATTTTTCCTTAAAGTACCGAACAGAACCTATTTTTTTTTTACTCACTTTACTTCTACTTTGCCCCTCATATAACTCAGAACCTCGTATTATAAAAATATTTTATTTCGCCTTTGGACCTTATACTACAAGAACTTCGTATTATCATTACAATCTACTGTACAGTACATCAATTGTCTACCATTGTTTAATAAGTCACAGACAGCACTCAGGAGTGACAGGAGTGACAACGTCCTGACCCACAGCATTCACAAAGGAGCATATATATATCACCTCCTCATTCATTGGAGGACGTCCAGTAGCACGGTGGAACCTGAGGAAGGCTGACTGGAGTAGATTTCAAAGCTATATTGAGGAAAATGTTACCCGCATCCCACCCAATGTGGGTGGTTATAAAAGATTCATTGGCCTCATCTTGGCATCAGCAAAGAGGTCCATTCCCAAAGGTTTCAGAAGCAACTATATCCCATGCTGGACCAACAAATGCAAGGAGCTGCTGGAAAGAGTCCAAGAAACTGGAGACCAATTGGCAGCCAATGAGCTTATAAAAGAACTTGATGCTGGGCGATTGGAGCGATGGAGAGAAACTACTGCTAATATGGATTTCAAGCACTCAAGTAGAAAGGCTTGGTCAGTTGTCCAACGTCTTGGTGCTGCTCCCAGCTCTACCCCACTCAGGACAAGGGTGAGTGCTAACAGTGTGGCAAAGGTGCTTAAGGACAACAGCAAGCCCATTGTAAGTGCTGAGGCCAAAAGAGAAGTGAAAGCACAACTGAGAGAAGTTCTGGCTCAATTTGAAAATGCAACAGATTATGTGGGATCAGTGCATGTGGATGAGGTTGTCTTTGCCATTTCAAATATCCAGAACAACAAGGCGCCTGGCATTGATGGCATCCTGCCTGAATTTGTGAAGAACTTAGGTAGTAAAGCTGTCAAATGGGTCTCTGAGTTTTTCTCAGATGTCATTAAGACCTGCAGGCTTCCACCGGAGTGGAAGGAGTCCAAGGTAATAGCAATACTAAAGCCTGGAAAACAACCTGATGAAGCCAAAAATTATAGGCCATTATCTCTTCTCTGCGTGTTACTCAAACTTTTTGAAAGGGTCATCCTAGCGCGCATTTCTCCTGATGTTGAAAAACATCTGCCTATTGAGCAGGCTGGCTTCCGCCAGAAGAGGAGCTGCACTGACCAGGTGCTGGCCCTCACAACTCATATTGAGAGGGGGTTTCAGAACAAGCTCAAGACAACAGCAATATTTGTGGACCTGACAGCTGCCTTCGACACAGTGTGGAAGTCTGGCCTGCTCCTGAAACTGGGAAAGTTGTTCAGATGCACTCGACTTGTAAAATTGTTTGACAGTCTTCTGTCAAATAGAATCTATAGAGTGTATCTAGAGGACCAAATGAGCAGGAAGAAGGTGCTGAACAATGGGGTCCCACAGGGGTCAGTCCTGTCTCCAGTTTTATTTAATATCTATACCTCAGACATCCCAATCATGAGAAGCAAAAAATTCATGTACGCAGATGACATTGCCCTTGCGGCCCAGGCAGCTACTATTGAGGAGACTGGCAGAGTTCTCCAGGCAGACATCAACACCTTGGCAGACTACCTGCAGTACTGGGGCTTGAAGCCAAACCCATGCAAAACTAACATCACCTCATTCCATCTGAATAATCAGCAGTCTCATGTAACACCTGAGGTGAATTTCTGTAATAGTAGGATTCACCACAATGACCATCCCAGTTATCTCGGAATTACTTTGGATAGAACACTCACTTTTCGAGAACATTTAGGAAAGCTGAAAAAGAAACTGTTCTCTAGAGTAAATCTCCTCCAAAGACTAGCTGGTTCCTCATGGGGTAGCAGAGCTGATACATTGAGGTCAGCAGCTATGGCTCTTGTATACAGTGCTGCAGATTATGGTGCCCCTGTCTGGATGAGTAGCTGCCACACACGCCAGGTGGATGTGGCGTTGAACAGTGCGATGCGTGCAGTTGCAGGATGTCTGATGCCGACTGAGACTGAGTGGCTCCCTGTGCTATGTAACATCCCACCCCCGCAGCTTAGGAGAGATGAGATGGCAGGCAGAGAGCTGAGAAGAATTTGTGAGATGCCAGCTCTTCCCATACACGAGGATCTACAACTTGACCACCCAACTCCACTGCGACTTAGATCCAGAAAACCCATATGGCTATTCCACCAGCAAAATGCAAATTCCCTCCCGATCATGCAAAAGTGGACTGAGACCTGGCAGTCGTTGTCAGTTAGAAACAAAGAGCTGGTCACAGATCCCACTAAGAGAGTGCATGGATTTGGGCTGCCACGGCGACAGTGGGTGACCCTGAACCGTTTCAGGACTGGGCAGGGAAGGTGCCAGAATAGCATGCACCGGTGGGGCTTTACAGATTCCCCTCTGTGTGAATGCGGGGAGGTGCAAACCATGGATCACATTCTCGTGGCTTGTCCTGCTACACGACTTCTTGGAGGGCTGCAAAAATTACACTTGGTTGATGACGAAGCCAAACTCTGGCTGAATGACCTAAATCTTAATGTGTGACAATTTTGACAAAAATCTGACAGAATTCTTCTTTAATCCGACGTTATTACTGCTTCACCAAACAATATAATAACCTCCTCATTCTCCTCCTTTACCACAATCACCTCCTTCTATTTCTCTTCCTCCTCCTTCTTTCCTTTTCAACCTCCTCCTCCTCCTCCTTCTTTCCTTTTCAACCTCCTCCTCCTCCTCCTTCTTTCCTTTTCAACCTCCTCCTCCTCCTTCTTCACACATTCACACACACTCCTTCCCCTCGAGAGCTTTAATCAATATTGCGAGGTCCGCGCTCTCTCAGAGGGCAGACAGCAAACAACAAATAGAATAGAGGCAAGCTGAGGCGAATGGTCAGAAAAGGAAGAGAGTAAGAGAGAGAGAGAGAGAGAGAGAGAGAGAGAGAGACAGTTTGAGTGTGAACGAGAATTGGGAGTCAACAAAACAGATATCGCGAGGCAGAGAGACGACACAGCATCTCCTAAAGGCATTGCAAGCTGCCTTCACTGAGATGCCGCCCCCCTAGAATGCCGCCTCCGGAGGCGGGAAAGTCCGAGTCCTTTCTCAGTCGTCACGCGTCGTCGTCCCTTTGGTCACTTTATTGCGTTTCCGCCTCTTCAGAAACTCCCGCCCCCGCCCTGTACAGAACTACCGCCTCCACCCTTCATTCCAACCCACTAGCCACCTGAAAAACACACGCAATAGACATCTACGGGATAAAGAGAAGGAGATAGAGTGACAAAGAGAGTGTGTGTGAGAGAGTAAGGACAGTTACCATGACAACGCCGACTCCAAGCTCAAGACGCCGGCCGACATAACATTGCAGCTACAGTGGCGGGGGCAAGCGGAGTGGTGACTGTATATCATTACGTTTGTGACTGTAATAATGTCCAGACATGTGCTGAGACGCAAATCCGTAATGGAGTGGGTCAAGATGGGTATATATTATGTTGAGAAGACCTTGGATATGTGACACCAGAAATCAATAATTTGGAGGGACGTTTATATGGATCGAAGGTTAAAAGTTGCGATTTTATTATAAAACTAGCTATTGTGCCCGTCCTTCGTACGGATTATGTTTAGAAATAAGACTAAATATGTTTCGGCTTTTTTGATAGCAATGATCATGAAGTTGTTAGCAGTTCAAACGATACAGTTTTTTTGCGGTACGGTTTTTTTACTGTACGGCGTCAACTGTACTGTGATGTTCACACGGTCCGGCTTTGCTGCTTATTGCTGTGCTCTCCTCCTTCTTCCATTGAGCTTCCAGTTCAGATTTATTTATTCCAGTCTAGGATTTTTTTTATTTGTGTAAGATTTTTTCAAATAAGTTTCTTACTGAAGGTTTCTCTTAAATTTTGATCAAAGTACGCAAATTCTGGTTTCAATATTCCACACATTTTTCTCTCTTTATTTTTATATTAATCTTAAGTCTTGTCCCACAAGGCGGGTCTCTCATATATTAGAGAAATTAAATTTTCACAATTAATATCTTCCACTTCTGGACACTGGAATTCACTAATAAGAAGATCAATGCTGAAGAATATCAATGAAGGAGATCAATGCTGACGATCTGAAGACTGCTTCCAGCATAATAAGCGTATCGTTTGAACATATCCATTACCGGTACAATACATGTGCCACCGGATACGGATAGTTATTTTGCGGTACAGCTGATTTTAGCGATACAGTTTTCGAAGACAAAACCGAATGTAGAAATCGGCTAGAAAAACTTTTTTACTGGATCCAGTCGAAACAGTATTGTGTGAACATACAATATGAAATTTACATGCAAACGAAAGCACTGCAAAATAACTGATACAGCAAATTTACTGTACCGCACAAGAACTGTATCGTGTGAACAACTTAGTAAACAACTTAGAATGTAAACAATTCAGTGAGAGGCATCGGAGAGAATATTTTTTGAGAACAGCTGATTGATATATCATGATAAATTACGTGAATTTTTCTTACATGGTAATAATAGTGCTACCTGGCGAATTCCCAAGAGCGTGGCACAAACCGCACCTTCTTAAAATGTTAATTTTTGTTTTGATAAATTGAAATTAGAAAATTTTGTTTTTTTTTCAACAAAAAAATAATTGATAAAACATAAGATGAGCTTTAATTCACCAGACATATGTTTCCTAAAAGACTGCAATGCTCCGACTACACAAGTCTGCAGACAGCGTAAATAACGCCGCGAAGCGCCCACCATTTATATTTGAGAACAGCTGTTCGATGTATCATGATTTGTTCTTATTCTTATGTGGTAATAAAACTTGGAAGAAATGTATCCAAAATCGCCCAATACTTGGTTTTTAAACGTTTATTATTCTGTTGAAAAAAAAGTTAATTTAGTTTTTTATAGCTAAAGACATTGTCAATAATGTTTTCAATACTGTTCAATAACTAAAATCCCGATCGATGCTCTCGTTTTTGAGGAGAAGGCCGCGTAAAATGTATCCAAAATCGCACAGTACTTGGTTTTTAAACGTTTATTACTCTGTTAAAAAAAAAGTTAATTTAGTTTTTTATAGCTAAAGACATTGTCAATAATGTTTTCAATACTGTTCAATAACTAAAATCCCGATCGATGCTCTCGTTTTTGAGGAGAAGGCCGCGAAAAATACCTTTGCGGCCGTGACAGACAGACAGACAGACAGACAGACAGACAGACAGACAGACAGACAGACAGAAAGTGAGATAAGACTATTTTCGGCTTATTTAATGTATAAAACGTAAAAATAACCAAAAAATATACAATTCTGATAAATGTACAGACAAAACTCTAATTTTATTTATATAGATGATAGGAAGGTTGAAAGATTTCATATCTATGATGTTTTCCATGACGAAATACTTAGTGAACAATCTAATATCAAAACTGACACTGTATTTGTATGATATTGAAGATCCATCTTGTTCCCACTAATTTAATAAACACTTTAATAAAAACTTGAAAAAACACTTTTAAGTGGAAATTGTGACTCACGTTATGGCGTGAGAGCATCGTTAGACGACCCACAGTACACTGATTTAAGGTATGAGTTTGAGTTCCAACATTCATACCCCTCAAACTCATGCCTTATATCAGTGTACTGTGGGTCGTCGTCTGATGATGCTCTTGACAACGGAGTGAAACGGCCGTCACGCCATAACAAGAGTCACAATTTCCATTTAAAAGTGTTTTAAAAGCTTTATTACTATATTTCTATTTAAATTATGATTTTTACAGTACTCACTTATTCTGGAGGGATGCATTTCGCTTCTTAAAAGAAGCTTTATCAATGTAAAAAATGTATTTCTATTTAAATTATGATTTAAAAGAAAAACATTTCTATTTAAATCATGATTTGCGCATTTTTTATACAGACGAAGATTATGTTAAGAAGCGAAATGCATTCCTCCAGTAGGCTATCAGCGAGAAAAAATCATAATTTAATTTGAAATACAGAGTCAGTTTTGATATTAGATTCCCTGTCATTTAACAGAAGGGGTGAAATGGTGGTCTATAGGACGTTGTAGAGACATTGAATATATGCCACTAGAAATCACTAATATTAGTGTTGGTATTGGTTGGACATTTCTGAATCAAAAGTTTTAAATTGCGTTTATAGGGAGGAGTTGAATAAAAAGGTTGGAAGATTCTCTACAATTTAATATTTTAAAAGGGGGAAGGGGTAGATGTGTAATTAATATATGTTGTAAAGACCTTGGATGTGTGACACTTGAAACTTTGCAGTTATTTCATTAATTATTCATTTAACCAACACACAATGAGTGTGAATACAACAGGCTATTGCCCAAAACTGATTTTCACTGTTTCAAAGTAGAATTAAAATCTTAGGTTAGGTTTTTCCCAAAAAATTACACCTTGAAGCACAATAATTCACGAGTCTTTTACAGAAAAAGAACATTAATATTTTTGATTTCACTTTTAATAAAGCACTATTACAGTTCAATAAAAGTTGATATAATTTTGAATTTTTTAGCAAAACCTCTGCACAAGAAAATCTAGCTATCTTCAGATAATTAAGACACTAGACATCAATAATTGGGGTTGGTATTGGTTGGACAATTTTGAACTGAATGTTAGAAGTTACTTTTTATAAAACGTTGATTAAAATTTTGGGAGATTCCCTGCAGTTTATTGATAGAAAAATGGAGAAATAATCAGTCTACAATTTAAAATAGATGAACATATTCATCGGAATATCGAAGGACCTTACACTGAAGTAAATAAGAATTTTCATTTAGATGAATGTAATGAAAAAATTCCAGGTGTAAAGCTACAAGTACTCACTAGTAGACCCGTTACTCAAATTACCTAAAAGAACCTACTCAAATTTCATTTAGGACAGAATATGAACTGGTCAGCTTCTATGATAAAAATTGAAACTGAAATTTGCCAAAAGTATATTTACAAGAAATCAAGCATTTACATATATTGGCGAGGTAAAACATTTCAGATATCATAATATTGGCTGATCTACTGAAATCTAACAAGAAACTTATTGAATAATTTAGTTATGAAAATAACGAGTTGAAATAATTTAGTTATAAAAATTATAATACAAGAAGCCGAGGATATTATCACTTGGTGAGTCACAATAGTAGCTTATTCAAACAAAAACCTAGTAACCGTATATTGGGAGGATTCTCTACAAGTTACCGAAGTATTTAAAGAGTCTTGAAAAGATAGTAAAAAACAAATGTAAAAAATATTTAGTTGATAAAGCTTTTCAAAGTGTACAAAGTTAAAATAATTTAGTTATAAAAATTATAATACAAGAAGCCGAGGATATTATCACTTGGTGAGTCACAATAGTAGCTTATTCAAACAAAAACCTAGTAACCGTATATTGGGAGGATTCTCTACAAGTTACCGAAGTATTTAAAGAGTCTTGAAAAGATAGGTAGTAAAAAACAAATGTAAAAAATATTTAGTTGATAAAGCTTTTCAAAGTATACAAAGTTAAAATAATTTAGTTATAAAAATTATAATACAAGAAGCCGAGGATATTATCACTTGGTGAGTCACAATAGTAGCTTATTCAAACAAATACCTAGTAACCGTATATTGGGAGGATTCTCTACAAGTTACCGAAGTATTTAAAGAGTCTTGAAAAGATAGTAAAAAAAAAACAAATGTAAAAAATATTTAGTTGATAAAGCTTTTCAAAGTGTACAAGAGTTCCTATCACATCAAAATTAAGTCTAATTGATAACTAATCTTTAGTAATTAACTAAGCTCTTACGTAATTAAGTAACCTCCTTAACTAATTGATATAGTAATTATGGTAACTAGTGTATAAAATTGTATATTTTTGTTATCTGACTTGTCTTTACACCTTTTCTGGAGTCTCCAAAACGTAATCTCAAAAAAAGCAAGGTAAAAAGCAATCTTATTATCTACTCAAATTACTTGCATCAAGCACTATGTGCCAGCATTGAGTTGCAGAATATTATTTTATTTTTATTTAAATTTAATCAAGGGGACTAAGAAGGGGACTAGGTGCAGAATATCAGAATAAAAATATTTAAAATACCATTCATATTTTTAAAAAATTTATATTTCAATTTGAATAAAAAGTTTTTTCTGTGATATTTGCTTCTATTCATATTGTTCAATTAGGTCCAAATAACGATAATAATAATAATAATAATAATATTGTGTGACCTGGCTAGCTCAGGTCTGGTGCAGTTATCAGGTCACACCCAAATAAGTCCAGGGCCTCTGACTAAACTAATAATAATAGTATTGTGTGACCTGGATGGCTCAGGTCTGGTGCAGAGTTATCAGGTCACACCCAAATAAGTCCAGGGCCTCTGACTAAACTAATAATAATAATAATATCGTGTGACCTGGCTGGCTCAGGTCTGGTGCAGAGTTATCAGGTCACACCCAAATAAGTCCAGGGCCTCTGACTAAACTAATAATAATAGTATTGTGTGACCTGGATGGCTCAGGTCTGGTGCAGAGTTATTAGGTCACACCCAAATAAGTCCAGGGCCTCTGACTAAACTAATAATAATAGTATTGTGTGACCTGGATGGCTCAGGTCTGGTGCAGAGTTATTAGGTCACACCCAAATAAGTCCAGGGCCTCTGACTAAACTAATAATAATAATAATATCGTGTGACCTGGCTGGCTCAGGTCTGGTGCAGAATTATCAGGTCACACCCAAATAAGTCCAGGGCCTCTGACTAAACTAATAATAATAATAATATCGTGTGACCTGGCTGGCTCAGGTCTGGTGCAGAATTATCAGGTCACACCCAAATAAGTCCAGGGCCTCTGACTAAACTAATAATAATAGTATTGTGTGACCTGGATGGCTCAGGTCTGGTGCAGAGTTATCAGGTCACACCCAAATAAGTCCAGGGCCTCTGACTAAACTAATAATAATAATAATATCGTGTGACCTGGCTGGCTCAGGTCTGGTGCAGAGTTATCAGGTCACACCCAAATAAGTCCAGGGCCTCTGACTAAACTAATAATAATAGTATTGTGTGACCTGGATGGCTCAGGTCTGGTGCAGAGTTATCAGGTCACACCCAAATAAGTCCAGGGCCTCTGACTAAACTAATAATATTGTGTGACCTGGATGGCTCAGGTCTGGTGCAGAGTTATCAGGTCACACCCAAATAAGTCCAGGGCCTCTGACTAAACTAATAATAATAGTATTGTGTGACCTGGATGGCTCAGGTCTGGTGCAGAGTTATCAGGTCACACCCAAATAAGTCCAGGGCCTCTGACTAACTAATAATATCATGTGACCTGGCTGGCTCAGGTCTGGTGTCAGAGTTATCAGGTCACACCTGAATAAGTTCAAGGCCTCTGACGTGACTTAACGACTAAACTAAATTAAACTAAAGCAAACTAAATCTTGAGGGTACGTTAATAATCCTAGATATTTAAAAAGGCATATTACTACATAAAAGACATGCCAATTTTTGAAGATGTTATTTATGAAAGCTGGAAAAAATCTTCGAGAGAAAAACAGTGACGTTGCATTATTTGAATTTCATGGGGGTGAGAGAAAATAGCCTAAACACGTGATATAATGAGAAAAATAGAATAATGTGCTAAAAAATAAAAAATAGTGATACATATTTTAAAACGGACAGTATTACCTGTAGGCATTCCACTGCAACAGCCCCTACACAACTCAACCTCAACTCACCTAGAAAAACAAACAAAAATAAGTTAATTTTTTCATAAATTTATTATTTATTTGATAAATGTATTCCATTAATCATAAAAATCATATATTCCATTAAACCATTATCATTAATAGGAAAGAGAATGGGTTACTAATTGATAATACAATACTGTAGAATTGTTCATAGCACTGAATAAATAATATTGAATGTAATTAGTGACACTAAATGTATTCTTTTCATGAGAGAAATACATTTTCAACACAATCTATACTACTTTCTTTGCAGCGAAGGTGATATTGTGGAAGATATGAATAAATAAATAATATCGTGTGACCTGGCTGGCTCAGGTCTGGTGTCAGAGTTATCAGGTCGCACCTGAATAAGTTCAGGGCCTCTGACGTGACTTAACGACTGTTTTTTTAGGCAGCCGGGACCGACAGCTTAACGTGTCCTCCGAAACACGGGAGTGGCCCGAGGTAGATAGAATATGAAGAGGGGAAGATATGAAGATAATGAATGATAAGACTTGAAGTAATCACAACCACATTTATTGAAAACCGTGAGATACTAGTTTCGGTTGTTACACCATTATCAGTCTTAAACAAACTAAAACTAAAGTATAGTGTAGCTTAATATAAACAGAATGATGCTATTGGCTGATGGTGAAAGTGCCTCTCATAGGCCAACCTACATTGAAGGTCTGTGATTGGCTGAAGGCCCTAACCAGACTTTGGTACTTTATTGTTTTTCTCGGTTGACATTGACTCCATTTCATTTAGTTTTATTTTTTATTTTAATTTTTAAACTTGTTCAATTCTAGAATACAATTGTTCTTGTTTGTTACTTTTTGGTTCCTGATTCTGACACTGATTATTCCTGATTACTCCACCCACCAGTGGGCGTGACTTGTTAGGGCCTTCAGCCAATCACAGACCTTCAATTAATGTCAGCCTATGAGAGGCACTTTCAACCTTAGCCAATAGTATCATTCTGTGTTTAGCATATATATTAAGCTACACTGTACTTTAGTTTTAGTTTGTTTGAGATTGATAATGGTATAAAAACGGAAACTAGTTTCTCACGGTTTTCAATAAATGAGGTTGTGACAACTTCAAGTCTTATTATTTATTATGGATAAATTCCACAATATCACCTTTGCCACATAAAGAGAAAACTAAAATTCAATTGGCCAGCCTTACAAAAAATTTAGTAACACATATTAAACACAGCAGATGAATTCTATTCAAATAATTTTATAATGAATAATAAGATGAAATTGTCACAGCCACATTTATTAAAAATATTGAGATACTAGTTTCGGATGCTACTCCATTATCAATCTCAGATAAACTAAAACTAAAGAACAGAGTAGCTTAATATATACTATACACAGAATGATACTATTGGCTAAGGGATACCTTCATTGACGGTTTGTGATTGGCTGAAGGCCATAACAGGTCACGCCCTCTGGTGGGAGGAGCAACAAGCAAAAGCCTTCAGCCAATCACAAACCGTCAATGAAGGTCAGCCTATCCCTTGCCAATAGTATCATTCCTTGTATAGTATTTTTTACTTTACTACTATTATTTACTACTCTGTACTTTAGTTTTAGTTTGTCTGAGATTGATAATGGAGTATCATCCGAAACTAGTATCCCAATATTTTTAATAAATGTGGTTGTGGCAATTTCGTCTTATTCATTATGGATATCTTCTACAATATCACCTTCACCACTACAATGAAAGAAAAAAAAATTATATTGGTATAGGTTTGGATTGATCCGATAATTTAAGTTAATTAAATCGATCAGATAATTCAAGTGTCTACAATTAACAGACAAAATGAGCAGCTTGTCTACAAGTGTTATTGAAACTACAAAGACTACTGTGAGGCCAGAATTTGAGAATAATTCAGACATCTCTTGGGGCAGCCACATCTTATTTAAACCTAATGACGCCCCTCTCATCACACGGCCAATGGATGCATGCATAGCACCACAAACAGCCCGCCATCCAAAAATAAAACTCAACTCCTGTTATTCTCACACTGAAATCCGTTTTAAAGCTTGCTTCTCACTTGATCTTAAGTTCTAGTCTACGCTAAACACAAGGCGAAGAAGCTAAAGTAGAAATTTGACCACTTGATATCACTCAATCTTAGGATTAACTCTGAATAATTAACTCCTATTAAACTTAATCCTGATAAACTTACAATCAGATCAAGTAAACACTCAAAAGGAAAGAAAGAGAAAGTGATTAGATTAGATTACTTTATTCATGATAAATTTACAATATTTTAACATCACAAAGAAAGTATACTGGTTGATACTATATTTTGTTGGAAATATTAATAGTGATGGGTAGTGCTGATGAAATTAAATTACAAGTGATGTATTTACATGAAAAGGCGAAGTTTGTACAAAAATTCGTCCATTCGAACGCTTAACCTCACATTAGATTAGATTACTTTATTAATGATAAATTCACTATTTTTTTTTCAAATGTTTGCTTACATAAAATATTTTAACATCATACAGAAAGTAGACCGGGTTGATACTATTTACAATTTGTTGGAAATATTAACAGTGATCTAATGGGTAGTGCTGATGAAATGAAATTCTAAGCGATGCATTTACATGAAAAGGCGAAGTTTGGACAAAGATTCGAACACTTAACCTCAGAGAGAGAGAGAGAGAGAGAGAGAGAGAGAGAGAGAGAGAGAGAGAGAGAGAGAGAGAGATGAAGAGAGCGAGAGAGAAAGAGAGAGAGATACAATCCATGTGTAAGCAAATACTGGATACAATGTAAGATATTTTTATAGCATATGAGTAATGTTTTCCACGACCATATACTTATTGAAAAATATTAGGATGAAGCCCACATAGGTCTGAGACCTGTGCGTGGGCAATGAGTTGGATGATGGTGATTTATGAGTTGGACCTACAGTTTTAGGTGGGTTCCGAACCACCGGGAAGTGATTTTCAGCAGAGAACAGTGTCTTTTTTGCTGGCCATTCTAATCGGTCACCGTTACAAACAGGACCTACGAGAACGCAGCTTATCTATCTGATTGAACAGATACCTGCTACGGCTCGCGGCTATCACTTATATTTGTAATATATGAGGCGTAAGTCTTTGAGAATAATAAAAAATAAAATAATAGTTAGCCAAGGCTCAAAGCAAACTGTAGCCTATATTTCCAAGACTACATACTGGAACCGCAAGGGTCACCCCACCAATAGAATTATTACTACTACAAAAGCAAGAGAAATTAAATTTTAAAAATATTTATAAATTATTATAAAAATTATATAAACTATTATAAATATGCTGCAGGGGCAGGTAGAGGGGCTGCAAAATTGTTAATGCAATTTTAATGCTTTTTTATTATGGATGATGTACATACGAGTCTGAAGACTCGTGCGTGGGTAATGAGGTGAACAGGTTAATGATGAGAAAAATGAATGGCTGAGTGAGATTAGAACCCAAGGCTGCAGGAAACGAAGCCAGCTAGAGCCCTATCTTATCTCAGACAAGCTCTCCAACCAACTACGCTACCACAGCCGCCGATCTACTAGATCTCTACTCTAACAAACCTGAAGCTCAGGGTTTTAGCTAACATTTCCTGTGGGAAATTCGCACCCAAAGGTACTTGCCGACTTTATCACATGGTCTCTCTCCCTCTACCTGTTTCTCACGCACACATACTTGCAGCAAGGACAATTATAGGAGCCAGCAGACGACTGGCGACAACTTTGGTTTGATTTAATGTCGGCAAAGTTCAAAGTCTCTTAGCGGTCCAGCAGACGTCGAAGCGTCCTGAGAGCTACTGCATTCCTTTGGAATTCTTTCGGTCTGCATGCCGATGAGAAAAATAATCGGATAAACGAGCAAGAAAGAGAGAGAGAGTGAAATAAAAGGAACAAAGGTGAAGGAAAAAAGAGAGGAAATGAATAAAATAGGGCCCGATAAAGAAAGGCGAATCTCGGTGGAAATGTTGCTCAATTCAAACTGGGAATGCAGAAGTCCAAGAAAGCTCTGGCATAGGCTTAGGTGGATAATTTATTGAAAAGGTGGCTAGAAGAAAAAGTCAATTGAAGCAAAGACAGTTGGTAATGGAGAGAATGGCTGCCTTTATTTTTGTAGAAAGGCGAAGTTGGGGCGTAGCCGGCTCTCGTCTCCACTTAACCCTTCCATAATTTTCAGCGTTAAAATTAAACTCAATGTTTTGGACAATTTCTTAGCACAGTTGGTTGAGGCGTCGCAACTTCAGCTTGCTGTCGCTTCAGCGGTCGTGGGTTCGAATCCCGCTCCTCCGTCTGGCATCTATGCGTTATCATTCACCTCACTACCCACGCACAAGTCTCGGACTCATGTGGGCGTCATCAGAAATAATCTTCAGCCATAATATAACATATTAAAAAATTTGTGAAGAGAGCAGTTTTGGACTGGAGTCTGTTGTGCTTTCAAATTCATTGTCATTTTGTCATAATAAATATATAAATAATGAACTAAATTGATAGGTATTAAATTAGTATTAGTATGTACTAGTATAGTTGGTTTTGTTCGCTGGGCGCGGTGTCAGGACGATCGAGATATTTAGTAACGAGCAGTAGGAACTCAGATTGTAAGGGTTTTTCCTTCTGCTGGTTGGTGCCAAAAAACAAAATATTATTCATTTACATTTATTTAAGTAGTTATTTTATTTAATGTATTAATTTATTAACATTAAGTTGATAAAAATTCAATTTTTGTTTGTAAAAAAAAAGGTGAACGGCTACTATGACAATCATTCATTTGACTGCTCATTCATTTTTTAAGTAGGTCTACTTTTCACAAAAAAAAAAACATTCCCAAAAACTATCTTAATATAAATATTCCTAAAATAACATTCTTCTAATATCATTCTAACTCAACCATCTCACAATCTACACCCCACCTACACCGTGTTAAGAAAACAATCTACTCCCCTTGTTTTAGAAAATATTGGGGGAAAAAGGACGAGTATTTGTACTTAGCAGTGGCGTTTTCTCTATGTAAGCGAGGAAAGCACTGCTTGCCTTGCCCATGAAGAGGCTAAAATAAAAATATAAAAATTATATAATTTCTTTAATTGCTTTGAAATTCTGGTGATATTTCTATATGAAGCCAGTATAATTTTGGAAATGGTGTTTTGAACTTGGCGCTCTATACTGTATCTCAGTGGGTCTGGATGGCTACGGACGCTCGCTATAGCACAGCAGTGCAAGCGAGCTTACAGTGACTGTATATCTATATACTCCGTACACTATAGCAAAGCAGTGCAAGCGAGCTTACAGTAACTCCAGCCTGTTGGAGCAACGGAAGTTTGGCTATGTATCAACGAATGAGCGATTATTTTCCTTCTGTCACAATAAATGATCATAGAAAATAGAAAGTATCAATTAAATTCTGTGCCATTCTGATGTAAAAGTTATTTTTTATGGTCCAAGATCGTTCATAAATGTGTTGAGAATGATGCTGGATAAACTACACGAGTAAGCTATTTCAAAATCGCATACAACCATCCCGCTTTTGAATATTCTTGCCTCCTAGATCTACACCTACACCAGATGGCCAACTTCAATAATTTTAGGTTTCCTAATTTGAGGTTAGTTTTAGTCCGTTATAAACAAAGTTTCACGTGGTCACGGCAACTGTGATGAAAATGGAAGCACAGAAAAAGTACTGAAAGTTAGTTTCTTAATTAGTTTCTTTTCTCTATGATGGAAGTGAATAATAATAGTGATTGTGATTGTGTTGTGTGTTCTGTGACAAGAGAATTTTCAATTCAAACTTTTGAACGGAAAAAAGAGATCATTTCTAAAGGTAGGCCAACTCCTAATTTGAATATCAGTCAACAAGGTAAAAATTTTACCAGACATTTTAAAGACAATATTTATGAAAAATGCTGTTGGATAACAGGCTGTCCAAAAAAATCAGCTTTATTCTGCTGGCCATGTCTTCTATTCAGCCGAGAAAAAAATGTTTGGAACAAAAAAGGATTTTCAGATTTAAATAACTTGAACAATTTGATAAAACGACATTCTAAAAGCAATTCCCACTTGAGGGCTGTGATAAGTGAAAAAACATTTTCTCAAACACGTAGAATAGAATTTGCATTGAGTGAAACATGTAGAATACAAAATGAACAGCACAATCAATTAGTTAAGAAAAATCGCGAAATTCTGAAGAGATTCATAAAAATAACCGTTTATCTTGCTCAACATGAACTTAGTTTTAGGGGTCATGATGAAAGCGATGACTCATTAAATAAAGGTAATTATAAAGACTTAGTAGATGTTATAGCCGAGTTTGACGATGTATTACGAAATCATGTTGAAACATCCACCGTCTTCAAATGTACTTCAAATTCAATTCAAAACGACTTAATCCAAAGTATAGGTGAATTAGTAATGAAGCGGATTAAGAAAGAAATAGAAGAGACATCATTTGTTGCCATCATATTGGATGAAACAACTGATATCAATAAAAAATCTCAACTATCGGTTGTTTTGAGACTTTTTTCAGAAAGTGGTGAAGTGAATGAACGTTTTCTAGGGTTCAAAGATGTTACCGAAAATAGAAATGCTTCTGCATTGTACAGAGTGGTAGAAGAAACTATGGAAAATTATAAGTGTGGATCCAAACTTGTAGCACAAAGCTATGATGGGGCAGCTGTTATGGCAGGGGAATTGGGTGGCTTGCAGGCTAAAGTGAGACAGACTTTCAAAAATGCTATTTTCATACATTGTATGGCCCACAGACTAAATTTAGTGCTTCAACAGTCAGTTTCTAAAATAAAAGACTGCAAAATATTTTTTCTTAATCTTGGGGGGTTGGCTGCATTTTTTTCAAAATCAACCAAACGTAGTCATGCTTTGGATTTAGAAGTTAAAAAAAGATTGCCCCAAGTAGCACCTACTAGATGGAACTACCAGAGTCGACTCATCTTAACTGTACAAGAGCAGCGAGAACAATTAGTTAGCCTTTTTGAAAAAATTCTAGAAAATTCGGAAGATTGGGACATTGAAACCATAAATTCATCGAAAGGGTATTTGGACGTTTTAAAAAATAATTTCAATTTCAACTTCCTCCTCAATGTATTTTCGGAAATTTTCCCATTCTGTGACATTCTATTTTCAATTCTACAAAGTAAAACAAATGATATCAATTTTTGTGTAAGCAAGATAGTGGAGTTCAAAAACGTAATTATTTTGAAAAGAGAACAGTTTGAAGTTTTTTGGAAAAAGACAATTGATTTAGGTATCGAGCCATCTAAAAAGCGTGCAAGAATAGATGTTGTTGGTGATATTGAAACATGTTATCGACGCCTATTATTCGAAATAATCGACATGTTGACAACACAGTTAGTGGAAAGGTTTGGAAATTTCGAAGAATTGAAGTTCATGGAACTTTTGAATTTTCAAGACAATAAAACTGTTCAAGAGACAGCATTTCTTTCCCTAAAAAAAAATTATGGTGATTTGTTTGATCTTCTATCACTCCGATCAGAGCTCACTGCAATATATGAAACTACTTTTGGTCTCAACAAGAATAGTATAAAGGAGTTAGTTACTTCGTTAAAAGAATGTGGCCTCAGTGAGGAGTTCTCTGAAGTGTACAAACTTTGCCAACTTGCTCTTACGGTTCCTGCAACAAGTGCTTCGACTGAGAGAAGTTTTTCAACTTTAAAAAGAATCAAGACCTACATTAGGAATTCAACAGGACAGGAGAGACTCAGCAATTTAGCATTATTATCAATCGAAAAAGAACTTTTAGCAGAAATGCAAAAAAGTCCATCATTCTACGATGATGTCATTGATGAGTTTGCCAAGAAAGAGAGACGAGTACCACTCAATTACAAGTAGCAGCATAAGGTAAGAAAAACATTGTTTTAGATAAAAAATTAAATGATAAAATTGTATTGCATTGAAAATTACATAGGAGAATATCATATTAATATTTAATTTTAAATTTAAGTGAAATTTAAATAGGTCCTTGGGGAGTAACTTATCTCCCAAAATACACCTTCATTACCCCCCCCCCCCCCCGGCACTTGATATTGGAGTTGAAATTTTTCTAACATGCTTTAGTGCTTGCCTAACAATTTTGGGCAGGAAACGCCACTGGTACTTAGGCTTTAGTCTATATGTTCAACAGCTCATTTATTTTCTTACTACTCTTTTCGAGTGAAAATGCATTATTGCCAAAACCCCGATATCAATATTAGATCATTATTTGCCGCTCATCTATCTTTTTTAGTAGGTCTACTCCCTTGAAACTCTTCTACTCATCAACTGACATTATTTTACATGGTACTTACCATGTTTTTTTTTCGGAGGATGAAGCCCACATAGGTCTGAGACCTGTGCGTGGGTAATGAGTTGGATAATGGTGGTTGATGAGTTGGACCTACAGTTTTAGGTGGGATCCGAACCACCGGGAAGTGATTTTACAGCAGAGAACAGTGTCTTTATTGCTGGCCAATCTAATCGGTCACCGTTACAAACAGGACCTACGAGAACGCAGCTTATCTATCTGATTGAACAGATACCTGCTACGCCACTATGAGCTATGTTGTAGCCCACTTCCACTACGTGCTATCAATAGGAACTGTATTTACTATTATTGCAAGATTTATACATTGATATCCTCTTTTTACAGGTTTAGAAAACGTGTTTTAGAAATTGATTGAATCAAGGACGAGAGTTTGAATATATAAAGTTTACAGTCTACATTGTCTACTGTTTATTAATTTTCATTCATTTTCTCATTACTTTTCACCAGTAAAAAAGCATTAAAAAACATTTTATTTCTTGTACATGATAGTTAAGTTGATCTAAGTATTTTTTTTTCTTTGTAACTTCTTGGTTTCTCTCCTAATAATTGATTGTTTTATAATTATTATTATTTTCTATCATGTATAATTTTTTCCTGTGTATTTTTTTTTCTTTTGCTTGTTTGTATTTGCGGAAATAAAGATTATTATTATTGCCAAAAAATAACTGATATTAACCTTAGATCATTCATTTCACTGCTCATTCAATTCCTTAGTAAATCTAGTTTTCACAAAAAAACAATTAATCCCAAAGAACCGAAATTAATAAACGTATTCACAAAAAAACATTATTTTAATACCATTCTAATACAATCAACCATCTCCCAATCTACACCCCATCATCATCTGCATAGAGAAACAGTAGATTGAATACAAGCACACAAACACACACACTTACACAGAGGCAGGACAGTGATAAACTCATCATCACTGATTCAATTCCACATACCGACTGCTCCTTTCCCAAAAGGCACGACACCCTCTTCACATACATTACAATATTCACACACATATACTTCATAACACAGACCATTTCGCACAAATATTCAGACAGCAGCAGCAACTGTGAGGAGAGATGCGGCAGTTGATCAACGCACCGAGCACCATTCACACCACACACAGTCATCATCATAACTGAGATAATACAGATGATGATGATGATGAAGATAGTGATGATGACTTGTGGCCTATGGGGAAGGTAGGGTGGGAGGGGTTAGAAACAGAAATTTGGGTAAATACCAAACGTAAACACGTGTAATTGTTGTCTGGACGCGGCCGCGAATTCCGGGGCGGGGGTTTTTTGGGACCCCCTGGTTATGGTTGTGGCGGGAGGGGGAGGGGAAAGTACCCGCGGGTTTGGCATACCCTTTAATAACTACCCCCCCCCCCCCCACCCACCAACCACGCAAACCGGTCACTGGTGATGTAACATCGGCGTGAGAGTTATTCCCGCGAGGATTCCACAAATATTCTAAACAGCCGCTGACCAGTTACGGTTGTGGAACGGACCGTTTTCGGACCGCTGGATGCTGCCGCCACCGATGGGGTGGGGGGGGGGGTGTTGGAGGGAAAAGGGGGTACATTGCAACGCTTTTGGAATCCCTCCATATCGATGATATGCTAGCCCTTTCAGCTACGGCCAGCGACTGAGCTACGCGTTGCCTGATCAGTATGGATAGTTTTCATGTTTGGTTGCAGCAGTTATGAGGATGAGGGTAGCAGAGATACACAACAGCGACTAGCTGATCCGCCAGTAACTCCCCCTCACCCGTAGCCAAACAACGGGAATTGCATTACAGCTGGAATGTATGGATAAATTATGTGATTGCTGAAATATAGTGGGGTTTGGGATAAGGTTGACGGTTTCGGATAGTGAGGTCCTTATTTATGAGTCTACCTTGAGGCTTCCTTAACTTAAGGGACACAAGCTGTTAGAAGGAGGCCTTTGAAGAAAGGGTCTTTCCAAGTCTCCAATGATACAACAAAGGTTTTTTTTTGAGGATGAAGCCCACATAGGTCTGAGACCTGTGCGTGGGTAATGAGTTGGATGATGGATGGTGATTTATGAGTTGGACCTACAGTTTTAGGTGGGTTCCGAACCACCGGGAAGTGATTTTCAGCAGAGAACAGTGTCTTTTTTGCTGGCCAATCTAATCGGTCACCGATACAAACAGGACCTACGAGAACGCAGCTTATCTATCTGATTGAACAGATACCTGCTACGGCTCGAGGCTATCACTTCCCGATTCATAATACTGTTCTTTTTTTGTAGTGGCGAAGGTGATATTGTGGAAGGTATCCATAATGAATAATGAGACGAAATTGTCACAACCACATTTATTAAAACTTAGAGAAACTAGTTTCGGTTGTTACACTATTATCAATCTCTATCAAACTATCAAGAGTAAACTATCAAACTAAACTCTATCAAGAGTTTGATAGAGATTGATAATGGTGTAACAACCAAAACTAGTTTCTCAAAGTTTTAATAAATGTGGTTGTGACAATTTCGTCTTATTATTCATCATAATACTGTTGTTCAGAGGATAGGAAGTAATAATTATTAGGAAGAAAGTGTTAGTGATAGGAAGTCAAGGTCGTATTTATGAACGGTTGTTAGCAAAGAAAGACTTGGATAAGTCGTACTTAGCGGCAAGAAGTCTTACTTACACTTACAAGTTCACGAAGTAACAGGCCAGCTAGTAGTTGTTACACTAAAAGCCAACACAGCTCCCCCAACAAAGGTCTGACTCCTGATAGATAATTTACAATTTACATTAAACAACACTAATTTTCACTAATATAAGAATTACATTAAATAAATATGGCGGAACAGCTTATAAACTGACTTGTCAGCTAGTAAACTAACCCAGTATAATCAATGGTTCAACCCAAGTTCGTTATGAACCTTACAAAAGATCTTCTTAACTTAAAAGTCAAGTCTTTCTTAAAATCGGTATCTCAAATTTGTTCTTAGTTGAGATAGGTAGAGAGCCATCTTGAAACCGTTCTTGAGATTATGTTGTATCATATTTTGGCTTCATTTTTCAGTATAGCATCGGCTCATCAAAATAAAACAAATTCATCATACTCAATTTTTGCAACATTGCAATGTAATTCATTGTATATTTGACACATTGAAACTATTTTTACTTTCTTTATATAAATCGACTTCTAATCTATAAATTTTTCTTCTCACTTATGATGACGAAATGGAATGGATTAAAATTCTTTGGTCTGCTGGCAGATAGCTTCACTACATCAAAAAATTCTATTATTTTTTTCAAATTCGAAGTCAGAAAATAATAATTTAGATATTTGTGTGGTAATAATTACCTAACAGTAACTGTAAATTTACATGCAGTGCAATATCTTTTCATCTATGTTATTTTATGTTTGTTAGTGTATGATATTATGACTCAAGTTTAGGTTACCTTGTGACCACGTTCAATGTAATAAAGCCTTTCCAAGTCGTTCTTAGATGAACGTAAGTTACGTTTATCAATACGGCCCTAAGTGTTAGTCCGCGAATTCATCTAGAATTCAAAGCTTGCCATAAATGTATAGTAATTTGAATCAATGTGGTGACTGGCCGATCCAGATCAGTGAAAATCCAGATGTCACTGGGCCATTAAAAAATATTTGTAAAAGACCTGAAATAGCTAACGTTTGTTAAATTGTTCAAATAGGCTCTGGCTGGATTCGCTTCCTACAGCCTTGGGTTTGAATCTCATTCAGCCATGGATGTTTCTCATCATTCACCCATTCACCTCATTCCCCACGCACAAGTCACTAGACTCATGTGGACATCATCCACAATAAAAAAGTTATAACTAATAAATTATCACTAATAACTTGAAACTTTAGCTTTAGTAATAATTTGGCAGTTTATCCCATCTTTAGTAGATCTACATTAAATATGGAGTAGTTTTGATATAGTTTTTTGAAACACTGTTAAATCTAGACGGAACTGGGACTTTGGGCATACCTTAACGCATGCCGCTTGCTCCTCTTTTGGGCGACCCATATACCTTTGAAGCACGAATGTTGAATGGGTGTGGATACATAGATCAACAGTGTTTACACTTTGACTTATGGGAGATACTCCCTTCCCACATAGGAATCAGATGTGGACCTCTATTGGGGTTTACAAATAAAGTAGGTGAGGAAGGCTCACTCAAAAACAGAAATGGCATCACTCGGCTTTTGTTACGCTAAATAAAAAACACACAAAACAAAATAATAATTATATTTCTACCGCGATATTCCTCTCCGAGCGTTGGCTAGCTTAGGGAGGAGAATTGAACCACCGGTTTTTCTAACTCCCTTTACTCGAACAACAAGCCCCTCTTTTCGAATAAAGCTTCCGTATTGAACAACTGGACGTTTTAGATTTTTTTTTCACCGTAAAAAAGGAAACTTAGTCGGTCTTCCGTCCATCCGTTGGGCAGTCGAACATGCGTTTCAATATTCTGAGGGTGTGGGAGGGGGGGTGAATAGGGGCGGAGGGGGGTAAAAATAGGTGGAGGTAACAAAAAAGGGGGGAGGTGGAAATAGAAAAGGGAGGGGAGGTGAAAAGTGAGTTGAGGTCCGCCGAAAACGAAAAACGAGCATCGGAAAAAGTTTGCAAAGTTTCTCTTTGAAGCCTAACGGAAAAGCAGCGTTGTACCCTTGGACACTGTTTCTACATCCTCTGTTCTTTCTCTTGCATCCCCCCCCCCCCCCCCGTTTTAGCGTGCTCTCTCTTATTTTTTACTCCTCACTTTCCATCCGCGAAAAACAGAACGCAATTATCCTCCGAACGAAGAAGACTTTGATCTTTTTACGAGCGTTCGTCAGGTTCGCCTCCATTTCCCCATCTTGTCTTGTTTATACAGTTGTTTGTATTGGTGCAAGCATATTTTTAGTTTTAAGTCAAGTGATAGCTGATTCAACACCGGCAATCATGTTGTTTTAACGTGTGTTTTCATTCTATAACGTCTATTTTGTTATTATACTATTATAATTTGTGTGTTATTACATTCCCATAACTGTCAATTATTGTGGTAATATAGGTTAGTCTAATTGTCTTCTCCTTTCTCCAAACGCCTGTAGCTTAACAATTCACAGACTAGTTTCATTAACGTTTCTTATTGTAATTTCGTCAGCTGACAGCTTGTAATTTCGTCAGCCAAACTTGTAATTTATGTTTTTCAATTCAATTCAATTTTATTCACATAACACACAATACAATAAAACAAAAAAATATATATATTTCAATATAAAATAGCATGAAATAAAATAAGGAAGGAAGTAGGGCTAGTAATAACCCGATTTGCTTGATTCAATTAAATCTGAATTTTTAGAATGTGTAATAAACGTTTAATACAAACTTAATTTGAGTCTCATTTTTCTTATCCCTCTGCATCTTCTCCACCATTTTCTTATTCCTTTCCTCCATCTTCTTCTTTTTCTTCTTCCTCCTCTTCTATTTATTTTTATTACCTTCTATCAAGTTGAAGTTTATTTAGTTAGCTTAGGTCTAGTTTGTTTAGTGAATTTGTTTTCTTAATAACTGCTACTATAATTGTTCTTGTAAAATGTATATTTTGTAAATGATATGCAATAGGTTTCTCAAGATCTTGCATCAAAATAAATTAATCATTCTATCTACGTATTCTTCCTCTTCCTCTTCTACTTTTTCCTCTTTTCTTTTCCTCCTCCTGTTTTCGCCCCTTTTTTCCTCTCCTCCTTTTCCTCCTCCTGTTTTCACCCCTTTTTCCCTTCCTTTTTTCCTCTCTTCCTTTTTCCTCTCCTCCTTTTCCCCTCCTCCTCCAATCCCTTATTCTCCAGCTTCAGAGTACCATCGACAGATAACAACAAGTAGCTGTTTATTATAAAGAATTTCAAGAGCTTGTGTTGTAGTTGTTTTGATCATTATTCTATTCTACAATTTTAGTTTCGAAATTCTGTTACATAAACAAAATTTACAAACCAACAAAATACAAAGAAAAATTTCAAAAATATTGGTGAATTTGTACATTTTTCAATTGTTTCCATTGCAGGAAAAAAAAAGATTTTTTCAATTCCTCGGAAGTTACTAACGTTTGTTGGTAAAATTTCTACTAGTTCGTCAGCAAAACGGATCCAGAGGGCTAGTACGGGCTCAAGCTCCCCCCCCCCTCAGAGATTTCAGGGCCAAGTGAAAATTACCAACAATTCAATTGAACAATATTCACGTATCATTTTGTAGAGAACAGACTACGTACTTCAAATTATTATTTTATTATTAATTTCAACCAAATGGTTAATCTTGAAACAATAAAAAATTTATGATTGAAATGAGATTGAAGTTGCATTTTTATGTCTTATGAATGTGTCGAACACTATTTTTATAACTTAAATTTTCCAAACTAATAAGCCCCCCCCCCCCTCATAAAGACCTATAAATAACTGATCTACCACTTCCTCTTATGAAATTTCTAGATCCGCCTCCGTTCGTAAGTAACTTGGTTTTGTAGCGTCTGTAACGGTATAATAGCCAATAGAAAAATAACAAAATTTATTTCCAAAAACCAAGTTTTAGTAGATCGGTCACAGCAAGTTTATTGGTAATATTCATAACGATAAAATAAATTTATGTGTTTCGACACCGCATTTAGAGAAAGCTTGAAAGGGAACCAAAATAAAATGGATCCGCTAAAAACAATTTTATTTCTTATCAGCTAAAAAAATTTAATTTCGTTCCTCTCCACACTTCATAGAAACAACACTCACAATCTCAGTTATGACTCACTTCTTGCTAGTGATTTATTGGTTGAAGTTGACGTAACCTTTATCAACTGTTAGTTAGTACAAGAGTGATAGCCCACACCAATTACCATAATGTAACTGAATTGAACACTTATGTGTGATAATTGAAAATACGTACAGTATGCATTAGTGTTTTTTCAGCTTGAAAATATTGTCAATAGGATTCGAGCATTCCGTGCTATTCTAGATTAGACTAGAGATCAGGGGAGCCAGGGGAGGGGCTTCGGGCTTAATGGACTTCACCCCCCCCCCCCACCGGAAATTTTGAAGGATATTTGGTTATTCCATACCCCCCTGACCCCCCACCAACACCAGTTTCAGACTAACCCGGTTTCAGCCCCACCCGAAAGAAAATCCTGAATATGTGCCTGCTATCAATATTTACAAATAGGTTCACTTTATCATTTGTCTGAACTTGTCTATGAAGATATTTAGTACGAGTAGTTTTCAAATGACAGGTCCAAGTAAACATTACATCATATTGGTTCACGAGTTATGGAAAATGTACTGTAGATTACAGTTATCTCTATTTATCTGAATTGTTTCAAATTTTATTGGAATCAACATGGAAACATCTAAATTGTAGCATAGAATGTTATTGTCTTAGATTAAAGTCACCTCGTGCAGTAAAATCTGGTTTAGAAGAATAAATTTATTGGGAAACCGTATTGATATTTACTGTAGGCTTCAATACCTCAACTCACAAAACTATAATGATATAATTTTTAACGATTTATGCTTAAAAACGTTTCAACAACGTGTCTTCATTTTCAAATTCAACTCAACTAGTGCTTTGTAAAATTTGATAAATCGGTGAAGGACACTTTGGGTCAGCAGAAAATAATAGTTTTGATAGCTACATCAATCTCAATCTCAAAGAATATAAAACGAGAATTTTCAACAGCTACATTGATACTCTAAAAGGAATGATTGTATTAACTAATAAAATGAATCTCTCTGATAGGCGGAACTATGCTGCAAGGAAATACTGAGCTGTGATTGGTTGTCTACAGAGACCTGTAACGCCCATTTGTAACAATGGGCGGAGCTCATCCCAAAGTCTCCTCCCATTGCCAGCCTCCATTTTGTAAGCCAATAGAATCACTTCTAGAGTATAAATGTAGTTGTTGAAAATTGCAGTTTTACTTTGATTGAGGTTGAAAATTGTGTAGCTGACAAACTATGGTTTCGACTTTCTCATAATCTTCAATTTCAATCAGACTAAAACTAAAATACAGAATAGCTCAATATAGATATTGAGTTACTATGTATTGTTCAACATACATATTGAGCAATGTATACTGTTGTTTTATATACTGGGAGGTGAAAGATCTTGAATCAATTCATCTTAGAATTTATATAGTTTTAAATTCATATTCCTAAATTTTAATATCTTGATTATTATAATGTGGTTGTGACAACATCGAGCCTTATTCGTTGTGGATATCTATCAGGGACGATTGCAAAGGGGGGATTTGGGGATCCACTGAGCGGGACGTTTTGGTCAACGAACGACAAACTGGCCAAACGACAAACTGGTCCACATTCCAGAGTGGTACAGGTTGACGCTGCGTGTACACGACGTATTTCCTGAAAATCAGGACCAGGTTGTCGCTGGGAAGCTTTGTCGTTGGGATGGTTTGTCAAGGTCCCCACTGAGCGTCCAAAATTCTCAAACAACACAGAAAAAAAGCTTTATTTGTGTCCCCCACGAAATATTTTCTCACTTAATTATCTGAGTTTTGGTTTTTGATATCCCCCAAAGAAAGTTCTAGTTCTCCGTTATCTACCACTATCACAAATACAAAAAAGATTTGAAACCTCCCTCAAAGAAAGGATTAGAAGCTTAAATTATGAAAAAAACGAAATTTTTCACATAAACAAGATGATAGAAGTGTAATTTTCAGAAAACATTGTATTACCAAAACTCAGACGATTATGTCTCTACAATGCCTGAATAACAATTATTTTGGATTTTGAACTCTAGTCTGGGGTTTCTTAGCTCCTCACGGATCGCACTAAGCACCAGTGTTGCCACACGCAAATTAAAAGAGTTGTGGGGGATTGATATGGCTCAAAATTACTATACGTATATAATTATTGAGGACAGTAATTACCGTACGTTTAATTGTTACGTTCAGTCGTTATGAGCCAAATCCCTCACAATTCTTTGGCTTGCGTCCTGCAACACTGGTGCGCTCCACAAAAAGTTCGGAGCTAGAAAAATCCTGCTTTAAATTAAACTTCGACTACTTCGACAGAATAATTTGTGGAAATTGTACAGAAATTCAATTTCTCTTCACCTCTAATCTATTTCTCTAAACCAGAAGATTAGAGGGGATTTCACCTAGAAAAAGGTCTTCATCCCCTTAGAAAGTGAATTAGACAATATAGTTTGTGGAATTTGAGAAAAATTGAATTTTTCTTCAATACAGACCTGAAGGCAAATGATTTTTTTAGAAAACAGTGTTTTTTCAACTCAATCCATGGTGAGTGTGCGTCTAATTTGAATGACTCTTAATAGAATTTCTGATTTGGAGCTTTAAACAGAACACCAAGCATGTTTAATAACCCAGAAAACACGAGCATCTACCCTTATTTAATGGTCAATTGAGATTTTCGTTCAGACGACACGAGAATACGAGTAAAAAAAGAGGGAAGCAAAATGGCGTAAATAAGTCTTGGAAATGGAAACGCGTAAAAAAACACTTCGCCTCGTCCACAAATAGACAGTGGTGTCAACGACGACGTAATCTAGTTGGCTGTTGCCACTAGAACTAAACTAAAATAAAAAATGCAGTGAAAAAATCGTATAGTGAGTGGAGCCAATTGAATCTCGAATGTCGAATCACACGTGCATCTGTGTAATTGATAGGCTTAGTGCCCTCTGTTAGACACCAACTAGATCTACAAATAAGTCTACAAATTGTTTTATCTATTTTTTATGCCCATATGAGTCAGAGACTTGTGCTTGAGTAATGAGGTGAATGATCTCACAAAATATGCCACTCTGAACAATGGGAGTCAAACTCTTGACCGCAGGAGTAGCAGTCAATCGGAGTCGTATCACAGATATCTGTCGATATCAGATCTAGTTTGGACAGACAGAAATATGTCGATGACAGATTACACCACTGCGACTGCTTAGTTGTAAAATTATAGTCGATTATTATATTATTTCTTACACTTAACACGTATACAATTCTGGAAAATAAAAGTAAGTACAGTAGATTGCCTGGAAGTTTTAAAGGAACCAGAAGTACCTCGAATCACGAGAAACTCAAATTTAACATCAAGAGAAAAAAAGGGATTCAATAAAAATATCAGTGTTACTGGTCTAGCTAAAAAACAGTCTTTTATTACAGAATTTATAAATAGGAAAGGCTTTTCAAATATTTTCAACAGAGATCTAAAATTTTCATACTTAAAAAATTGATTTTTTACTTTAAAACTTCACATTTGGTAGCTAGGATTATTCGGAGCTTGGAGCAATCAAGACTCGCATTATCGGAGCCTCGAACAATCGAGACTCGAATTATCGGAGCGTTGAATAATCGAGACTCGAATTATCGGAGTGTTAAACAATCGAAACTCGAATTATCGGAGCGTTGAACAATCGAGACTCGAAATATCGGAGCTCTACTGCAAATGATAAATTTGTCAATTTTTAAACATTTTGCCTGTATAAAAATAATATTTATATTTAATTAATTAATGAAGACCTTTATTCAAAATATCTCTGAACAATGGATAAGTTAGTGAAACGAATGTGTCAGAAAATCTCCATGGCAAAGCACCGTCAGTTTTTTCTTTAATATAGACAAATTATTTAAAAAAATATAAAATGCATAACATGGGGGGATTTTGCAAAAGGATTCGTTTAGACACGGGTTATTATACAATCAGAAATAGAAAAAAGACACTTTCCTCTACCGTAAAATCACTTCCCGGTGGTTCGGAACCCACCTAAACCTGTAGGTCCAGCTAATCAATCACCATCATTCAACTCATTACCCACGCACAGGTCTCAGAACTATGTGGGCTTCATCCTCCAAAAAAAAAATTGCTATACCAAGTAGAATCTATACTTCCAGGCATCCCAGCAGTACTGGCCTACAAATTTCCAATTTCTTCCTCTCAGATCTTTCTCACTCTATCTCTCACTCTCACTTACACACACTCTCTCTCTCTCTGCCACCAGCTCTCTCTCGGATAGAAGACTCTTCTCCAGATATTTGTATCTAATCTCTGCCCGAACAGCACACCTTGCGATGAAATGTACTACATTTTCCTATTCTTTCATAACTATTATTTATTTAAGAAATTATTATTATTTAATTAATTTAAAAAAACTACAAAAATTAAATGAATTATTTATTTATTCTATCAACTCTATTTAATTCATAACTAGTTTGATGCCTATTAGAAGTATAACATTATTCATTATTTTTATATTTTTTTAGATCTATTCCAATGTATTTCATCAATCTAGTAGTTTTGCCAAGTAAACTGTAGAGGAATTTATTAATAAATTATAGCATGAATGATAACTTCCACACACTGAGTGAAGTTTGAGCATTTATTCGCCCTCTGAAAAGCTACAGCTCTTTAGCCAAGGTCAAGACTATTTCTAGCAGTCAAATAAACTCTCCTTATTCTCTTTTTTATAATCTCACTCCCGCTCTCTCTAACCCTCTCACACCCTCATACTCATTCATTCACTCTCTCTCTCTCTCTCTCTAACCCTCTCTTCTCTCTCGCTCAGAACTTTCTTGACCGACAGCGTTCAAGTCATGCGAAAATTTTAACCGATGTGTGACGATTGATTTTAGAAGAAGTCTCGGGTGTCTGCGAATGTGCCTATAGTTGGCATGTCTTTATTTAGAATAGATGCGTTCTTAAATGTCACTGATTTGAAGGTTTAAATGCCTATTGCCACACTCACTGATTGGGAGCAAATGTCTTTGAATGCACTGCTACACTAACGGCCGGTTGCACGAAAGCCAATTAAATTTAATCCCCGTAGAATGACGTCATTCTAAGGAGATTAAACTTAATGGAGAGAATCTAGTAGCACAAAGCACAATCACAAGCGATAACGCCGATTATGCTAACCGGCGTAAGATATACTTAACCGCCCGTTCAGTGAGAATTAAATTTCACGAACTCCCGTTAAGTTACATTTTATAGGTTATGTTAATTGTACCAGAACACGGAACTGCAAATTAGGTCGTAGGTGTTAGAAACCTTTCAAAATGGATAAAATCAATTAAGAATATAATAATATTGAGATATTTGATAATGATTCAAATAATTCGCAATTACTGAACTTCAGAATCAGCTGCTGATCAAATTAGTGTTGCCAGATTATGCCCGTTCGGTTAACGAAAATTAACTAATGGATCTTTGTGCAACAGAAATAAAGCCGATACACTTACGACAGTTAGTCAACTGACATTTAACTCCTTATTTAATTGGCTTTCGTGCAAATCTACAACACTACTGAATCTTTAGTCCACAACATGACAAATAATTGAAATAGAAATGCCCTACGGGTGCTTGCACAATGGAGCACTCACTGCTCGAGGATAACCACCATCGTAAAATAAAACAAATGCTCTTGAATCGTGCATGATTGAAGCAACGTGGAGAAGAAGAAAAAAGAGGAAGGTGGAAGATGAAGAGATAAAGTAGTAGAAGTAGTTGAAGGAGATACCACCATTCAACAGCATGTGTTTGATTTTCCGATGGTGATTATCATCGAGTATTGCATGTTCCACAGTGCAATAACCCTTAGCTATACAGATCAAACATCTGATAATCAATCACCTCATTACCAACGCACAAGTATCAGGCCCGTATTTATGAACCGACCTTGATTTGAGTCTTCCTCATCTCAAGGAGGACTTGAAAAGCCCTTTCTTGAAAAGATTTCCTTGAGTTATGGAAGCCTCATAAGCAAGGTTCTAAAATCGGATATAAGAATCCTTTGGGCAATATTATTAAAAACTAGTAGGTTGTCCGATTCAATTGAATCGCGATATCTAGATCTAAGTCTCCTCCCCCAACATCAACTATTACCATAACTATTTCTTCTTAGTTTTCCTTCCTCTTCTTTCACGTTCGTCCTACTCTTTTTTCTTCTTTTTCCTCCCCCTCTTTGTTCTTCTTCATCATCCACTTCTTTTTTGCTTCTTCCAACTCCTTTTCTCCTGTTTATTTCTTCTTCCTCCTCTTCTTTCTTCGTGCTCCTCCTCCTCCTTCTACTCCTTTGTCTCCCTTTCTCCTACTTCTTTCTTCTTTTTCTTCCTCCTTCTCCTCTTTTTTCTTCATCTTCCGCCTCCTCCTTCTCCTTTTTTCTTTTCTTCCTACTTCTTCCAACTTCTTTGTATCCTTTACTTCTATTTCTTTCTTCTTTCCTTTTTTCTTATTCTTCTTACCTATTTTTCTTATTCTTCTTTCTTCTTGCTCCTCCTCCTTCTACTCCTTTGCCTCCCTTTCTCCTACTTCTTTCTTCTTTTTCTTCCTCCTCCTCTTTTTTCTTCATCTTCCAACTCCTCCTTCCCCTTCTTTTTCTCTTCTTCCTACTCCTTTGTATCCTTTTCTCCTATTTCTTTCTTCTTTCCTATTTTCTTATTCTTCTTTCTTCTTGCTCCACCTTCTTCCTCTCCTTCTTATTTTTTCTCCTTCATCTCTTTTTTCTTCTTTCTCTACTTCATTTCTCGCCTCCTTCTTCTCCTCCTTGTCCTCTTCATCATCATCATCATCCTCCTCCTCTTCTTCTTCTTCTCTTTTTTCTCCTTCATCTCTTTCTTCTCCTACAACCCCTCAATCTTCCCCACCTCTTCCTTCTTATTCTTCTCTTTCTTCTTCTTCTACTCCTCCACCTCTTTCTTCCCCTTCAACTTCATTTCTCGCTTCATTCTTTTTCCTCTTCTTCCTCATCCTCCTCCTCCTCCTCTTCTTCTTCTTCTTCTTCTTTTTACTCCTTCATCTCTTTATCCTCCTCTTTTTCTTCTTCCTCAACTTCATTCCTCACCTCATTCTTCTTATCCCTCCTCCTCCTCCTCATCTTCTTCTTTTTTCTCCTTCATCTCTTTTTTCTTCTCTCTCTACTTCATTTCTCGCCTTATTCTTTTTCCACTTCTTCTTCCTTATCCTCCTCCTCTTCTTCTTTTTTCTCCTTTATCTCTTTTTTCTTCTCACTCTACTTCATTCCTCGCCTCATTCTTCTTCTTCTCCCTCCTCCTTCTCATCTTCTTCTTTTTTGTCCTTCATGTCTTTTTCCTCCTCTTTTTCTTCTCCCTGTTCATTTCTCACCTCCTCTTTTTTATTCTTCATCTACCACCTTCTTCCCTTCTTTTTTTCTTCTTCCTACTCCTTTGTATTCTTTTCTCCTATTTCTTTCTTATTCTTCTTCTTACTCATTTCCTCTCCTTCAATCCCTCAATCTTCAGTTTTCGTCGACAGATAACAGCAAACAGCTATTCATTATTTATAGGATTGAGAGGCGAATCAACATCGACAGTTTTCATTCAAGTTCGATCCTACTACAATCCCAATCCAGAATAGCGGCCGACATATCAATTATTATTCGAAAATTGTACACTTAACACTCAACACTAGAATCAAATCAACTGTCTAGACTAGTCTAGACTAGACCGGCAACATGGTGTCTAGTTAAAATTAACTGCACACTAATAGAAGCCTACATTAGGGCAACATGAATATGTAGGATGACATGGGTGGACATGTTAATGGTGTGATAATAGGCCAATAATGATGTCTAATACACAGACGGACAGAGGTTAGATTAGATTATTTACTTTATTCATGAAGATTACAAAATGCACAGTCTTACATTCTAGATCTAGATTGATAATAGTTATTTATGTATTAAGAGCGTGAAGTGCGACTTTATCGCTCGAGCCAAAACATTTACTGCGCGACGCGTAGCGGAGCGCAGTAATTTTGCGAGAGCGATAAAGAAGCTTCACGCGCGAATTGCATACAATATTTTTCCTACAACTGCAGTTCTTGATTCCAACACAATAAAAGCTAGTAGTTTGTAACATCACAGACCGTGCTCGGATTTGGTTAGCGTTCCCCATTGTTGAGGTTATGTGAATTTCACGGATTCCGTAATCCACCAATGAGAAGACATCAAAATCAAAAACAGAAGCGTAAAGAACAGCTGGCGAGCGTAAAGTACTTTACCGCTTGCGGAGCAGTAAAGAGGTATTTTACAACTAGTTTTCAGTACGTAAAGAACTACTTTACGAGCAGTTGTAGGAAAAAATATATAAGTATTGTAACTGTTCTATGAATTTTACAAAGCTTAACTAGGGAATTATTCAACGAAATGAATATGAGATGCAATTTGATTGTGATTTATCTACATGAAACGGCGAAGTTTGAACATATAATGTCCATTCTTGGAAAAGGATATTCAAGGATATCCTTCTCATCAACACTTGACAGAGAAAGATGTAAGAGAGGGGATGAGAGTGTGAGAGAGAATGAATGATTTATCTAATTTATTTACAATTGTTTGAGAGAGTGAGAAGGAGGATGTAAGAGAGTGGGTGGGAGAGTGTGAGAGAGGATGATTTATTTGTCCATTAACAATTGTTTCAAGGCTTAAGCATATTAAAATAGACATAGCCATACGAAAGAAACAGAGCACTTTATATTGCTTACAGCAATAGAGAGAAGGAAAGAAAAATAATAGTACAGTTTTAAAAAGGAAGAAAAAACATATCAGGGAAAAATATTATGAGAAAAAAATAAAGAAAAGTGGGTAATAGGATTAAATTAAAATATAGAATAAAACAAAGACAGAGAGTGTGTGTGATAGAAAGAGAGGGGGGAGAGTGAGAGAAGGGTATGAGAGTGTGTATGGAGAGAGTGTGAGAAAGGATGTTTGATTTACTTATTGGCATTTAATTAAGGTTTAAAAGCAAATTGAAACAAACATAGCCTTACGAAAGAAATAGAGCACTTAGACTGTGCACAGGGTTTTTATTAATAATTTTTTTCCAGGTTTATTGTATTGGTTGTTATTGGGTCTTTCAGAAGTTTTTACTGCTGTGAGAAAAAGTTTTATATCACCAATTATTTCGGGAAATATGGGGGTTCAAAGTTGAATGTTTTCGGTTTTTTGGGGCAATTGATCTCACCTAGGAGTGATTTTTGATAAATTTTCTGTAATTGAAAGACACCTCAAGGAATAAAATGACATATTTTTTACTCCAATCAAGGAATTAGTTTTTTCAAAATACATTTTTTTAAATCTGTAAAAAATTTAGTTTTTCAAAAACTTAATTTTGAAAAACTTTTTGTTAGATTGAAAAAAAAAATGTAATTTTATTTCTTAAGTTTTATTTTAGTTATGGTAAATTTATGAAAAGCTTAAAAGATCAATTGCCCCCCCAAAAACCAAAAAAATTAAACTTTGACCCCCATATTTCACAAAATAATTGAAGAAAATGATTTTTTCTCACAGCAATAGATAAAATTTCAAAGCCCTAACAACATCCAATAAAATAAACTTGGAAAAAAATTATGAACAAATCCCTGCTCACAGCCTTAACATCGTTTTTAGCAATGAGAGAAAGAAAGAAAAATTAACAGAAAAATTGGGAGAAAGGAAAAATGAAGAAAAGTGCGTGATAAGATAGAATTGAATAAGTAAAATATAGAATGAAATGAATACAGAGCGAGATAGAGAGCAGTACAGAAAATGTGTGTGAGATAGATAGATAAAAGTCTTTATTTGGGCGAAGTAAAACTCGCAGGTCCTCTCTTACGCTTAACCCTTAGATTAAATACAAATTCAAAGATAATAATTCAATCCATCGTTTTATTCAATAAATCAGAGAAAAAAATGAGAGATTTGATGTTTTATTTATCTCTTGGCAAGGTTAGAACCATTTGGTCCCCTCTACCACCTAACCAGGCTAATACAATTACATAAAACAATCAGAAGACAACTTTTACATCAATAATTATTACTAAAAACATAATTTAGTAATTCAGTTGAATCCAGTAATTGTGATTCAGTTGAATGAGAGTAGAATAGAATGAATAGAATGGCTGCCTTAATTTTTTTGCCTAGGAGGGCGAAGTTAGGGCGCAGCCCTCTCTTACACTTAACCCTCCAAAACAATACTAACTTACTAACTACAAATTTGAAAATCATTAAGAAGAGAGAAAAAGTAAAACACTTAATTTAATAATGAATAATAAGACGAACTTTGCCACTACAAAGAAAGATTTAATTCAATTTAAACTGAAAAAGCAACCTAACAAAGAAAATATAAGGGCAAAAAACTATTGAGAGAGAGAGGGAGGGAGGGAGGTAGAGAGTAAAAATGAGAGTGTGTAAGAATGTGAAGAAATGAGATAATCAGAGATTGATTAATCAATTGCCTTTAACAGCGGAATTAAGACTCTTGAGGCCGGTTGCACGAAAGAAAATTAAATTTGACCACCGTAAGATGAATGACGTCATTTGACGGAGCCAGTGCAATGACTTCCCTATTGAGCTCCATAAGATGACGTCATCTTACGGTGGTTGAATTTAATTTTCTTTCGTGCACTGGCCGTTAGTCCTATATACCACACAACCCTAAAGACAGAGACCAAAAAGACAGAGTGAATGTGAGTTAGTGAAAGGAAAATTTTGTTAAAGTATGAGAGATAATGTGACTGAGATTGATAGAAAATGAGTGTGAGAGAGACAATAAGAGATTAATGGGAGACAGAAAGTAAGTGTATATGAGAAAGAGAGGTACGCTTACAGACAAAATGGCCTCAGATCGATCCCAGACAGACATGACTATGTAAAAGGACATAGTTTGTCTATTATGTTTTACAAACCGCAGACACGGTTGATGTCTGCGACAAATTTAACCTCAAACTCATGTCAGTGAGGAGGGATTTGAGTGAGTGAGAGAGTTGATTTCAAAGTCCTCATGTCTGTATGTCTCCGCACTCAAAACCACTGAATGTCTACTGCTTACCATGTTCTCATTTTTTGGCTATTATAGGTCAAGCCAGTGTAGATGACAAATATATGTATTCTATAGTAGAATTCTGTAGATGACAGAAACATGTAGCCAGATATCACAGCTCTAGTAGAACAAATTTTACCAGGAGTAATAGACAAGAATAACCAGGAATTTTCGGAAGATTTTTCCTGGGGCCAATCCCGTGTTTCGGAGGACACGGTATAAGCTAACTAAAAACAGTTTTTAAGTCACGTCAGGCCCGACCTGAAAACTCTGACAACAGACCTGAGTCAGCAACCTCTCACACAATATTTAAAAAAAATATGAATTTTACCATGAACACTACCAGAAGCTAATGCTACCTACCATACATTAGGAAAGCAAAGGATGAAATAAGTGGATATATTTGAAGAAATTCTCAATTTTTTATTTTAATTTTGGTTGTATTTCTTTTATTATTAGTTGTAAGAGTTATCTTAAAGATATTTATAAAGCACATTTATAAAAAGTTCAATTATTATTTACTTCTATATTTTATATCAATTTATGCTTACTTCGTTTAAGATTTTTACATACTTATTTCGTGTAAGCTTGATTATGTTTATCTAAGCTTATGTGTATATATATTTTTTTATTTATTTCTAATTGAAGTTTGCTTTGCATGTATATTTTTTTGTTGTTTGACAATAAATTTCAATTTTTCTATCAGGAGCTAATGCTAAAATACGAGGCGGGATAACAAGAGAAGCACAGGTTGAAATAAAAGTAGAATTCTTGAAAAAATTCCAAAATTCTTTAGCCTTGTCAAAATTTTTATCATTTTAGCTAATGCTATCTTACGCTCTTAAGCTATGGATTGATTGGTGCGTTTTATGAAACGCTGCGTCGGGCGTAACTTCCGATTATACGGAGCCTTAAAAAGATAACAAAAGATGGGGTATGTACAATTTATTCAATGAATTTTTTAACCTTATAATTAGTTTCATTTTTACCAAGAGTATTATTTTAGTAAGAGGTGATGCCACAATATCTTCAGGAAAAGAGGTAACAGAAAATGGAATAAGTTGGTAAAAAAACGATTTTATGGGAATTGCTAATCACATCAGATAAGAGAGGAGATGAAAATCCAACACTAGGAAAAAAACTGATTGGCAGATTACCAAGATGTCAATTAATTGATGTAATTTGGCAAAAAGTGGACACACTTTCAGAGGCCTGCTTCATGATAACCCTATAATATAATAAACATCTACTTGCTGTTATCTGTCGACGAAACTTTAATACTTAGGAATAAAGGATTGGAGGTGGAGAGGAAGAAGAATGAGGAGAAAATGCGGAAAAGAAGGGGAAGAGAAGAAGAGAAAAAGGATTAAAAATGAAGAATTAAAAAAAAAGTATAAAAAAGGAATAATTAAAAAAGGAGGAAAAGAGATAAGAGAAAAAAAAACAGGATAAAAACGGCGAAGAAAAATAGGAGGAAGAGAAAAGGAGAAAAAAGGAAGAATAAAAAAGAAAAAGGAGAAAAAAAGGAGGAGGAAGAAGGATAAAAAGAATGAAGAAAAACAGGAGGAAGAGGAGGAGAAGGAACAGGGGGAGGAAGAGAAGGAGGTGGAGGAGGAGGAGCAGGAGGTCGAGGAGGTGGTGGTGGAGGAAGAGGAGGAGGAGGATGAGGAAAAAAGACGAAGATACAAAAAAGAAGAAAAATGAAGTGTTACGGAAAAAGAGACTTTAATTAATTAAACTCGTAGATAGGTCACTACACATTCTAGAAATCTAGTTCAATTGAATCGGGCAACCTGCTAGTTTACAAAAAATGTCATCAACCTTACATTAATTTGCTGTTACTGCAAAATCTAATAGATTTTATTTTTCGATCTCAATATCTAAATTCTCATGGAACAGTCCACAAATTGACAAAATTATTAAATACTAGCTGGCCCAACGCGCGTTGCTGCATTCTCATAAAAATTCTCCTTGATTTTATTATTCGCCACCTCCCGCTGAGGTTACATTTAAAATTAGGAAAGAAGTTAGTCCTAGGGCTCTTCCAGCTGATCATAGAGGCTTCGTTGTTTTCTTAATCACCACCTCTGAATGAAGAAACATTTCAAATTTAAACCTCCTATGACTATAAGGGTAGAAGCTAGGTTTTTTACTTTATTATTCGCCACCTCCCGCTGAGGCTGCATTTCAAATTTCTAGCTGCATTGGTTAACAGATGTCATCAACCCGGCATAATTACATTTCATAATACCCAGTCGTATGTTTCCTACATATTGCAAGGCTCCAACTGCACGGTAGCCTACATGCAAAGTGCAAAGTCTTTTGCTGTTCAAAGACAGCGTAAATAACGCCACTAAGGGGCCTGCCATATGATTAAAAACTGTTGACTTATATCAGCTGTTCCTTTAAGCTGTTTGGCTGGCAAGTTCAGTAGGTTAGGTCTATAAAATGGTTTAGTTAATAATAATTATTAGCTCCCCTATTGAAATTTATGGTCAGAAACCATCCCCAATATTCACACAACATATTCCCAAAGTTTCATGCCGATCTGTCAAGTACTTTTGGAGTCTATAGGGAACACACATACATACAGACAGACATTCATTTTTATATATAGAGATTATCCCAATTAGTCATAAACCTTTATAAACCTTTTCAACAGCTGTTGTCAATTTAATTTATAGATCATGTTTCAGTAGGAGCAATAATAATTAATAAGACAAATTACTATTTTTGGATTGTTATTATTTGGTAATGAGGCTGAAAAGTCAACTAGAGTAGTAAATAGTAATTAGATAATTTGGGCAGGAAGATAATATGGGTGGGAGTGAGACAAAGATATAGAGAGAGAGGTAGATAGGAGGGATGATGAGAGAGAGCGAGAGGGATTAGGGAGGGAGAGATTCCGATGACTTAATTTGCGCAAATTTACAATTATTGAGAGAGTGAGTGAGAGAGAAAGTGGTAGAATGAGTGAATTATTATTCTATTATTAACGGGAAAACATAAGTTGGATTTTATAACTAGGCTAGCCTAGGGGTGTTTAGAAGGCCAAGCTGGGTGGCGCCATCTTTAAAATAGGCTACGTTAAATAGGATGTATTTTTCCGAACAAACTAGCCTCATCTTAAAGGTAGATCTTCTCTTTTCACTTGTTTGTCTCTTGAGTTGAAATCCTCGATAATAATAATCCATGAGAAAATGTACAATTTGTAAAGCAACCTATTATAGCTTTCCAAATATCAAGATTTAATGACTCAGTTATTATTTGTTTTAGCTTCTAGATATGACCGTATAATCCGGGTTGTATTATCATTTCCCTCCATATTTCTCCCGGTGAAAAAGGGAAATTGTAAATTATTTATAAGAATTATCTGATTAATAAAAAAAAATAAAAAAAAAAATAAAAAAATAAAAATAATAATAATACCAGGTCTGGTGTCATCAGTTATCAGGTCTCACCTGAACAAGTTCAGGGCATATGATGTGACGACTTGACTGTTTTTACGCAGCCGGGACTAACAGGCTTAACGTGTCCTCCGATACACGTTGAACCATGATTTGTTAAGACAAGATCATTCCAATTAAAATTAACCTCTAGTTACCATTATTCTAATACCATAAACCACAGTCTGATATCTTAAAAAGTAAGATTCATCGAAGACAATATACTTCAAACTGAAATAATACAATTATTGTATTCAAAAGAAAACTGATAATTCTATTTATCTATAGATTCGTTGGGCCAGCATCATATTATTATTATTATTAGACGTAAAACTCCCCAAGTGGAAGACACTGAGTAAGGATGGTTCATTTTTTTGGACTTGTTCTTCTTGTTTGCCCACCAGCTTTTCATTTTTTGTGCGAATTCAGCTTTTCTCTCTTCACTCCATTTTGTTCCAACTCTTGGAGGTTTTGTCTCTGGTATAACTTCCAATTTATAAAGTTTTATTCTGAAGTTTTTTCTATTGTAAATTTTTTTGTTGGTTATTTTGGCCAGTACTAGGCCTTTTTTAACATTTCGTATCCTTTCTCCTCCATTGACAAGTGATGCTACATAGTTTACAATTCTTTTTGTTAGTCAATTGTCTGGAAGCCTCATGTGACCATAAAATTTAAGGCGTCTTTTCCTCATATCTGTCTCTATATTAGAATATTCTTCAACTTTAGACGTTCTCTGTAATCTATATCCGTTTTCGGTACGCCTTGGTCCAAGGATTTTATTAACTATTTTTCTTTCTTCCTTCTTTAGATTTTCCATATCCATTTTCCTGTTCAGGGACAGGGTCTCGCTGGCATATAAAATTTCTGGTTTAATCACTGTATTGTAATGTTTAACTTTTGTATGAAGAGATAAACATTTTTTATTATAGATATATTGCACCATCCCTAGGCCTTTACAAACTTTCTGTTTTCTTTCTTGTTGTGAATATTTTTCCGAAATAACTTCTCCTAGATATTTAAAGTAAGGTACCCTGTTTATTATTCCATATTTGGTTTGTAATTTGGTAAATTTTAAATTTGTTGTTGAAAACACTGTTTTTTCAAAGCTCATATTATTATTATTATTATTATCAACTTATTATCATAATATTGGGATAGGCAGAGATGGACTGAATAGAAAACTTGTAATTATTTCAAAAGTATACTAGCCACGTTATTAGATTCTCGTGTACATTACGACTTCTCAACAGCTATTATTTATTTATTTTTTTTTGTTAAGGATCGGCTTTGAAATGCAAAATTATTGACGATCTGAGAACAACCCATCTAAAATTTAATCAACTTTTTAAAAGCTCAGTTTTCCTTGTGCTTTTCCAAGTTGAAACACATGACCGCAGATGATGCCCAGCTGAAAATCGGAAAAGCCCTCGATTCGCAGGCATTTTTGAACCGAATTTTCCTCTTCAACTTTTCCTAGTCAATGAACCTCTTCACCATCTTGTTTCATTCAATTCACTTACTTCATTCATATATGTTACAGTTCCATAAAAAACAACCTGACAAAATAATTAAAGACCATCAATTCAATACATTTTTGCTCTTCTATAGAGCTTTTGATTTGCAGCCTTTTCAAGCGGGAAATTTGAAATTTTCAAGCTGTTTTCGTAATTTCCCACTTGAAATACAAGCAACCGTTCTTTTTTACCTCAGGTTTGTGCTCCGAAAAAATGCTTCGAATTTCTATCTATGTTATAACCTCTGACAATTATTGAGGAAAACCAAAACCAAAATATAAATCAGTCAATATCCACCGTCTGATGATGCTCTTGAGAACAGAGTGAAACGGCCATCACGCCATAACGTGAGTTATAATTTCCACTTAAGTGGTTTTCAAGTTTTTATTATATATTAGAGGAAAAAATATGGATCTTCAACATCACAAAATATAACGTTTGATGTACTTGAAATTGGCAAAATGTCTGCAAAATTCTGTTTTAATGTGTAAGTTGGAACTGATATGAGTTTTTTGAAAGAACTTTAACATTTATCACAGATTAACGGCCGGTTGCACTAAAGCCAATTAAATAAATTTAATACCCGTAAAATGACGTCATTCTACGGAAATTAAAATTAATGGAGAGAATTTAGTTGTACAAAGGGCAATTACAAGCAATAACGACGATTAAGCTAGCCATCGTAAGAGGTACTTAACCGCCTGTTCACCTAGAATTAAATTTCACGAACTCCCGTTAAGTTACATTTTATAGGTTATGTTTATTGTACCAGAACACGGAACAACAAAATAGGTCATAGGTGTTAAAAACCCTTCAAAATGAATAAAATCTATTAAGAATACAGTATAATGATATTGAGATAATTGAATAATGATTCAAACAATTCACAATGAAATTATTCTAATTCATCTTTTTTCTCAACTTTAGAATCAGCTGTTGATCAGATTACAGTGTAGCCAGATTGTGCCCGTTCGGTTAACGAAAATTAACTAATGGATCTTTGAACAACAGAAATAAATCCATTATACTTACGACGGTTAGTTAACTGACATTAAACTCGTTATTTAATCAGCTTTCATGCAACCGGCCCCGTATACCCATTTGGGTATCCATCTTCGGTGTTGTTTGAATATTTCAAATACTCAGTGGTTTATAAAGATGAATAAAGTTAATGTCAATTTCAATCTTACACAAATTTATAAAAATTCAGAAGGGCCTTAGCCCAAGTTAAAAGGGCTGGCTTGCTAACCTAAAGGTCTTGGATTCGATCCCTGTCTGACCAAAAAATTTTACTGGAGGCCACTCCCGTGTTCCGGAGGACACATTAAGCCTGTCAGTCCCAACTGCTATTTCCAAATTTACATCTATTCAGCAGGGAAAGGTCTGTATTAATATATCACGTTACAAGTGCGGGAAATGGTGTTTACTGTACGAGTATGATAAGTTAACGCTCGAGACGAAGTCAAGTACGGTAAACATTTTCCCGGACGAGTTACGTACATATTGTACGATATGTTTCGTCATGCTAGTCTAAAATATAAAAAAAGATAAACTTTGAGCTAGTTCAACAAGCATCATCAAACATAACTTCAAAATCCATCACAGCAGAAAAGAAACTGGAAATACTTCTGAGATCAGCTGTTTTCAAAATTCCCAAACAGCTGGAATGCGGTAAAATCCATTACCGCACTAAAAAAGGATGCCGTTATGAAAATCAGCTGTTCTTTCTGTAAACAGACGTTTACCGGCTCAATTCAATGCCCAATAAAGTGTTGAATATGTACAAGTATGACGAAAAGATGCTTTACAGCGTCTAGCTGGTCCCGGTTGCCTAAAAAACAGTTGTTAAGTCACTTTAGAGGCCCTGTACTTGTTCAGGTGTGAACTGATAAATGGTCTGTAAATGTAACTCTGAAACCAGACCTGAGCCAGCCAGGTCACACGATATTATTTAAAAAAATTCAATTGATAAATAAAAATATCAATACTACACGATATCGAATAGCTAAAATACCTCCAACCATGCAAGACTGCCTTGGACAAATTCTTACATTTATTTATTTCAGATATTTTTTTGTTATTTCAACAACAAAACTGAAGCTCTAAAATACCTATTGTTCTAAACGCCATTAAGCAAAGGTAAACATGATGCCAGGTTATATATTTAACTATTTTACGCGATGATAAATATCTCAAATTCATACAGTATTTAGAGTATATGCGAAATTTTTCCTCAGAATACAAAATAGCTATTATGCATTACAAAAGCATCCCACAATTTTCAATGAACGATTCAAACTCAAAACTGAAAAGAACGGTTAGAGGAATTTTGGTGAGAGTTGGAGCTTTTAGCTTCAAATCATGGTTAGGGGAGGGAAGAGAGAGAGAGAGAAAGAAAGAGAGGGGGAAGAGAGAGCGAGCGAGAGACGGACAACGAGCCAGAGAAAGAGCATCACGGATTTAGCAACAGAAATTCGAGGAATATATTTCCACAGAATTTATACATCACATATAAGCAGATTGGAGTTTGAACAATGCAACCATTAAGGGGTGGGATACCGGGGGGGGGGGGTTGAAGAGGGGTTACAATTCCGATTAGGTGCATAAAATAGTGGGTACAAAAGTGGTACACCATCATTGAATTCATGGAATTCGAAAATTGTTAACATAAATATTTTAGGCGGTATCGCTACTTTTGAAAAGAACTGTATACTACCTGTTCCAACCAACAGAGTTTAGTAGACTATGATAATATGTGCACGTATAAGGTAATCTGTTCCATTTAGGGGGGCAGGAATTCCAAATGTTTTTTTCTGTTTGGAGTTTTGTAGAGAGTTCAGGAGTGACTTCTTTTTTATGGAGTTTGCTTCAAAGGTCGTATAAGTTTGTTACTAAATCGCTACTTTACCTTTCGCTACTAAGTTTGTTACAAAATTATACAAAAAGCTACTACAAATGTGTAGCTATAGAGGTAAAAAGCTTTCAATTGTTCAAAGCTTTTGGCGGGCCGCTTAGTGCAGTTGGTTTGGGCGTTGTAACTTCAGCTTGCTGTCGTTTAAGCGGTCGTGGGTTCGAATACCGCTCCTCCGTCTGGCATATATGTGTAATAATTCACTTCATTACACACGCACAAGTCTCGGACTCACATGGACATTATCAACAATAAAAAATCATCGATTAAAAAGCTAATAAAGGAAGAGAGTTGTGACCAAGATCAACAGAATAGCCTGCATTTGAAAGAAAAACATTTTCACCCACTTTTTTTTTCATTTTGATAGCAAAATGAACACCTATGAATGTTCTAGCTATGGAAATTTATAAACTCAAGTAAGGTAGGGTCGTGAAATTGGTGTCAAATTCAACCAGAAGAAACAACACAACGTTATCTTATTTATCATCACCCTGTGGTTCGAAACTCATAACACCATCATTCACCGTATTACCCACGCAAAACTCTCAGACTCATGTGTGTTTTATCAGCAAGAAAAAAATATAGTACAGAATAAAAAAGAGAGTAACGTTTTTGTCCAATGCTTAGTTTTGTTTGAATTTAGGAAAAACTTACAAAAGGTTGGACAATTTTGACTATAAAAGGTAAATTTTTATTAAATTTTGACAAAAATAAGGTCATTACTGGTTCAGATGGCTAGAGGTTCCATCATATTATTTATATCTTATTATTTGTAAAAATTTAATGGAATTGAATTATCTATTTATCTAATTTTGTTTTTAACCACTCATATGCAAAATTTGTAAATTTACATGAATAAAGAAACATAATCTAATCTCTCTCACCTTCTCTCTCTCGTACCATTACCATCTACACCACTTGTACCATTTAATTGTGCTTTGCTTGAACTGTATCACAGTACTCCTCTCAACTATCTCTCTCTCTTTCTCTCTATATCTCTCTCTCTATTCTCTCAAGTTTTTCTCGCATCTCCTCCACGCCTGTTTATGTCGTCATGGCAACGATGCCTAGCGAGGATTAATTACACGTTTCTGTGTGTTGTAAAACGAAGTGAGGAGTTTCGCATCTCCGAGCTCTGCTCCCCCCCCCCCCCCCGACACTCACTCAACCCGCGAGGACCCAAGAGTCAAGCTGAAGAGTGAGGAGGAGACAGAAGAGAGTCGCTGTTGGGTCGGGTACTTCATCTCTTTGAATCAAGAGTGGATGGTGTCTACTCAGAAGTCGAGGGGGTTGTAATATGGGGGGAGAGGATTCTCTTAAGGGGGTTGAGGATCTCTTACAGATCCCCCTCCCCCCACCCTGCCATCTCACTCAAAATCTAACGATTGTGTTGATGGGTGGGGAGGGGAAACGCTATGAAGTCGGTTGGACTAAAGTGATTACAACTTGCTTCTCTCTTATATATATAAATATATATATACATAAAGTTGGCTTGCACGATGTTTAAGAGTGGCCCCCTAAATTAATGGAAAAAAAGAAAGCAGTAAAGAAAAGCTTCTGTTAAACGAGTAGGGGGAGGGGGTGGGATGAAGATGCTTTCACAGCCTTTGATGTTTGCAATTATTGTGTAATTTTGTGTTCAACTTTAAATCAAATTTTCCTGTTTACCACCAACCTACACGATTAAATAATACTGTTACATTATAAATGATTTCTGTGAAATGTTGAGATTCAATTTATGGACACTTTTGTACGTTACTCGACAATTTACATATTGGAAATGTTTGTTGTTTGTAATCAGTTTCTGATTAGCTGAATAGTGGCGTTCAAGATGATGGAATACACAAATGAAAATTCGAGCTTGATTGAATGCTTATGAGAATTTATACGGGATTTGCGGTAATAAAATGAGAGTTGTAGATGACAATCTAAGAGTCGGTTACGTTTTACATGAGAGGGCGAAGTTAGGGATGGAAGACCTAGCGGAAAGGAGGAGAAAGGAAAAAAGAAAGAGTAAGAAGGGATGAGAAGAAAAGTAATAAGTAAAAGTTTAGTATTAAGTATAAAGTTTAGTTAATAAGTAAAGACAATAAATATAAGAGTGTGAAAAGGTTGTAAATTAAGTAAAAGTAAATGAAAAGACACTATAAATGAGTGTGAAAAGGTTGAGTTCATGGGAGCTTCATCGTTTACTAGCCAGTGACGTTTTACATAAGAGAGCGAGATTTAGGAACGGAAGACCCAGAGAAAGTAAGAAGAAGGGCCAAGACATTCAGATTGAGATGGCTTTATTTGTGTAAATTCACAATGTACAAAAAGTATTATTAATATTAGCAACTCTCAGATCCCATAGTTCATGTGATGAACAGTGATTTTTGAGAAGTGAACATAATAGTAGAATAGTCTGAATAGAAAAGATTATAAATACAACAAATATATATTTTAAGGTACAGTACAGTAGAAATAAATGATGTGATTGTTAAAAAGAAAAAGAGAGCTTGAATCTGAGAGATGAATTACACAAAGAAAGAAAGAAAGAAAGAAAGAAATTTTATTTTTCAAATATACAAAATAAAATAAATCTACTAAGAGGCGAAGTCTTGGCCATTAAAGCCATTCTTACACTTAACGAGAAAGAGTGAGAAGGAAAGAGAAGAAAAATAAAATAAAAATGAGTGTGAAGAGTAGCGTTATAAAAAAGTAAATGCGTATGGCTGTTATTGGTGGGGAGACCCTTACGGGTAGTTCCACCTCACCGCTTGAGTCATACAATTTTGAGCTACAATTTCAAGTGGGTTCCGAACCACCGGGAAGTGATTTTACAGCAGAGAACAGTCTTTTTTGCTGGCCGATCCAATCGTTCAGTAACGTCATAAACTAAAGAATAATGGTCGCGTTCATGGGAGCCTTACCGCTTACCGGTAAATGGAATTTTACTGAGAACTAAGGCGTCTGATAGGTCTATTCAAATTTATAGAAGTTCAAAAATCTGAATAGATCAATCATGCACCTTAATTTCCGGTAAAATCTAATTTACCGGTGAAAGGTATGGCTCCCATGAACTAAACCATTGGTAAGACCTAGTTGATAAATCTCATAAAAAACTTGATTTTTATTTCATGTACTTGAAGAGACCTTCAAAAATATGTAATCAAATTGGAGAAATTCATTCCCCTTCAGGAGTTATGAGATAATTTTTTTACCAGGTCAATAACTTGCCTTGTATAACTAGATGCGCTAAATTTGGTGTGGACATTCCTCAGGCCAAGCCCTATCAGTGTACCAAATATCAACCAAATCTGAGAGAATTTTATTTCATGTTTCAACGTATGAAATATTAATTTCTGTAATATTTAGTTATTAATTGCTTCATTATTTGAGAGTTTTTTATGGATAATGATTGTAAAATGCAGTAATAGTCTCGTCTGGAACTGGAAAAAAACATTCAACGCTTCATAATGACCATTTTCATCAATCATCGGATTTTGGACACCCAGCTACAAACAATTCAATTATAGCCTACTGTTGTTAATCTACCAAATTTGGAACAATTATTGGTAATTAATACAGGAAAGCTGTATTCAGCTATAAGCTTCTAGTTAAAGGTGAAGAACTTGTCCAAAATTGAGACAATAGGTGTGAAGTAATCATATACCTCAATCAACAATGAAAGTAGAAAAATCAAATTTGGTGATTTATCATTGTGTTAATTCTTCAATAGACGTTCGAGATGTGGTTAGAGCACTTGTCTGCTATCTCGACGGTTCAGGGTTTGATTCCCGATCCATGGTTGACATTTTCAGGGATAATTCACCTCATTACACACGCACATGTATCAGGGAGTCATAAGCAGTGCATAAAGAATACATTCTTTTCAATCCGATGAAAATAAACCACCGTTAAGTTGACGTTGGAAATAGTCAAAAACAATGAGAACACCCTCTGCATTAATTGAGAATAATTATTTTAATTTGTTCAAACATTGTGTACGTCAAACAACCTTGCAGTTAGATATACACACATAAAGACTGATATGTAATGACTATAATAAATAATAAGACATAACGTTGTCATAACCACATTTATTAAAAACAGAATAGTTTGAGATTGATAATGGTACACCGAAACTATAATATCTATCTATCTATCTACTATTATAGTATCTCACAATTTCAATAAATGTGGTTGTGACAACGTTAAGTCTTATTATTTATCATGGATATCTTCCACAATATCACCTTCGCCACTACAAAGAAAATTTCATATTCTATCTATTTAGTCTACTCTATATCTAACTAGCCGGCAGACTCGCTTCGCTCGCCTTAACCGTCTAGCCAGGGGGCCCCGCCCCCTAGACCCCCGGGGGGTCCAACTAATTTCCATTGTGATTAGATAAATTTACAGAAATAGGTGATTTTGGGGAGAATTTTGATACCATTACTTAGTATGCATCTAGGGTCTTAATCAAACATATACTTTTCATAAACGTTGGATTTTAGCTATTGAAATTATTTTGGTAGCTCGGGATAAGTTTGCTTTGTTTGAAACAAATTATTATTCATTAATAGACCTAACCTACTGAACTTGCCAGCCAAACAGCTTAAAGGAACAGCTGATAGAAGTCAACCGTTTTTAATCATATGGCAGACCCCTTAGCAGCGTTATTTACACTGTCTTTGAACAGCAAAAGACTTTGCACTTTGCATGTAGGCTACCATACAGTCGGAGCCTTGCAATTATGTGGGAAACATATGACTGGGTATGATGAAATGTTATTATGCCAGGTTGATGACATCTGTTAAGTGAAAATTTCAAAATATTTGGCTGTTTATCACCAAACTTTTCAAAAATCGTCGATTTTGGGGCTAATTTTGAAACTTTTTTCCAAGGTACATCTAAGGCCGATACTTAACATGAATACCAAATTTTATCTGATTTGACCTTATGGTTCTCTAGAAATTGTTGTCACCTAAATTTTCAAAAATCTTCAATTTTGGGCCCATTTTGGGGTAAATTTTGAAACCCTTTCTTAGCACGCGTCTAGTCCCCCTACTGAATACGTGTACCAAATTTTATAGTTTTTGGTCGAGTGGTTCCTGAGAAACTGTGATGAATGAGTCAGTCAGTGGTATTTCGATTATATATATATATATATATAGATTGAGTAGAAAAGAAGTTGGAGAAGAGATAGTCGAGTGCCGCAGCAGGTATCTGTTCAGTCAGAGATAAGCTACGAAACTCCTGGGCGCTCTTTGTAAGGGTGACCGATTGGATTGGCCAGCAAAAAAGGCTGCTCTCTGCTGGAAAATCACTTCCTGGTGGTTCGGAACCCACCTAAAACTGTAGGTCCAACTCATCAATCACCATCATCCAATTCATTACCCACGCACAGGTCTCAGACCTATGTGGACTTCATCCTCCAAAAAAAAAAAGATTTTTTTAGACAAGAACAAAAGGTTTCAGTATTCAATTTTTGATAACAATAATAGAGAGTAGCAAAGATACACACATTTTCAACAAAGAGAAGAGGAATTCAGTAAATATAATACAATAAAGTAACGAGATAGATTAACTATATGTGAAAATAAAAATTTTCAATAAATAATATAATGTTGCTGTGTGCAGGGTTTTAGGTCATGATTTGTTTTCTTGAATTGAATATTATTAGGGCTTGGCAACATGTTATCTATTGCTGTGAGGAAAAAATTGTCTTTATTATTTTGTGAAATGTGGGCGTTTAAAGTTGAAATTTTTCGGTTTCAGGGGCAATTGATCTCACCTATGAATGATTTTAAACTTTTGATTAATTTTCTGTAACCAAAAGACACCTCAAGGAATAAAATTACATATGTTTTACTCCAATCAAGCAATTAGTTTTTTAAATACATTTTTTTTTAAATTCAATTTTTCAAAAAAATATTTGTTCAAATTGAATTAAAAAATATATTATTTTATTCTTCAAGGTGTCTTTTTTAAATTTATCAAAAGTTTAAAAATCACTCAATTGAATTTTCCATAACTCACAACTTGAAGAATAAAATAAAACATTTTTTATTTCAATCTAACAAATAGCTTTTTACAAATAAGTTTTTGAAAAATTGAATATTTAAAATATTTTAAAAAATGTGCTTCGAAAAAACTAATTGCTTGATTGGAGTAAAGCATATATCATTTTATTACTCGAGGTGTCTTTTGGTGAAAAGTTTAAAACCACTAATAGGTGAGATCAATTGCCCCCCAAAACCGAAAAATTTCAACTTTGTACCCCCATTTTTTGCAAAGTAATTTATGAAAAAACTTTTTCTCACAGCAATAGATAGAATTTCAAAGCCCTATCATCCAAATCACCTATCAGCAATACCATCCATCATCCTATCACCCAAACATCCAATACAATAAACTTCGGAAAAAAATTATGAACAAAAACCCTGCGCACAGCCTTAAAACAAATTGATAGCATCCCTGGTTGGATGATATTAAAAGATATAAAAATAAAAATTCCAGTGTTCAAGAGAATTAACAGAGCTTGCGGTAATGTAATAAAATAATAGTTGAAAATGACAACATAGAACCAAAAATAGATTGAAATCATACGAACTATTGATGTTTTACATTAGAAAGAGAGAAGGGGAGGAATACTGAAAGCTTGTTGATAATTATTGTTGTCAAAATCGTATGATTTAAGGCGCAGTGATTGTGTTATTGGGTGTACACGAGCTATGAGCAAGAGAGAGACAGCAAAAGAGAGAGGGAAAAGGATACAGGAGAGTAAAAGATACAAAGAGAACGAGAGAGAAACAGAGCGATATTGAGAGCTTATTAATTGTCAAAATTGCATGATTTAAGGTGCAGTGATTGTGTTATTGGGTGTATACGAGCTCAGAGAGAGATAGAAAGAGAGAGATTGAGAGAGGGGAAGAGATAGATAGAACCTCACGCAACCCAGAGAGAGTGAGAGAAAACCTCACGCAACCCTCAACCCTTGCCCAATTCCGTTAAGCAATTGTCCAAGCCCAACAAAATTTACTGTCGCTTGCACCCATCCCCCAAATCCCCCTTTCCGTCACCCCTCCCCCCTGCCGATTCACCCCCTCGTCCAGGGGTGGTGTCCTATTGATATTTTGTGTGCGTATTAATGAACGTCCCATTATTAATGGCATTTTCAGCCTCAACCCGCATCCTTACGCCCCCAAAGCTCCCCCCCCCCCCCCCCTACTACAAGCCCAGAGTTAGCCAACGTCCTATTTCACAACCAAGCACCACCCTTTACAAGTGTCGGGTTTCAGTACACAATACGGGATACATCTTCAGTGTAACAAAGTTATAAACAGCACGCAATGTACTCCTTTCATTACTCTCTCTCTCTCTCTCTCTCTCTCTCACTCTCTCTCTCTCCCCCTCTGGTTAAGTGTCAAGAATGGACGAATCTTTGTCCAAACTCCGCCATTTCATGTAACTGCATCACTCAGATTGTCATTACCATAGTTAATATAATTAGGATCATACAAATGAGATCACTATACATAATATTTTGCACTATAAAAATAGCATTATCTGAGTTTACTATTGTATCTATATGATGTTGAAAATTTTGTTTATAACCTTCATATGCATAATTTGTAAATTTACATGAATAGAGAAAGATAATCTAATCTAATCTCTAGTAGGTTAGATAGGGCTATTTTGCCCTAAATCCGCCCTTTTGTGTAAATGCATCACCTTGATATTACAATTCATTTATTATGCAAACAGTCTTTTTAATGTCAGTAATCAAACTTACAAAACAGTGTAATAGTAACGTATCGTTTTCTATCTTTTTTTTATCTATCTTCCATGAATTCAGGTGATGTCATTCAGGTAATAGTCAGTAGTCATATAAATTGTACTTTTACTCGAATAAAGCTATCTGAATCTCTATCTGAACTGTGAAATACCTGGCAATGTATGAAATTATACAAATATCAATATCAATATATCTCTCACTCAAACTCTCCTCTCTCTTATAAGAAATTTAAATACAAACTTTTTTCATTTTGAATGAGCTATAATTTTTTCAAGGCCAATCCAACATTGCAGCGGTAGTGTAACATGTTTAGTAGTATATAAAAAGTTTAAATTTAACTTGGTAATTGTGCTTTCCAGAAGATTCAAGTTATATTTTAATCAAAACGTAAACATAGCCTATGCTTACAAATATTTGGACTTTGTAGAAATTTAGTAATAGAGACAGTTTTGGGCTAAAAGCCTGTTGTTTCTTTACAATAAGTAATGTATTTTGACTGTATCAATAAATAAATAAAAAATAGCATACTTTTTATAAGTTATTTTTCAACAGAGATAAAAATGATAATTTATAAAAATTGCGCTATTGTTTATTTATTTACAGTTATTTTTCAACAGATAAAAATGATCATCAGCGTAATGAGGGATTCAACCTCTGGAAAAATACAGCCAACAAGATGAGCTCTTTTTTATGCTCAACCTTTTCTAAAGAAATATTTATAGCAAATGTCAGAAAGACTAGAGTTTAAAAAAGAGAATAAGAGAAGGGGAGTGAGAGAGAATAGCAATCGGAAAAACAGGTGGCTAATGTATACTGTTGTAAAAGCATACAGACGAAATAAGTGAAAGGAAGGACAACTGCAAAGAATAATAGAAAATACGGCAATGATAAGTGAGAAAATGGTGGAAAAGGAGGAGGAGGAGAAGAAAGAGGAGGAGGAGGAGGAGGAGAAAGAGGAGGAGGAGGAGGAGGAGGAGGAGGAGGAGGAGGAGGAGGTGGGGAGGAGTGAGAAGAAAGGTGAAATAGGCAATAAAGCAATATTTACGACTGGAAGAACAATGCGTAATAAAAGAAATCGATCAGGTGGAAAGAATGATGAAAATGGAAGAAACGGTGACGCACAAGTTTCAAGCATCAGTGGACATCGCAACACTGCTATGATATAGATAACTGCACGCACTCTCACATTTTCTTTCTCACTCTATCTATCACTCTGTCTCTCTCTCCCCCCTCTCACTCCTCTTTCTCACTCTACGCCTTTGTTTCTATTTCATTCTTTTGACCAGTTACTCGTTACTTACATTGTTTATAATATCTATTCAATCTCAAGTCTGTTTCATTTTTTCTCCTTTTTTTTATTTATTTACTGTTCATTTCAAACTCCTTTTATTCACTTTTTACGTCCAAATAATGTTAGCCTATTATTTTGTTCACTAGTTTATAAAACAGCTCAATTGATATGATTCCTGTATTCTGATGGATTAAGGTAGATATTGAAGGAGAGGAGGAGGAGGAGGAGGTGGAAGGTGGGGGGAGGAGAGAATGAAAAGAAAGAGTATAGAAATGAAAATGGAGAAAAAGAGGACAGGAAGGAAGAATGAGGAGGAGAAGAGAATAAAAAGAGAGAGAAGTACATAAATGAAAATAAATAGAATGAGAAGGAGGAGGTGGAAGGACGGGGAGGAGGAGAGAATGAAAAGAAAGAGGAGTATAGAAATTAAAATGGAGAAAGACAGGACGGGAAGTAAGAATGAGGAAGAGAAGAGAATGAAAAGAGAGAGAAGTATAGAAATGAAAATAAATAGGAGAAGGAGGAGGAGGAGGTGGAAGGACGGGGAGGAGGAGAGAATGAAAAGAAAGAGGAGTATAGAAATTAAAATGGAGAAAGACAGGACGGGAAGTAAGAATGAGGAGAAGAGAATGAAAAGAGAGAGAAGTATATAAATGAAAATATATAGAAGGAGAAGGAGGAGGAGGAGGTGAAGACCGAGGAGGAGGAGAAGAAGGAGAAGGAGAAGGAGAAGAGAGAGAATTATAGAAATTAAAATAAATAGGATAAGGAGGAGGAGAAGGAGGTGGAGAAGAAGGAGAAGAGCAGGAGGGATAAAACCGAGATTACTGAATTGAATTTATCGATAGATTGACACGTTCCAGATAGCCGATTCAATTAAATCAGGTCATTATCGATAATTATCATTAACTAGTACGCTGTAATCAATATTAATCAATCTCTTAGGTGACCCGACATGCTTAAAAAATGAACTGAAATCAATCAATAAAGCTCAACATAATAAGACATCAAGATGTCACCAAGAATGGAGAGCCACAAAATTCTCTAAATATGAAAAACCACTTAATAGCAAAGTCAAAGCTCAAAAGAGTTTAAACGTAATCCGAAATATGTTTGAAAAAACATTCTATTTCAATCAATTAAATTGAAACCTGAATAAGATTGTACCATTTCAAACCCATGGAAGACATGGGTTATAGAGTTATTTAGAGTTATTCAGTTATATAGAGTTAGAGACAGAGTTAATTAAAGAAGAAAACTTTTTAACTTATTTATTATTGTTATCAAATTCAAACCTGAATAAGATTCTACCATTTACAACCCATGGAAGACAAGATTATAGAGTTATTTAAAGAAAATATTCTATATCAATCATCAAATTCAAACCTAAAATTGAACCATTTCAAACCGATAGAAGACATGATTATAGTTATTTTAAGAAGAAAACATTCTAGACCATTCAATATAATTCAAACCTAAGATTGAACCATTTCAAACCCATGGAAGACATTATTATAGAGTTATTTAAAGAAGAAAACATTCTAGATCAATCAATCAAATAATATTGAAACATTTCACTCATGGAAGACAAGATTATAGTTATTTAAAGAAGAAAACTTTAACTTACGACAATTTCAATCAAATTTTAATTTTAATTTATTTATTTCCACACAACATATTTTTTTTGAGGATGAAGCCCACATAGGTCTGAGACCTGTGCGTGGGTAATGAGTTGGATGATGGTGATTTATGAGTTGGACCTACAGTTTTAGGTGGGTTCCGAACCACCGGGAAGTGATTTTCAGCAGAGAACAGTGTCATATTACAATCATAACAGGGGTACAATGAAAATAGAAATAAATAATACATTTCCGCACATATACTACAGATCCTTGTGTGAGGAAACTGAATTCAGCCCTCACTCAGATTGAAATACTTCGAACCCAAGATGGAAGAATAATCATTTCTTATACAATTATCTCATGAAATTTACTCAACCCATGTTCAGTCTTCTAATCCAGCGGTTCCCAAACTGGAAACCCCTTAGGGGTACACAGTGTCCTAGTTGGGGGTACGCAAAAAATAATCCATAATGGCGGATGTTCATTGTCTAGTGGCATAGACTTAGTAATGGTTGTTCTATGCTAGTGGTGAGCAGTTTCTTTTGTGCGACTATTCTATCTATAATGTATTCTATTCTGACACTTCTATGTAGGCTATATTTTAGTAGCATTTTGAAATTTAAATTCTAATATTCATCTCTAAACATATTACATTCGATGTCCTCAATAAAAGAAATCGGTGTTCAGCAGAAATTATTGTGTTACCTACTATTTTATTTCTTCAGCTGAATTCCCATTCATAGGCGTTGAAATGTTGTTCATATATTGCAATAAATGGGCATTAAACCAGTGGCGTAGCCAGGATTAGATTTCTGGGGGGGAGGGGGGGCCTCACCAAGGGGGGGTGTTGGCAGTGGCTAGCCAGGATCAAATTTGGGGGGGGGGGCGGCTCACCAAGGGGTATAGGGGGGTCTGGGGTATAGGAGGGTCCGGATTTTTTTTTAAATTTAGTGGTATGAAAAGCTAATCTAGACAACTTGTTAGGCTCTAAAGTTCAAAAGTTTTGAAAAATTACTACTCAAGAACCTAGGTGGCCAGGTTTGAAATGATAAAGTTTGATATACCGATATCTGTGACTATTTTGAGTCAAAACCCTTGAATTGGAACTAATCATACTTAACTTATGTACTGAATCTCAAAATTAATACTAATTATTATTATAAGTTTCAAAAATTTATGTCATTAGCCTAAAACGCACCCAACCCAAAGTTCATGAAATCGGAATTTTTTTATCATAGCACACTGATTTTACACGCTTGCATAGAACTTGCATTTATTTGTGTGTTTTCATTTATAAAATCCCGATTTTATGAACTTTGGGTGCGTTCAGGCTAGTGGGTTATACTGAATTTTAACTTCAAAACTAAATTTTCTACAAGATGAGTTTATTCAAAAAGGTGATTTATCAATAATTAACAAAGTTAATCCACTTCAAACTTGAAAATTGCATTTTATTTAATGTAATAAATAAATAATTATGGTAGTCACAGTTTTCTAACATGTTTTATTCAATTTCGTAGCTCATTTTAAATCAAAATTATCCATTTGAGCACCTAACAAGTTTCTATATGAGTAACTATTGAGGAAAAATTTGAAAAATGCATTAATCTGACTATAACTGTAGCTATATTCCATTACACAAACAGTGTTTCTGTAATCTGTTCGTTATAATACAGCAAAACAGATAGAACCCTTCGGCTTCAATAAGTCCTTAATCTATTAGTTATTTGAGAATTTTTTATTTCTGGAATTTCGGGGGGGGGGGCCGGGCCCCATGGGCCCCCCTGGCTACGCCAATGCATTAAACCCTCTATAATATTGTTTTAGTAAAGTAAAAAAGTAGTTAGGACTTTGGGGGTACTATGTCTGTAAAATATGGTCTAAGGAGTACGCAGAAGAAAAAAGGTTGGGAACCGCTGTTCTAATCTTTTACCATCAAAACGAACAAAATCTATAGACCTATACCGAAAATTACTGACATCCCAAGATGCATTACACATCAACAAAACTAGTGCATGAATAGCTATAAATTCACAACATTCAAATCAACATCAAACATAAAATGTGATAGCTCGATAAAATGATAATAAAAACCCAATAAAATTGTAATAAAAAGCAGTTGTTTTTGTTTTTCATTAACATGTAGGCTGCATTTACTCGCATTATGCCCTGGACAAGGTCTACATTATGCTGAAGCTTTAGATTGTGAGAACGTTGGACAGAGCGCATTTTATTCACTCGGTAAGAATGAATAATGAAGAAAGTTGATGAATAATTCATCGGAATGAACTGGACTGCTTTGACGAGAATAGCCTATAAAACAGATCGTTTCTCAAGATATATTTTTTATAAATCTGTAATAATTCAAGTAATGAGATGACAGCTATAAAGAAGGCGATTTCTTGCAATATTTTGAGACAGATTGTTTCAACATTAGTTGGCAGAACGTAAAAGCAATCCTGGAAATACCGAAAATAAGCTTGAAAGGTGAGCGGAGTGTTCATATGATCTTGATGTTCAGTCACGACCACTCAAGAGTTCACTTGGATGGGTGATCGTGCTTCAATGACTTGATGTTATAAGCTTTAAAATCACTAACCCGGTGGTTCGGAACCCACCTAAAATAGCAGGTTCACCGTGTTCCCCATGAAATGGCTCAAACGGCGAGGTGGAGGGCCTCCCCACCAATAAAAGCCATACGCTTATTATTATTATTGTAGTATGTTTGCTGATACAGTTACATAAACTTTTCCACATACTGTATTATTATATATTAATAATGTAGATAGTTATAAATTACTTTTTTCAATGTGACACAAAACATGGTTCCTACTTTTTTCATGTCTACTAGAATTTTTATAGTTTTGCTCAATGCACATACCACTTATCCCTTGTTTTATTTCTTAGAAGTAAATTGTATGTAATGGGTTTTGATATGGGACTATTTAAGCCATATTTTTTTATATATAATGTGTAGGTATCTATTGGAAGAATAAATTAAATTATTGATTTCAAAAAATATCATTTTTATAGTATTTAATCACATCTAACTCTTGTTCAATTTTAAAAATTGCATGTATCCGGAGTTGAAATACGAGACTATTTAAAACCTTGCCCAACCCTAAAATCCCCAAACTTTATCTAGCCTTTTTTTAGTATTCATTATTTTCAAAACCTAGTAGCCTAATGAACTAAATCATAATTATTTTCGAGAATAAAAAATTGATAATTAATGAATATTTTGCGACTTTTTTCTATAATACAACCTTCTCATTATTGGGTAGGGTAGAATGGGAGAGAGGCTCTTGAGTCCTAACTCCTCCCTTAATAAAGGCAATAAAATCAATCAATTTCTGATCAAGTTTGGATATTAAATAATAGCCTGAAGTCAACAAATCATTTACCAATGCAAGCGAAGAAAATATTATATTTTAATTTCCCCTACAAAAATTAAATGCGATCAATTTACCCTGAGTCCAGTGGCGTAGCCCGGCCCCCCCCCCCCCCCCCCCCGACATTTCAGAAATAAAAAATTCTCAAATAACTAATAGATAAGGACTTATTAAAGCCGAAGGGTTCTATCTGTTTTGTTGTATTATAACGAACAGATTACAGAAACACTGTTAGTGTAATGGAATATAGCTACAGTTATAGTCAGATTAATGCATTGTTCAAATTTTTCCTTAATAGTTACTCATATAGAAACTTGTTAGGTGCTCAATTGGATAATTTTGATTTAAAATGAGCTACGAAATCGAATAAAACATGTTAGAAAACTGTGACTACCATAATTATTTATTTATTACATTAAATAAAATGCAATTTTCAAGTTTGAAGTGGATTAACTTTGTTAATTATTGATAAATCACCTTTTTGAATAAACTCATCTTGTAGAAAATTTAGTTTTGAAGTTAAAATTCAGTATAACCCACTAGCCTGAACGCACCCAAAGTTCATAAAATCGGGATTTTATAAATGAAAACACACAAATAAATGCAAGTTCTATGCAAGCGTGTAAAATCAGTGTGCTATGATTAAAAAAATTCCGATTTCATGAACTTTGGGTTGGGTGCGTTTTAGGCTAATGACATAAATTTTTGAAACTTACAATAATAATTAGTATTAATTTTGAGATTCAGTACATAAGTTAAATATGATTAGTTCCAATTCAAGGGTTTTGACTCAAAATAGTCACAGATATCGGTATATCATTTCAAACCTGGCCACCTAGGTTCTTGGGTAGTAATTTTTCAAAACTTTCTTTTGAACTTTAGAGCCTAACAAGTTGTCTAGATTTGCTTTTCACACCACTATATTTTTAAAAAAATCCGGACCCTCCTATACCCCCCCCCCCGAAATTTAATCCTGGCTAAGCCACTGCCCACACCCCCCCTCCCCCCGAAATCTAACCCTGGCTACGCCACTGCCTGAGTCACCTCATTTTTATGTTTCATGTCAAATGTTGAATCATATTTATATTTATACTTTATTTGTAAATGATTCATGATTTCTATTTGTAAAACTTTTAATGACTTTTGTAAAACTTTTAATAAAAGTTCTAGAATAAATTGAAGAATTAATCTAGAAGAGAAAGTACTTTGAAAATGAATTATTATCAGAATCTGTGAATCTCACACCAAAGATCAAATCAAGAAATCGATATATTGTATCAATTGAATGCCATTCCAATTAACCTTCATAGATTAACTATTGTCAGAAGGATAGAAAAAATTGGTGTCACTGAACTGATGTGAAGATTATCAATAATAATGCGAGTAATAAATAATCATAAAACAATAAGTTCATTGACAGTTTTGGTGAATTGGAATTTTTTAATAATTATTATCAGAAATAAGTTTTCCATAATCTATGACGCTTCATGACGAAATTTTTCCATCTTTGAAAAATTGTGCTGCCAAAAAAGTATATTTAAACAAAATTTTATGCAATAAAGTTGGAAGTATCCAACTTTAAATTTTAGTCTCCCAAAAAATTGAATATAAGAACTGTGTCTTAAGAGGTTTCAATTTTAATCTTTAAATAAAATTGAATTGAATGAAATCTTTAGATTTAAGCTTTACAACCGAGAAGTTGAAACTATTTTTAAACATCTTCCAATCCAAAAATAAAGTAATCGGATTTTCATTTTTTTAGAATAAAACTTATCGCAATTAGTTAAGCAATAGATTTCATTAACTGATTTCAATTTTTAGGGAAGTGATAGCCGTGAGACGTAGCAAGTCTCTGTTCAATCAGATAGAGATAAGCAACGGACTCCTGGTCCCTCTTTGAAAGAGTGACCGATTTGATTGGCCAGCAAAAAAGACTCTGTTTCTGAAGTAAAATCACTTGCGGGTGGTTCGGAACCCTCTTAAAACTGTAGGTTCAACTCATCAATCACCATTATCCAATTCATTACATTAGCACAGATCTCACACCTATGTGGGCTTCATCCTAAACAATAGCATTCAAGTGCATTAGCCTATTTGTTTGAGTTAATTGTGAATTAATTCAATTAATTGTAAATCCAAACTCATTTCATTGGATAAAGTGGAAATAGATAAGTATGATAAATGATAAATAGATAGATATGATAAGTTACCTCCATCAAACTATTGGACTAGGATAAACGATCTTATTCAATTAAACAAAAATTTTTAGAGCGTAATTTGTTATAATATAGCTGTATTTTAGTTCAATTTTCAATATTAAAAAAATATTTAATATGCAATTTGGAAGATGTCAACCGAAATATCTGAGGAAAAGATGTTCAAGCTATAATCACAAAATTGAATAAAAAATTAAAGTAAATATTAAAGTAAAATTTTATTCACTCTCAAAATGAGCTGTAAAATCTTTCAAATTCACTCTTAAATGAAACTAAAAATGATTTTTATTATGTTATAAGTTGTTGAAATAGCCTACAGTTGAAAACCCAATTGCAATAATAGAGAGCCTGGCATTAAAACTAAATGAGTTGCCATTGATAGTTCTTTTTTATCCATAAATGGTTACTAAATATTCTTCAGAATTGATGCATTCAATCCTAGCAATTGTTTTAAATATCCATATCTGAGGGAATGCCCATAACAGGTAAATTTTGTCACCAACCTAATTAAAAAAAATATGGCGTTATAAAAAGAAGCCATCTATGACCAAAAATTGTCACAGATGTTGTATTGAACAATCAAGAACCGAAATTTCTACATAGATTCGTCTTTGAATAACAATTAATTATTTACCTTTGTACTTGTAGAATTACAGTAATATTGCAAAAGTGGAAAATTCATGTAAATTGATGTGGATTAATAGGAAAGCCAAAATGAATAAAATCAATTTCTGTGAAAGCACTGACCAACTTATACAGAATTTTATTCAATTATAATATATAACGGTTTTGTTATAGTTAAATATTGTCCAACTAAATTTCACACCAAAATTGTCTTAGTATTAAAAATGATTTTTTATAATGCAATAAAGAGTGTTGCTCATTGCATACAACTTAGCTTATGAATCACCATGCTGGGTAATTTTATTTTATAGATAAGATTAGGAATCAGGTTACTTGACAAGAACTTTTGTGATTTTTCTAAACAATTGAGTTTTTAGTTCCTAGTTCATATCTACAATCATTATATTTTTATGCTCAAAAAACAATTTACCACTCAAATTATTAGAATTAAGAGCTGTTTCCTGATAAGTTACCTCCATCAAACTATTGGACTAGGATAACAGATCTTATTCAATTAAACAAAAAATTTTAGAGCGTAATTTGTTATAATATAGCTGTATTTTAGTTCAATTTTCAATATTAAAAAAATATTTAATATGCAATTTGGAAGATGTCAACCGAAATGTCTGAGGAAAAGATGTTCAAGCTATAATCACAAAATTGAATTATTCATATTAGGTATTTGGTGTCAAGTATTATGTTGAGAATAGGGTTATTTTATCGCAGTAGCAATTGTAATATTTTCCTACCTAAATCTACAGTAGATTTAAACATGGCAGTAAAGTTGAGAGGAGCCAAAAATGTACACTGAAATTTATAAATCTTAATTCATAGCTAGGTACAAACAGTAAAGAACCTAATTAATCCATGATTTGATTGAAATACTGCCGAGTAATTCATGAATGAAGTTATTCAGTTTACTCAAGTAATTTTATGGGAGACACATTAGAAATAACTGATGAGTTACTCTAGTTTTATGGTTACTTTGCACACAATTCAATCAAATAGAAACAGTTGTTAGTCTGTGCTAAATCCGATTATAACAAACTAGTCATCGATTGATTTCACAGACCTACGGCGTCATTAGTAGATCTAGGACTTGAAATAGCCCAATATTAATAATAAATTCATCTTCTAAGTTAAAGCCAAAATAGACGAATAATTCAGAAGATTTAGTACTTACGTTCAATCCGCAAACGATCATAGTAATTAATTTCCCATTAGGACAAATGTTGACATAACACCAAAACAAGCACAAAACTTCACTGGACGCACTGTTTGTACATTTATCCGAATTTTGTTATGAATACATGGTGATTAATTTTTAGGTTATCTGACGGTCGTAGATTTTTGAAAAAATTATTGGCACAACAGGTAGTAGATCTGGCATTATTGTTATGGATTTGAATGAGAACATTAGTTAAACGGCCGAAGTCGGAATCTAACCAAAGACGCTAGCACAGCTATGCCAAGATGACTACTTGCCGTTGGAATAGCATTACACAACAGTAGAGCCTAAACACACCCTTCACTTACAGTTAATCACGAAAATAATAACCTAAAAACGTTTAAATAAACACAACACTTTGAAGAAAATAACCTATCACTTCCTTGACAGATTCACGGAGACGAACTAAGTTTCCCACCAGACCTCGCCGGAAGTTAGGACTGCAAACATGTCAAATATGTGAGGTATTGGAAGCTCGCGTACAAACAACACGGCGTTCAAACGCCTCAATCACACCAAATAACCAATAATAATCATTCTAAAACATATTCTAGGTGAAAAGTACTTACCAGAGAGATATTTGGACGCCTTCTCGGCGAAATTGTAGAAATTAAGAACGGTATTTGGTCCGTAAACACAAGGACCGAGTCTGTTTTTGGTATGCCAAGAATGACACAAAGAATCCAGACAACGCACAGGTCTACTGCGCAACTGCTCACGCGCAGCTAACAATGTGGCAGTGGACTTGCAGTCCTGATACTCAACTGTTATTTGGCTATCTGCTATTTGGAACTGCTACTACCGGTTACCTCGTTCTTGAAAGTTGTGGCGCGAAAATTGATTTTGAAGAAACGTTTACTTTCTTTGAATTGATGGAATAAAGGAAATTTCCTCGAACTCAAAAGTCCTAAAAAGCCAACTGTAAGGGCGAGAGCTAGAGAAATACTATTGCATAACGAGTTTTTAACATTTATACTCGTAGATTTTCATAATTAATTACTGATTATTAATACCGGTACTCTTTGATCCCGTTAAAAATTATTGATTTTTTGTTTTGAGGGAAATTTACGCACATTTCATGGCTTGCAAACATAACAGTCAAGGTTCAAGTTATTAATTCAGTATAGTTGGAGATATCTCAGTTTCACAAATACTTGAATAATAAACATTAATCAATAAAAGCATTACAATAATTGGCCAGTCTTTCATCTAGATTCAAGATAAAAAAACATTTTTCCTTTCTTAGTAATGGCGAAGGTGATATTGTGGAAGGTATCCATAATGAATAATAATACGAAATTGTCACAACCACATTTATTAAAACTTCGAGAAACTAGTTTCGGTTGTTACACCATTATCAATCTCAATCAAACTCAAGAGTTTGATAACGATAAAAATAAATAATCATAGGGCATTTTGATACCAGCACTACCGTGTGCCAACAATGTTTTTTTAATGAATAATAAGACGAAATTGTCACAACCACATTTATAACTCAAGAGTTTGATTGAGATTGATAATGGTGTAACAACCGAAACTAGTTTCTCGAAGTTTTAATAAATGTGGTTGTGACAATTTCGTCTTATTATTCATTAAAAAAACATTGTTGGCACACGGTAGTGCTGGTATCAAAATGCCCTATGATTATTTATTTTTATCGTTTATTTTGTTATTGTTGTGGATATCCATTTTGTGAACTGCAATAGAACTATTCATATAAATAAACTTTCTGTGCAGAACATGTACAGTGAACATGTACATATGAATAGTTTATTTTGTACTTAAATACTGATATAAGATGTTTTATTTGCAGTAGACTCAAATCTTATTGAAATGAGCAGATGTGAGTTTACTCAATTCACTGGATCAATGTGGTTTTAGATTATTTTGAACATGTTCTTACTGCTTACTGCAGGCAATGAGATGTTCTAAAAAATCCCTAAAAGTTGCTCAATTCGAAAGAGTAAATTAACCCACGCACATTTAGACAATAAATGTTTCAACAACGTTAATTATTTTGTGTAAAATATGGAGTAAACCCTACAACTTGGAAAATATGTTTTTCACGTAGTTTTATTATTGATAACATTTTAATACCCGAAAAGCTTAGTAATTCAGCCCGGGGAAACTATAAAATCAATTATTATAAAAGCGATCAAAAGCTAAGTAGTGCACTTACTTGGAAAATAATCTTTATCTTTTTATTTTACTGCTTTGTTATGTTACATGTTCTAAAAGCATAAATATAATAACAAAACAAACAGAATAAGTTAATTTAATAACATTATAAAATGTGGTAAATAGGTTCCTAGATAGAATAACAAAGAAGAATAACAAATAATGCTCAATCTAAAATATTGTGCTGCTCAACTATAGAAAAGATACGAAATTTTCCAATACCCCATGCATCTTCAAAAAATAAATTATACTTTATACTCAATTTGTTTATTTTAAATTTATTTAATTCTAACCTACTAGTGTATTGTTCTTGTTTGTTACTTACCATTTGTATAAGCTGAGAACCAACATCTTAAACTATGTTACAATATATTGACGAAGCTTATTGCAATGTTTTTATTGTTTAATGGCAAATGTGTTCACGGTTTTTTGTTTTTGACTCTTATTTTTGCTTGCTGCTCCTTTTTTTGGCCTTCAGCCAATCACAGACCTTCAATGAAGGTCTTGATAGATGAAATATGTAATATCTAATATCATTGATCAGGGATAGTAAGTCTTGATGGTTCGTCTATGCTAATATCAAAACTGACACTGTATTTCTATTATCTTTTCTATTATGTTTTTATTGTTTAATGGCAAATGTGTTCACGGTTTTTTGTTTTTGACTCTTATTTTTGCTTGCTGCTCCTTTTTTTGGCCTTCAGCCAATCACAGACCTTCAATGAAGGTCTTGATAGATGAAATATGTAATATCTAATATCATTGATCAGGGATAGTAAGTCTTGATGGTTCGTCTATGCTAATATCAAAACTGACACTGTATTTCTATTATCTTTTCTATTATGTTTTTATTGTTTAATGGCAAATGTGTTCACGGTTTTTTGTTTTTGACTCTTATTTTTGCTTGCTGCTCCTTTTTTTGGCCTTCAGCCAATCACAGACCTTCAATGAAGGTCTTGATAGATGAAATATGTAATATCTAATATCATTGATCAGGGATAGTAAGTCTTGATGGTTCGTCTATGCTAATATCAAAACTGACACTGTATTTCTATTATCTTTTCTATTATGTTTTTATTGTTTAATGGCAAATGTGTTCACGGTTTTTTGTTTTTGACTCTTATTTTTGCTTGCTGCTCCTTTTTTTGGCCTTCAGCCAATCACAGACCTTCAATGAAGGTCTTGATAGATGAAATATGTAATATCTAATATCATTGATCAGGGATAGTAAGTCTTGATGGTTCGTCTATGCTAATATCAAAACTGACACTGTATTTCTATTATCTTTTCTATTATGTTTTTATTGTTTAATGGCAAATGTGTTCACGGTTTTTTGTTTTTGACTCTTATTTTTGCTTGCTGCTCCTTTTTTTGGCCTTCAGCCAATCACAGACCTTCAATGAAGGTCTTGATAGATGAAATATGTAATATCTAATATCATTGATCAGGGATAGTAAGTCTTGATGGTTCGTCTATGCTAATATCAAAACTGACACTGTATTTCTATTATCTTTTCTATTATGTTTTTATTGTTTAATGGCAAATGTGTTCACGGTTTTTTGTTTTTGACTCTTATTTTTGCTTGCTGCTCCTTTTTTTGGCCTTCAGCCAATCACAGACCTTCAATGAAGGTCTAGATAGATGAAATATGTAATATCTAATATCATTGATCAGGGATAGTAAGTCTTGATGGTTCGTCTATGCTAATATCAAAACTGACACTGTATTTCTATTAGAAATAAAGTGTCAGTTTTGATTAGAATTTAACCTAATAGAAACACAATGTCAGCTTCGACCTTTTGATATAAGATTGTTCAAGTATTTCGTCATGGAAAACATCACAGATGTTTAATATGTTGAATGATGGATGTTTGAAATGTTTGATGAGATCAAAAATGTAGAGTATAAGTAAAATGTAAAGTTCAATGTAATAAATGAATGTGAAATTGATTTGAAAATTGAATAAAATCCCGGACATTGCAGTCAATATTTCAAATAAAATTGAAAATGTTTGTCATTTTCATGTTGCACACTGACATATTGTTTAATTTCATTGTACCTTTTTATTCCATTAGAATAGTCGCATTGAAGTAATCTTTTATTGGTATATTGCATACCTGTACTTACATACTGTTTATTGCTTTATCTTATAAAATGTTATCATGCCCCTTTTATTCGAGATTGTAATTAATTAAATCTGTGAAAGCACTGCTTTCAAATTGCTAGATATATAGTTTTCAAATCTTGAGTTTGTAAATTGTTGATATCAACTTCACCACGCACAGGTCACGAAGTGCCTGTAATAATTTACTTGTAACAGAGCTTCTTTGTTTTATATTTAAGCATATTAACTTCCTGTGCTGTTATATTTATAGTAAGAGTGTCAGTGTGTTATGACGAAGTTTATATGATGTAAATTGTGTATTTTTGAAAGGAATACACTTTATTTGATTTGTATCTTTTCGTTTTGTTTAAAAGAATAACAGAATCGGTAAGAAATTCTTGTATTCCTTGTTCCATAACAATCTGTTAATATCGTTGAGAAAGTTGCAATTTTCTTGTCACTGTAAAGTAAAATAAAAATTACATTTAACTTCGACTTTTTTAGTTTTAGATTATTTTACTTTTAAGAGTAGCACTGTTATCACTGTTAAATAAAACAAAAACTAATTTAGAGCTTTATTTCCAACCGTCTAGCAAAAATTGAATTAATAAACTGTGGGAAAAGCAGCTATTTTTGAACGATAAAATGATTACCAGAGAGTGTATTAAGGGAAGGCAAATAAAATAAGATACTCTGGAATGCACAGAAACAATGTGGGTGGTTGAAATACCCGACCTTTTCTAATGCTTGAATTGAGAGGGAAGATCCACCTGGCTTAAAATATATGCGATTCCTTCAAGCAGTATCGAGATCGCAAATCTTCTCCATCCATCCAGAGTTATGAAATTGTAAGATTTGCTGGTATTCCGAATATATTCTCTTATATTACGAATATTCCAGGTATTTGACTGTTCCTTTATTTCGTATTTCTCTCTCCTGGCTGTGTCAATACCTGAATATTTCTAATACCAAGTCGCTGCTGTAATATTTTGGATGTCTGAGAAGTTATTTAAAAATCTCTGTAAGATTCCAGGAAACGGGCCCGCTGCTTGGTATTGGATATTCATGAGATTTACTTCAAAAATGAATATTACGATTGCGAACGAGTATTTTAATTTTAGATTGATTTGTCTAGATATTTCTAAAGCAGAATTATGTCTCATCTATTGTAGTAGATAGATAACTGTCTTTCATTGAAAAATGCGCTTTACAATGAAGTGCTGTGGGTGAAGTTGAGGCATAAAATAGCCCCTCTTCCACTAACGTAACCCCCAGAGAAGGATGTGGTTCAATGAAGTCTCTTTAAAGATTCTTGAAGACCTGTAAGAACTGAGACATTATTTTTGCTTGATCGAGTACAAAATTTTACCACTACATAGAATGTATGTCTTTAAAGAAATAAAATTAGCCAAATTATGCTTTGCTATTGTACAGATGAAAGAGGATTTATTTCGGTGAAGTTTCCATACTTGATGAACAATAAGACTGAGTCTGACAATGTATTTCTATTTAATATATGATTTTCACTTACTTATAATTTTTTTGTAGATTACGTCTTGGAGACACCAGTTATGGAGTATAAGACAAGTCAGATTAACAATAATTATACTATCTTATACACTAGTTACTATATTAATTAGTTTAAGTGAGGCTTAAATTTGATTTGAAAGGAACTCTTGTACACTATAAAAGCTTTATCAACTAAATATTTTTCCAGTTGTTTCTTAAATATTTCTAAATTTTCAAGACTCTTTAAAAACTGCGGTAGCTTGTTGTAGAGTTTCCTAACAATATAACTAGGCTTTTATAAACTAAAAAAAACACTTTTGAATGGAAATTGACTCACGTTATGACGTGACGGCCGTTTCGCTCTGTTGTCTAGAGCATCATCAGACGACCCACAGTACACTGATTCAAGGCATGAGTTTGAGGGTTAGTTATGTTGGAATGGTGAAGGGGTGGGGGGATGAGTAGGCGGGAGGTTTGAAATTGGGATTATTTTGTCAAATAGAGTAACTTCTTCTCACATACTCTATTTGACAAAATAATCCCAATTTCAAACCTTCCGCCTACTCATCCCCCCACCCCTTCACCATTCCAACATAACTAACCCTCAAACTCATGCCTTGAATCAGTGTACTGTGGGTCGTCTGATGATGCTCTAGACAACAGAGCGAAACGGCCGTCACGCCATAACGTGAGTCAATTTCCATTCAAAAGTGTTTTTTTAAGTTTATAATACATATTAGTGGAAACAAGATGGATCTTCAACATCATAACTAGGCTTTTGTTTGAATAAGCTACTATTGTGGCTCACCAAGTGATAATCTCTTCGGCTTCTTCTATTATAATCGTGTATGTCAAGATTTTGTTTAATATAACTCTTTTTTGCATATAAAGTAGCTTCATACACATATAAGCAGGGTACAGTTAGGAGACCAAGTCTCTTGAAAAACGGCCTACATGAATCTAATCACCATCTCACACAGGTCTAGTACCTCGAGATGCAAATACTCAATTGGCAATTCATTTTATTTTGTAATATTATTTTTTATCTTGTCATATTTATAATTATTATATTGCTCATTTTGTATTTTCTAAGATTGTTTGTAAAAGTTTTGTTTCTGCCAATAAACAATTTCATATTTTAAAAAAATTTACTCTTTCCATACACCTAACCGCTTTCTTTTGGATCTTAAACACCATATCAAAGTTTTGTTTTGATGAATTACCCATAGTAAGATAGCATACCTAATATGTGACAGTAAGAGCCCATGGTAAGCTGTAAAAAGTAACTTTTTGTCATTCAATCTAGGAAACTGTCGCAGGAAAAATACTCCAGATGAAATTTTACTGCATATTTTCTCAATGTATGGAGCCCAGGTCAATCGTCTATCCAACAGAACTCCTAGAAATGCAATGTAAAATACTGGTGATACTGGAGGGAAGCATTTCATTTCTAAAGAGAGCTCCATCAGCCTCTGGGCTAATTAGCCAGGGCTGATCATAAGTGAGAGAAAATCATACATTAAATAGAAATACTGTGTCAGTTTTGATATTAGGATTTATTTATGACATTTTTACAATTTCCACTGGGTCTAATTTTTTTACTATTGCAATCTAGTCTAAGAAGGCTACTGAGCAATTCACTGGGTCTGATGAGACCCATAGTGGTACAGAACAAGAAAAAAGAAAAATGACAATTTCGCTGAAAAATTAATTATTGCTATTACAATTATTAGTTTTGAGAAAAAATGAAAGAATAAGAAAGAAAAGAATAAATAAGCCACGAGATTGATGAATATTAGTTAATTACTACTAACCTTACATCAATCTAGAAGAAAAATACTATTAATGGAAGAACAATTCCCCTTTATTCGACACATTATACTGCTTATATGTGTATGAAGCTACTTTATAAGTAAAAAAAAAAAACGATATTAACCAAAATCTTGACTTACACGATTATAATACAAGAATCCGAGGAGATTATCACTTGGTGAGTCACAATAGTAACTTATTCAAACAGAAACGTAGTTATATTGGTAGGAAACAACAAAAAAAGCTATCGAAGTTTTTAAAGAGTCATGAAAACATAGAAATATTTAATAAACAATTGAAAGAATATTTAGTTATTAAACCTTTTTATAGTGTACAAGATTTCCTCTCACATCAAAATTATTAAGCCTCACCTCAATTAATTGATGTAGTAATTATGGTAAATAGCGTAAAATATTGTATAATTGTAGATCTGACTTGTTTGACACTCCGTAACTGGAGTCTCGAAGACGTAATCTACAAAAAAACAAACATTCACTAAGTATTGAACAATATAATTTGAGATTTTTAAAGGCCCGTAAAAATGAGAAATCATTGTAAAAAATCAATGTAAAAATCATTTTATTATGTTTTGCTTGATCAAATAAACCTGTGCAACTACATGGGCTGTCTTTGAGAGGTTAAATTACCTTAATAATTATGCTTCTGCTGTTGTGGTACAGCTGAAGGAGGGTTGAATATTGTAGAGCTAAGATATTTTTAAAGGCCCATAAAAACTGAGTCATAACTTTTGCTTGATCTAGAGAAACACTGTTCCATGACATGGACTCTTTTCGAGAGCCATTTGATGTTGTTGACCAAACTGTTGTGCTTTATGGTAGTCAAATGATTCAAATAAAAAAAAATCAACTAATTTTGATCATTTACGATTACTAATTTTAGATAAAGCTGAATTGCACTAAAAAAAGTAAGAAATATACCTGTGATCTATAACTATGATTGGCATCTCGAAATTAGAAATAGTTTAAAAATTTGTGCTCATATTATGTCATAATTTATTAATTTCGAATTCTTCAAAGTGCTAGTGATAAATTATGTTCTGACAATTTGTTACTTTGATAAATTGCCAGTTCTTTCAAAACCACAACTTCATGTATGTGCTCTTACCGGAATTAAGTGATACAAGAGCAGTGTTCACTTAATTCATTTGAATAATATGGAGTTAAAATTGATTTTTGTTCATATAGGTTCATGAAAAATGAATATTCACAACAATAATTGATTTTTTGTTTCAGTTGAAGCAAAATAGATGCCCAGTTTTTATAAGAGGTTCCCTGGAACTCAGACACTGAGGCCCGTATTTATGAATGTGACTTATCAAAGATCGACTGGTTTCAAAAATTGGAGTCTCAAATCCGTTCTTAGCCAAGCTAGGTACAGAGCTGACTTAAAGCCGTTCTCAGATTGTTGTGTTGCATCATATTTTGGCTTCATTTTTTGGTAAGGAATCGGCTCATAATAATAAAATAAAATCATCATATTCAATTTTTGCACCATTGCAATGTAATTCACTGTATTTGACTTATTGAAATTATTTATACTTATTTTATATAAATCTAGTTCCAACCTATACATTATTTTGGCACTAGGATAGAATTCTCTTTCTATGAAATAGAATGGATTAAGTTATTAGGTCTGCTGGCAGATAGCGTTCACTACACTGTTTCGAATGCTCATTTTTCAAATTTGGAAAACAGAAAATAATGATTTGAAAGATGTTGGCAACATTTTTATGTAACAGTAACTGCAAATTTAAATGCAGTGCAGTATCTTTATCTTTTCATGTATGTTATTTTGTATTTATCAGTGCCTGATAATACAACACAATTTTAGGTTAGCTTGTGACCACGCTCAATGTAATAGAGCCTTTCCAAGTCAAACTTAGATGAGTTGTGCTTAGATCAACGTAAGTCACATTCATAAATACGGGCCTGAGTTTCTTATCACTTCTAGACCAATTTCTAGGAAAATCAGTCAATCAAAACTAGTATTTTTCTATCAATTCATTTAAATAATATGAAATTAAGTTTGGTTTTTTGATTCAATTGTAGCAAGCAAGGTAAGCTTGACAACTTATTTGACACGCTTCATGTTTTCATGGGAGACAATTCATGATTACTGTCATTCTTCATATATTGAGTTTTATGCATTATAATAGAGAGCTTCACTGGAGAGAGGTCTACACTGAAAATATAGAAATATCTAAAAAAACAATTGAAAAAATATTTAGTTGATAAAGATTTTTATAGTAATAAAAACTAGAAAAACACTTTCAAGTGGAAATTAACTCACTTTATGGCGTGACGGCCGTTTCTCTCTTTTTTTTGGATGAGCCCACATAGGTCTGAGACCTGTGCGTGGGTAATGAGTTGGATGATGGTGATTGATGAGTTGGACCTAAAGTTTTAGGTGGGCTCCGAACCACCGGGAAGTGATTTTACAGCAGAGAACAGTGTCTTTTTTGCTGGCCAATCTAATCGGTCACCGTTACAAACAGGACCTACGAGAACGCAGCTTATCTCTCTGATTGAACAGATACCTGCTACGGCTCACGGCTATCACGTCAAGAGCATCGTCAGACGACCCACAGTACACTGATTTTGATACGCATTTTGGAGCATCGCTTTAATACTCACTTGATTTGGTGTATATCATTTCACTTCATCTGGAGTGTAGTGATACAGTCACAGCTTTTTACAATGAAATGGAAAACTGAAAATGGAATTTTAACATGATAATCAATACCGGTACTCCTAAAGTAGATCTAATCACTAATTGGTAAAGATCCACTCTTTGAGAATTGAGAATTGGTTGGATTTGTATATTGTCTCTAATTTCCTGACTGTTTCACTCCATTCCACATTTACACAAAAAATACTAGTTTCCGTCGAATAAAAAATGAAATTTTGTGTAAAATAGTTTTAAAATTTGCTTTAGATTTCCAATTGACGCAAATTAATAGAATTCGAGATGTTTTGACTTGCAAATGTGTTGTAGTTATAGTAGAGGTCAACTGTGAAAAACTTCTCGTCCAATATTTCAATATAAAAAATTAAAATTGAAAAGATTTGGACTTCTTGTCTACAGACTGAAATAAAAGCTGTAGAGAGAAAGGGTAGAATGAGTGAGGTTTCCTTATTTTGCATTCCTTGTGTTGAGAAAATATCAAAATTATTTTAAGAACTAAGAAAACCAAAAGACAAAATTAATAATCATTCGATTAAAGTGAATCCAATTGCTGTCATGATAGAAATATTAACTTTTTATGATAAATTTAACGACTGCAGTCAATTTTAAAATGCTGTTGAAAATGAATCATCACGATTCGGAAACATTTCAGCCTACATGAGTAAATATTTATTCATTCTTTATTAAAATTGACTGCCAGTCGTTAAATTTATCATTAAAAGTTAATATCAACAACGCAGATCGGTATGGATCAAGAAATATTATTTCTAATTTAGTGAATTATTTGAGGGTATGTCAACATGTGTAGCAATCGTAGGAACAAAACAAACGTGGACAGACAATAAAGTTTACAAAGAAAAAACGTAGAGAATGAGGTATAACCATTGATTTGAATGCAGTGGCGGATTAATGAATTTTTATGGGAGGGGGCGACATACCCCAAAAATACCCGTTGGTCGGGGGGGGGGGGGGGTATGGAATAAAATTTTTGGAAATTTAGTAGCCTTTAACCGCATTTTACACCATTCTAGCACTTAAAATGTAGTAGAAATATAATTTTTTCGTGTTTAAGAACAATCAAATTTCCCCTAGCTAGAGTAGTTTATTTCTGTATATTCATGTGGAATTAGGAATACAAATGTTTTTATACAATACAATATGTCTTGAACAGAAATTGCTTTGCTAGCTTAATTTTTATCAAAATTTACAGAGAAATGAACAGAGTCTAAGCAATTTATTCGTGATCGTGATGATTTTTAGACCTATATATATATTTAAATTAATCTCAACATTCTTTCATGTTTCATAATACCAGTACAGTACTACAATAAATATGTATTAGGTCAAAAACAAACAGAGATTTATATGCCCCTACCTATTCTATAAAAGATTAATCTTATTCAAACTAATTTCACTTGATATAAGATTTCCTTCATTCTCTGTCATTTGTTAATTCGTCATTGAATTAAAATTATGTCAACAGTTAAAGATAAAGTAAAGGTAATATAGAAAATAAGGCAAAATAAGTATTACAACATTTGTTAATTCCCGGCCGGCGGAGGCGGAGTGGTAAGACAAGTTGGAGGTATTCCGTCTGTGGCGGGACAATTAAAATGTAACCGTGTGCATGTCACAAGTGTTACCCTTTTTAATTTTTTAAAATGTGCAAGCCCTCGGGGGGGGCGGTCGCCCCCTCCGACCCCCCCCTTTAATCCGCCCTTGTTTGAATGAGGGGAAGAATTATTAGAATAGGAAAAACAAAAAGGACAAGTACTAGTTTTACTAGTAATTTACGAGTAATTGTACGACTTAGCAGTCAAATAGGCCTATGATGGACCCATGCGGTCCGAAATAACTATCTGCTTAGTGAGTAAAACACATTTCAATTAACTGTTTTAACTATAAGTCGTTAAATTTATTAACTTATAAAAAGTTCATATTAACAACGCAGATCGGTATGGAACAAGAAATTCTATAACATATACTTTTAATTTACTACTCAAATATTTGACTGCATAGGCGTACAATTGCTCATAAATTATTTCTATTTAATATTACCAAATCGAAAAATATCGTTAAATGTTCATGTTAAATTTCGTTTTGAAATTCCGGATATTAAAAAAAGGAATAGAATTATTTTTATTTTGTCTCATTGCACTTGATTTGCAATAAAGTTTGATTTTATTTAATCGAAAAATATCAAGTAATATAATGAATAAAATAATCTCCAATGTTTTCTTGTATTGTAAAACTAAATTAACAAAAAAACGTAAATAAAAAAAAATTCTCGGTCTGGTAGGTAGACTAAAATATAGTAGCCTACTGTGAAAAGAATGTTTTTTTTTTCAATTACACGGTCATTAATTTTACACGAGTATTAAGTTAATAGAACTTGTTGTAATTTAGTAGGTAGTAGGTACTTCACAATTTAATGACCAATATTTTAAAACTATAATTTACGCTTCAAATTAATGTTATCAACTAAAGTTATTGATAAGCCGTGATTGGAGTAATCGGAACAGTTCCAAACAATGAATGATATTCCTTACCACATCTTCAAAGCTTTGAAGTTCGCGGTGAATTCAAATGTGAACACAAGCGGTTTCTGTTGACCAAGCTAGTAACTAGAATTCTTATGACACTGAATTCAAATGGCCAAATACTAATTTCTAAAATAGGGATTTCTTTTATAGTTGTTTTGATTTTAATCAATTAACCCCCCCCCCCCCCCCCATTAGGATTGATATTGATATGCTAGTTTCAAATAAAGAAGGAAAAACATTTTTTATCGAACGAAAATATTGTTTAGGTTGATGGCTTCTAATAGATTGAGGTTTTTGAAACAAAATCCAGAATAAAAGACCATGTGTAGTAAATACGGTACGGTATCTTGAAAAAGATCTCTTGGCTGAGATCTTCATTGAATTTTTAGAGGTTTCTTGGATGAAAAATTATCTAGCTATATCTTTTTAAAATACCGGTAGGCTAGGCTAACGTCAGCTACACTCATAGGCGTACCGTAAAACGGGGTGAATAGAAACAATTTTCAACTTTGGACTTAAATAGCGACACGTTACACGAGAAGTATGGAATTGAAACATACCTTGGTTTATGGGTCTTGATGTCCTCTACAAGCCTACACTATGGATTTTTTCATAAGCACAAGGAGAAGCTGGAAAAAAATTAAAAACATGGTGTTTCTATTCACCCCGTAGAGCGGGGTGAATAGAAACAGGTGTTGTTTTCTAAGCTTGTTTCTTTTCTAACTTATGTAGGGTGAAAGGAAACAATCAGTAGTGTTGTTGGGTGGATAGAAACATGTTTTAGAATGAACACTAAATATATTTGATGTCATATAGACATATCAACCAACCGAAAAATAGATAAACACACAAAATAAACTAAATTGAATTTCAAAAAATACAGTTTGGCTGGCTAAGTGAACTTAATAAAGTGTGAAATGACTTATGTCATCAACAAAACTAAGTCTGTTTTTAAATCGAGATGAAGATTTCGAGACATCAACAGGAGGCCTAAGTTTCATGACGACATCAGCCTTCTCGAAAAAACTCTCCTCTTCTGTAGCGGAAAATGTGGAACTGTTCAAATTTTTTTTGTAGAAACGTCCAACGTAACCATCATCTTGAAGCTCTGTCACTTGGCAGATGTACATTCTGCATACCTTTGTAGAGTCTCCATACACCTTAACAATTGCGAAATCTTCAATTTGAAGGGAAGGGTTGAGTTCTTGTATGTCTATTTCATCCAGGTCTGAAGAAGTGTCAGATGGAACGAGCTCTTTGATCGCTATCTTGAACTGAATAGTCTGAGTCATCTGATGATGATTCACAGACAGTTTTTGTATTTTTCTTCTTGCTGCTTGGGGCACCACTAGTACCAGGCACGCCAGGTTTAGATGCTACTGGTAGATCATCAACAGATACCGGTACATCATCTGGATCAGACTCAAAATCAGCGACGGAAACACTCTTTCCAGGTTCGACATTTACTTTCACCCGTTTTTTGTGGGGTTTAGTTACCTCTGGATTTCTTAGAGTTTTCAATAGTTCTTTAAATGTGTCATCGATGGCAACCACAGGTGATTGTGCTGGAGTGGTTGCAGTTGATTCCTCACATTGAGTTGACATATCTTCAGGTGGTAGCATATTCAGAACCTCACTACGGTTGAGAGGATAAATCCCACATTTTCGAAAGCCAGATTTAATGTTCTCGGATTTACATGACTCACATAACGCTTTTAACAGGCTGGGAAATTTGCTTTTAGGTATAGTAGGTTCATTTCTGCCAGGTCCTAATTTCCACTCAAGAAGTAATTTACGCCATGCCATTTTCAAAGGGCGAAAGAACGCCACGTCGAGTGGCTGAGTTAAGTGAGTAGAATTACTAGGCAGAAATATAAAATGGACATCGCTATCTGCACATTTCTTTATGGTTTCCAGTGACAAATGGCTTGCTAAGTTGTCCCCAATCATGTACTTTTTGCCATCAAGGCGTCTAAAATATGGAAGGGCTATGGTTTCGACATAATCAGAGAAACAGTAGTTGTCAAACCAGCCGCTCTTTGTTCTATTGTACCTAGAACCATCAGGACCTCCTTCTCGCCAACTTTCATACATGTTTAGGGCTTTGTACACCACGTAAGGGGGCAAGATTTCACCATCGGCAGCGGCCGAAAACATGACCGAGGTCGAGCTCTTGGTTGAGTTCATCACCCTTTCAGGGTATTTGCATCCCCGTCTAGTTATAACTTTTTTCCTGCCTGGATCGTCAGACAGATTTGTCTCGTCGTAATTAATAATATTACAAGGAGGAATGTTTACAAGTTCTTTTTCTAGCTTGTCAAAATATGCATTGATAACTTGTGGGGAGATAGCAGCTCTTGCCCGTTTAATATTTTGACACATCCTTGATGACAAGTCGTCCTTGTGTCTTCTCAAAAAGGATTCAACAAAATCCCGTCCAGGCAAATTGTCCTTGAATTGCCTGACTGTCTTTCCTTGGCGATCAAGTGATTCTTTTATCAATAATCTTAAGGTCCACGAATCAATGGGATAGCCCCAGTCAGCACAAACACCCAACCTACTTACCAGTATTTTTTCTTCATCTTTAGACAAAGCAGTTTGCCCACCTTTTTTTTTAATAGTATCCCCCCTTTTATAATGTCTGTACAACACACTGTAATGGATTCCATGTAACTTTGCACTCACACGAAGGCTCTTGCCATTGTTTATGTCTTCAATTGCTGATTTCAGAGCTTCTGGATCAATTTCTTTTTTAGGTTTCAGAGGTTGGTACTTCCTTGGCATTCTGAAACAAAATGACTACATTATAGATTTGCAATAGCTCACATTTTCTAAGGAAATTCGCCCAAAACAATTTTTTGTATAGGTTAGGACACATATTTAGGATTTGTGGGGTGAATAGAAACAGTGTTTCTATTCACCCCACAAATCTTAAATATGTGTCCTAACATATACAAAAAATTCTTTAAAGAAAACGGGATATTTTCAGCATTATTTCAAAACATAGTAACATTTATAGGTAAATAAGGTATGGGAAACATATAACACTAAATGCCTAACTTATATTGGTATAGTACTTACATGGAAAGTTTAGAAGATCACAAAAATCACGAAAAATAATCTGAGTTGTTGATGGCTGCAAAATCCAACTTCCAGTGCTGCCAACATAACAAACTAATTTTTCCCTCAAACTGTACCTAATTACCCACTCATAAATGAAAAATTACCCCGGTAGCTTTATTTTTACCCTCTGTCACATTACATCACATTTTTTTTGAAGTTTTGTTGCTATTCACCCCACTGTTTCTATTCACCCCGTTTTACGGTAACGAGGGGGGGGTTTTGGGGGTCGTAACCCCCCCCATTGCTTGGAATAAATTGAAAAAAATGTTAAAAAACAATTAGAAAAAGTAAAAATTAGAAAGGTTATTTATTTAATTTGAAGCTAATGTAAAGGAACCTGTAGCTGACACCTCCTTACTAAGTAAATTCATGAACATTATCTATTAACTTTGGAACTATTGTCTGGATTAATACAAACATTTTCAGAATATTTCTTTTTTATCCATTTTTTCTTCATAATTATATTTTTGTATAGTATATATAACTGTCATTAGTTCATAGCAGCAGTATTTTTGTTCTATTTTATAAGATATTGTTATTGTCTTTTCTTATTTACTGTATAATTTCTAATGTTGAGAGACAAACCATTCCTCCACACAGGCTATAGCCTAATGAAGAATACACTTAAAAATTTTATTGTACGGTATTATATGTTTTTAATATTTTTATTCAAGTGAATAAAGTATTTGAATTTGAAAAAAAATCATTCAAGTCATTTTCATGGCTAATTGCAATTGGAATAAATTTCGATACAAATTTAATTTTGATTTGATTTTAAAATCACTTGACATCTATACCAATAGCTGACCCCCCTATTTTTGTCACCTGATATACGTATCAGGTAAGGAATGAGCTAATTTGATTTCATATATATCAAATGGTAATCATACATATAAAACATATAGTAGATATCAACAATAATTAAAAAAAAATTCAGACATGGTCCCTAGTGGCTGACATACCATGTCAGCTACTTGTGTATGTGTTGAAAAATATACTTAATACGTTGAAATCCCCCCAATTAACATAAAATATGAAAATCATCCCCTAATAGGTGAACTCAGGGTATAATCAACATATATTCAAGCTCTAGCATTCTAAGCATTAGTTAATTTTAAATAATGATTATTTTGACAGTACTTTGAGATTTTCAAACACTCTTACTTCCATATTTCCTAAAGAATTCCACCTAGAAATAAAGGATTCTTCTCCGACAGCTTATACTCAAAGTATTTTTCCCCGTCAAAAATGATGCCTAGCACATGATTCATACCAGTTTATGCACAAAATACAGTTTAATTCTCAATGGTTTGAATTTCAAAACTACCCACTATGGCCTTAATAAGAAAAAATATGAAGATGTGTCAGCTGTGGGGGGGGGGGGGGGGAACCCCCCCCATAAGTCGACTCTAGTTACGCCACTGGCTACACTTATCCAATTTGAATAAAAAACTTGTGACTCTGTATTGACTGCAAGTCATTAAATTTACAATAAAAAGTTGTGATTGAGAATGAAAAAAAATTAAATGAATAAAATCTGTCATGTTTGAGTTTGAGAGAATGGTATTCACCTTATTGGTATTCATTTATTAACGAAACCTCTGTTATATCATTGTTACAATAGGCCTACCGTAGTCGGAGGGGGCGAGAGTAGAAGCTTGCCCCCACCCACAGCCGATTCAGTCCGACTTCAATTTTTTATAATTTTATTGGACTAGTAAATATTTTGGAAAATTTGTCAAGTATGAGTAGTAGTGTTAAGTTGTGTACATACAAGTAAAAAACTAGTAGACAATATGAAGAAACTAAACAATATATGAAGTATATTTTTGGTTGCTTTCATGGGAAAACTCAAGACTACAGTTAACTGTTCCCTATACACACGTGCTTCATTTTCATTATTCTTTTGTTGCGACGATTAGGGGGAGTTGTAGTCCCATCACTTTCATGGAAAATAAACAAAAAATCATTTTTAATTCATCTTGCCCCCTATAAAGCATGCCAACTATGCCCCTCCTGACTGCTGTCACTGTTACTTCGATATTTTCAATTCCAAAATTGCATAGTACATTTTCTATCAAGAAAAATGGGGTTGGAAATTCGGCCCTTCAATACGTTGTTTAGGTGTTTCAAAAAATAGCGCAAGCTCTGACAAATTATATAAAAATATAAGAAGTTCACTCTCATGGAAATCACACACTATACAACTGCCATAGGCTCGACTCAACTGACCTAAATTGTAATTTGTAAATTATCAAGCAACATGGAACATGGGTCTTTAAACCCTTTTGTTACAGCCAAAGGGGGTAGAAGCCTCTGCTTAACAGCCATTTAAAGGGTGACATCTGTTTTTAATCGCTTATTGATTTAATTTTATTCCTTCAAAACTATTTATTTAAAAAAATGTGGAAAATTTCAATCTTTATGGTGCAAAGTGAGATTGACTTTTTATACTTTAATTTGGATCACATATAGGGTATCCTGCTCATAAGAGTCCTATTAATTCCTGATTTTCTTGTTCCATGACGAACTGCGTTGTTAATGTTAACTTTTAAGTGAATTCAACGACTTGCAGTCAAATTTTTATTAAGAACAAGTAGCTTTTTACTTACTCTGTAGGCCGAACGTTTTCGAATCTTTGAGATCCATTTTCAGAGGCCAAGATTTTCACTGCAAGTCGTTGAATTCACCTAAAACGTTCCTATTAATTGAATAAGCGAAAATTCAGTGTATAGAGCAAGCCTATATCCTTTATTATCTTTCATTGATTGCAAGAAGTGGCTTTCGTTGATAGATGATTTAATTTTGAGTTCTGATTTATTGAGATGGACTACTTAGGAAATTGCCGTCTAAGAGAACTCCAAAACATATCTTTAACACTCGACATTCAAAAACATTTCTTGGGTGAGAAACCTCGGACCTTTATATTACTCATAATTACTTATTGCAAAATCGTAAGGAACTATGCAAGCCTCTAATGGTAAACTGAGTAATTAATAAATTGTAATTTGTAAATTATTAAGCAACAGGCCTCGGAATGTAAATCAGACAAATTCTTAAAACAAGTTGGGATTTTTGATAATTTAGGGGGTTCACTATTTTTTTTAATTAAAAAAATTCTACATCATAATCGAGATTTTATCAGGGGCGGATCCAGCAGCAGATTTTGGGGGGGGGGAAATACCTGAGTGGTTATGGGTATCACCAAGGGGGGGGGGGGGTCCGGGCCGTTTAAAAGACCTAAAATAGTGAATTTGAAGCAATTTAAGGTCATTTTCAATCCAAATTTAATTGTTAACCTAATTGTAATATACTGATAATACGAAATGATTCATGATGAAATGCCAAGCATTCACGTCCTATACTGCCAAGCAACCCGAAATTTTAACTAATGGGTGTAAATATAATATAATTTCTGAGTTAAAGTAGAATAATAATTAATGTAGCAAAAAATTTAAGCTCAACCCATAATTATTTAATGTTTGTATCTCACATTAACATCAAGTGGGAATATCACATTGAAATGCTCATAATATGAACTCAACTACAAAAAAATGTGTTATTGGTTAAGACAGCAGCTATCAATTGAATTGATAGATATTTTTTAAATAGATAATATGAATCCTGGGAGCTGGCTAGATTTCCCACAGAAGAATTATTTCTAAAAAATCCCCTCATTCTCTTTTTAAACTTATCTTTGGACAGAGTTCTTGTTTCCAGGGACAACCATTGTTCACTTTTAGCCCTGCTTTACATTCACCCAGATATCCAAAAATCCAAGTATGTTGGACTCTTGACTATCTACTGTCTATAAAAACTATTGTTCAATAAACAATGGACATTTATTAGAAAAATAATTACATTATGAGGTACTTGTTTCTAGAAAGTATAAAAACAATGCAACACAAATTTTAATAGCCTTTTAATGTGTATCGTTACATCACACAAAGCAATGCCATAGCTACAGGGTCAGTCTGGTTGGGGGGGGGGGGGGGATGACCAATGAATTTGCTGGGAGGGTTAGACACTCAGTATAATAATTACAATAGTAATTTGTAATAGTATGTATATCTCTAGCGATAAATTGAAGCAATATACATCCTGTACATGGCTTTTTATTCCAAAATGGGGGTTCGGGGTACTCACCGAGAAAAAAATCACCTCTCTAAAACTACAGTTCAAGTGATTCTAGGCATTAATACTTCTAACATAACACTTCAACCCACGTAATGTGTCAAAGTAAATTTTATCTAGTTCTTGTGTTATTGTCAATGGGAGATCCGGACCTTACTTTAAACTTCCACTTTTCTATATTTGATCCCTCACTGCTCCCGGCACAATACAGTACCGCAGGTTACTTGAAAATTTATTTGAATAAAATTGAGGGCTACTCCTTGGAACGTTTTTCAAATAAAATTCCTACAAAACCACATTTTTAACAAGTCTTCTTTTAATCTTGCCAAAAATTGTCTCACAATGGCCTGCTAAAATTCCAAATTTACATTGTCTAGGGGGGGGGGATGTCCCCTGATTCCTCCCCATAGTTACGCCACTGGCACAAACTGTTAATGAAAAATGAAATTTACAAGAAAAATTACATACATTAAGTTATTTGCAATTGAAAAACTATTCATTTAGCCAAAATATCCCAACAATTTTTTGAAGATTCAGGGTCTAGGCTCTAGGGTGATTATCTGAGTGAATGTAAAGCAGTGCTAGTAAAACAAGTCAGCTTTTTTTGCCATAGTAGTTCTCAGCCAGAAAAACCTTTCAGAACTGGCATCATTTTCAGATCAAGTACTGTAGTACACAATATTTTCAATAGAAAATTAATTGTTGGTCAGGCATTGCTGTCTCAATTTTCTCCCTTGTCAACAACTTTGAAAACTCTCATTTTCTTCTACTTTTTATTTTATCCTTAATTTTCCTCTCATTTTTACCCTTTTTCGTCTTGTTTCATTTTCATCTCTCTCCTCCTACCAATTTCTATCCTTTTATTTCTTGTCATCTCTTTTCCACTGTTTTCTATAATTTCCATTTGTTCCTCTATTCTTCTTTTTTCCTTTCTCCTTCTTTTCCTTCTTCTCTCTCTTTTCCTTCCTTTTCTTTTTCTTCTTCTTCTGCGTTTGGGGGGGGGGGAATTCCCCCCCCGTGGATCCGCCACTGTCTTGGATGGATAAGATATACAGTTAAATATTTTATCTGCTTTATTATACCACTTACCTCGTGGTTCGAAACCCACCTAAAATATTGTAGGTTCACCATGTTTTCCATAACATGGCTCTATCCGTAAGATGGTACTGTATAACATTGTTTAATCTTTGGTATAACCCAAGATTATGTATATTCCTGGATTTCTTGTTCCATGACGAACTGCGTTGTTAATATTAACTTTTCATGTGAAATTTAACGACTTGCAGTCAAATATTTGTTAAGAATAAGTATAACTCACTTAATCTGGCCGAGCGCTTTCGAATCTATGAGATCCATTTTCAGAGGCGTGGGTTCCTAGATCATCATGTCAGTTTTTTGGTTAGAAGTGTTGTGGTTTTTGTAAAATGTGATCAAAAAGTTTGTGAGATTTAAAATTTAGTTGCTCATTGAGAATGTTTTGTTTATTGTGTGTGGTGTGTTTGTATATTTCAAATTGTTCCAAGGTGTTGAGTTCGTGTCCTTTAGATTTTATATGTAGAATGTGTAGGTTGGTACTGATGTCAGTAAAAGTGTGTCCAGTTTGAATGATATGGTCGGCAAAATTCGATTCAGCTTTTGATGTCAGGGCCTGAAAATGTTCCTTGTAACGTTGTTTGAATGTGCGGCCTGTTTGTCCTATGTAGAATTTGTTACAATCAGAGCAGTTCAGTTTGTAGATCCCTGGGAGATCGTATTTGTTTGTGTTGAGTGTGGTTTTGAGTGTAAGTGCATTTTTTATTTTGTTTTTTGTCCTGAATGAGATGGTGTGGCCGGCTTTTTTGAAGATTTTTGCTAGTCTGTTTGATTGTGGATTAATGTATGTCATTGTGATGTATTTTTTGTCAGTGGTGTTGGTGTTTTGTTTTTTGTTTCTTATTTTATGATTGAGTTTGTCAATTAGGTCGTGTTTGTAGCCGTTTTCTTGTGCTAGGTATTTTATTGTATTTAATTCAGTGTGGTAATTGTCGGTGGATAGTGGTGTGTTATGTATATTCTAACAACCTTGGTAACAACCCACCAATAAAAGACAGAGGCTACGCTTACAGGTGTTAGGCCTACTATTAATTTCAAGATTTATTAGAAATAACTTGTTATCTTAATAAAATTGAAAAGAGGAATCAAAGTTTGAACAATAATAAAAGTCTTCATTATTCAAAGAATAGCACACAGTTTAATCGTCACTTGTTTTATTGACAGTACAAACAAATTAGTGAAAACTATTAAACACAATATTTTTCTTTGGTCGAACAAGAATCAAGTCATCATAGCTACAAATAGATAAATAATAAAATAAATTGTAGAAGACCTCATGAGCAGTAATGAATTTTACGCCAATAAAAATTTAAAAAATTCAATCGAAATCAATTCCAAACCTCATGAGCAGCGATGAATTACGCTGATAAAAATGAAAAAATATATATGTAGCCATTACATTTTAATCGAAATTAATTCCAAATTTATAATTATCCAACTTTTAACTCCAATTCGGCCCTTTTCTAGGTGGCAAAGAAACATCTTAAAGCATAGTACTTGAATTTTTTGAGGATGAATTTTTTAGGTCTGAGACACGTGCGAGGGTAATGAGTTGGATGATGGTACTTGATGTGTTGGACCTACAGTTTTAGGTGGGTTCCGAACCACCGGGAATTCATATTATATTTGCTAAATGCCTTTTTAAGGTAGAAAAGAGTAATCTTTCGTCTGAATGTTCATCCTCAATTAGTAATCTTCTGAAAAATATTGTAATATCGTAACAACAACTCAACATTTTGAGTCGTATTAAACACAGCATGACGTAGTCCTTTTTACCGTGATATCTGGAATGTGTGAGGTTATCAATCAGCAAAAATATACGAAGAGGGATGCAAAATATAAAAGAAAAAATAAATACACAAGGAATAGAAAGGAAGTATTCGAAGAAAAAGAACACTTGACAAGACGATGGATATTAATATAACTATCACGTTGCACATAACAAATAATAGAACATTTAAGCAATAATTTTCATTATTTAAAAATGTTTCAAATTTTTCAAGATGTGGATTAGTATCAATAACCATAATAAAAACAGTTTTTAAAAAATATTTTTAAAAGTGAAGCATAAGACTGCTCAAACCACGAAGGAAGTTGGAGTACCAAGCAATTTAATTACTGTGCTAATTATTTTAAAACTAAATTTTATTAAATTTGTGTATAAATTTGTGAACACTGTAATTGTCTCAACTACACGCTGATTGTATTCATTTCTGTGGTTTGTAGCCTACACAAAAAAACTTGTAAATATAATAATATTTGAACAAAAAAAATAAAACTTGTAAATACAATAATAATTGAACTTGATACTTTAATGGAATTCAATATCAATGTTGAGATGATTTAAAAATTGAGCTTCTACCTTTCAAAATTGTAATAATGACTAGACAGAAATACATCTCACTCTTCGAACAACAGTTCAATGGTAGAATGGTGGTTCGGAACCCACTTAAAACAGCAGGTCTACCGTATTTCCCACAACATGGCTCAAGGTTGAACTACTTCTGAGATTATTTTTTCAAGTGAATTCAACGACTCGCAGTCAAACTTTTATTAAAAATAAGTAGTATTTCACTTACTTTGTAGGACGAACGTTTTCGAGTTGTTGAAACCCATCTTCAAGGGCCTTGAAGATGGGTTTCAACAACTCGAAAACGTTTGGCCTACAAAGTAAGTGAAATACTACTTATTTTTAATAAAAATTCGACTGCAAGTCGTTGATTTCACTTGAAAAGTTAATATTAACAACGCAGTTCGTCATGGAACAAGAAATCCAGGAATTTACTTCTGAGAATCTCAACCCCAATAAAAATCAGTTCTGTAATGTTTTATATGACGAAATACTTGATGAAAATTCTAATATCAAAACTAACACTGTATTTGTATTTAATATATGATTTTCACTCACTTATACTGGAGGGATGCATTTCACTTCTAAAGAGAAGTGAAGGCTGATGAAGCTTCTCTTTGGAAGAGAAATGCATCCCTCCAGTATAAGTGAGTGAAAATCATACAAATCATACAAATACAGTGTCAGTTTTGATATTAGATTAAAAATCTGTTATACGCTAAAAAGTAGGAGTATCAAATATGAAAGAGCCCTCTGCTATTATTAAGATGGGAAGTTCTTATTTAGGAGAGACAGAATTCAATCTTCTTTTAAAATCAAAGAAAAATTTTATTTATAAATAAATGGCACTGGAAAGAGGTACAATAAATTAAATCTAGACGTAATCTAAAAAAAAAAAACCTGGCTGGCTCAGGTCTGGTGTCAGAGTTATCAGGTCGCACCTGAATAAGTTCAGGGCCTCTGACGTGACTTAACGACTGTTTTTAGGCATCCGGGACCGACAGCTTAACGTGTCCTCCGAAACACTACAAGCTATGAACAACATTCAAGGCTCGTATTCGTGAAGCAACTTTGTGGTTTCCTTAGCTCAAGGAAGACTTCACACTCAAGGCTGACTTAAAAAGTTAAGGTAGTCTCAAGGTAAGTTCAAGTCATTCAATAATGGATATCATTTTTATAATGAATTATTATAAACATGCCATTTACTCATAGAATGTCGAAGTAAATAAATTTCTGTTTATACGAAATTTGATATTTAAAAATAATAAAACCACTTACATTATAATAGTTATAGGGAAGAATTCTTTAAGATTCATTCTTTCTTTTTATACGAAATTAAATATTTAAAAATAATAAAGCCAGATACATTATGATAATTATAGGGAAGAAGTCTTCAAGATTCATTCTTTCTGTTTATACGAAATTAAATATTTAAAAATAATAAAGCCAGATACATTATGATAATTATAAGGAAGAAGTCTTTAAGATTAATTGTTGGTCAATATTCAATACCTGGATGTTTTCAAGTAAGTAGGTAGAGTTTACCTCATGAGTTAGTACAAGTAAAAATTTATTACGTATGTAATTGTAGACGTAAAAATAAAAAAACAATTCACTCGGGATATTGAAAAATGTTTTGTGTTTAAAAGCAACTACTGTATTTTCAACTCCAACATTCAATATTATAAATTACATAGTAATATATATTTCAGATTGTAAAAATCGGTAAAATCCAAATATTTAGAGCTGAGAATGTTTCGGGGAATAAAAATTTATACTAAAGCAATTTTTTAGTAAAATTATCAATGATTTCAGTTGGAAATACATCTTCCTATGAATTTCAATATTTGCCTGGGTAAGAAATGTTTGGGAATATTTAAATAATAAAATTTATCATTAAAATAAAAAATAAAAATTGAGGGAAACTCAAAATAGAAAGCAGATGCATAGAGTGTTCAGGTCAGCATTAGCGTTATCGTTAACGTATATGCTACAGAGCAGGCAGATGCATAGAGTGTTCAGGTCAGCATTAGCGTTATCGTTAACGAAGATACTACAGAGCAGGCAGACGCATGGAGTGTTCAGGTCACTGTTAGCGTTACCGTTAACGTAGTATTGCCCAAACTTTCTAATAACTGGTAAATGAAGTAATATTTATTAACAGCCCAATTATGAAAGCACAGTGCGTTCATTAAGTCGCGCATATCCAAATAAACGAATCTGTAAATAGTAGGTTTATTATATTAGTTCTAGTGGCTATCGCAAGATAGCACCACTGGTAATATAAACAACAGATGTAAAGCCCATTATTGTGTGTAAAGGTTAAAACAGGTCTGCAGTATTGCTTAGATTACAATAAGATAAACATGTCATTTTCCCAAGAACACCGAGTGTTCCTTCTTGAACAGTATTTAACGCCTCCAGATTTTTTCCTGTGGGGTTATATTAATGGAAGGGTTTATAAAAATAGACCTCATACACTGAATGAACTGAAAATGAACATACAATGAGATTAACAATATTAGTGTAGGCGTACTCCACAAAGTGTCACAAAGCGTGGTAAAACGAATTCATGCATATATTAATGAACAAGGTAGCCATTTTGAACACATGTCATAAGACTTAAAATGTTGGAAATAAGTATATACGTTAGTATATAAGTATATATGTTTATGAAATTTATAACAATAATAAATAAATAATACCAAATAAAATACATTACTTCACAACCTTTTTGATGTGCGCGACTTAATGAACACTCTGTATAACAGACACAAAATATTAAAATAAAATATCGGAATTTATTCAATAACTAACTCATCAAGAGACAAAAAACCTCAGTTTCGAACTAAATGGACAGTGACAGGGCTGTAATACACTACAAATGATGCTCTCTATATTGGTTCCTAAAACAAAAACATTAATTGTAGTGTCTGCAGGCCCTGTCCGCTGTACATTTAGACCGAATCCGCGTAGTTGGAATGAGGCTGTGCGCAGGGTTTTTGGTAATAATTTTTTTTAAATTTCCTTGTATTGAATATTATTAGGGCTTTGAAATTTTATCTATTGCTGTGAGAAAATTTGTTTAAATTAAATTATTTTGTGAAAAATGGGGGGTACAAAGTTGAAATTTTTCTGTTTTGGGGGGGAAATTGATCTCACCTATTAGTGATTTTGCACTTTTGATAAATTTTCTGTAATTGAAAGACACCTTGAGGAATTAAATTACATATTTTTTACTCCAATCAACCAATTAGGGAAAATTATTAGAGCTTTGAAATGTTATCTATTGCTGAGAAAATTTTAAAAAATTTAATTATTTTGTGAAATAGGGGGGTAAAAAGTTGAATTTTTTCGGTTTTTGGGGGGCAATTGATCTCACCTATTAGTGATTTTGCACTTTTGATAAATTTTCTGTAATTGAAAGACACTTTGAGGAATTAAATGACATTTTTTTACTCCAATCAACGAATTAGTTTTTTAAAAATCTGTAAAAAAATTCAATTTTTCCAAAAATTATCTTGAAAAAGCTATTTGTTAGATTGAAATAAAAAATATATCATTCTATTCCTCAAGGTGTCTTTCACTTATGGAAAATTTATCAAAGGTTCAAGATCACTTAAAGGTGAGATCAATTGCCCCACAAAAACCGAAAAATTTCAACTTTGAACCCCCATATTTCACAAAATAATTTAATAAAAAACATTTTTCTCACATCAATAGGTAACATTTCAAAGCCCTAATCATATTCAATACTAGAAACTTCGAAAAAAAATTATGACCAAAAACCCTGCGCACAGCCTTAAAATGAATATTTACTGATGCTTTTTTATATATGTGTGATATAGATATATCACCGATCTCCGATCATCAGAAGACAAAAAAATTCTCAGAAGACAGACTAAAAAAAATTCTTGCTTGAAGCCGTGTATAGTATAAATTTTAATATTATTTTAAAATGGAAAACAACCAAACCACTTAAAGCTATCTTTGATTCAGCACCAATTTTCACAAGTTTTTAATACTCTAAAATTATTCTTTTGATTTTAAAATGGAATGTCTTATCCATTCAAGACTAAGCACAAGGCTTCTGGTAAAAAAATTCAGCTTTGTTTCTTGGTTTGCCACCTAAGAAATTAAGAAGAAAAATATTACCAACAGCTGTGAGTGCTAAGCCTTAAAAGGATGGTTGAGTTCAGGGAAACCTTACCGTTAACCGGTAAATGGAATTTTACCGTTAACCGGAAACTAAGGCTTCTGATCGATCTACTCAAATTGAATTTGAACATATCATGATGTCTTGGTTTCCGGTAACATTTCATTGACCGGTAAACGGTAGGGCTCCCATGAACTCAACCATAGCTAATTAACAATTTCTGTAACTGTGTTATGTTCTTTGATAACTTTTTGTAAAAGTAGTGTGACAAACGGCGTTTTTTCTGAGGTGAGACAATAATCTCCTCGATAGATTCACTCTCACAGAGATCATTAAAACAAATAACAAGTTTTTGGTAACATTTAACATCATCTCGATAGTTGCAGAGATAGGAATTCATCTCGTCTAGCGAAGTATTCTTTTAGTCTGACAATTCCGTACCTGGAAAATTAAACAGATAATGAATTATACAATTGAAAAACTCATGGATTTTCAATGAGATAAAAAGTTAAACTGTCAATTTATTACATTCGTATATGAAAGTTGCAGTAATATCAAACATAATAAAAATTATATGGGAATTAATTAAATAGTTATTTGTGTAACTAGTGCGCAAAGTGGGGGTTTTCTGCATCGAGAGAAACAGTTTTTTCATGAGCCAAAGGCGAGTGAAAAAAGTTTCTCGAGTGCAGAAACAATACTTTGTGCTCGAATTACACATTAAATTTTTCCTACAGTAATGTATAAAGTAATTTAAACAGAACAAAACAGGACATACATAACCTGGCAATTCCTCACATAACCTATCTTCGAATCAAATCGATTTCAACAACAACAACAACTACTGCTGTCTATATTTCGTTGCTGAAGCAGAGTAGCCAACCTATTTTTGAATGCAGAATAAGGAACCTGCGTATTACATGCTCATTATTTTGTGTTGTTTGGCTGCAAATCTGGAGTGCGGAAAAGTAATTTCCCACACTGGTGCAGGAATAGACTATTTTGCGTGCTACAGTTAGTGAAAAAATAGGCAATTTTTCGGGTCAATGTGGGAAAAATTTATTTTATAGGAAGTGATAGCTGTGAGCCGTAGCAGGTACTTGTTCAATCATATAGATATAAGCTGCGTTCTTTTGGGCACTATTTGTAAGGGTGACCGATTAGATTGGGCAGCAAAAGACACTGTTCTCTGCTGTAAAATCACTTCCCGGTGGTTCGGAATCCACCTAAAACTGTAGGTCCAGCTCATAAATCACAATCATCCAACTCATTACCCGTGCACAGGTCTAAGACCTATGTGGGTCTTCACTCTCCAAAAAAATTATACATGTTTTTGCAATAAACAATTCATTATAGCATTTAAAATAAAGCATAATATGCGTATTTATGCTTAATATATATTGAGTAGCTTATATACATATACTTATATAGCATAATAATAGACAGCTAACTTTTTCCTAGGGTAGAAAATAACCAGTTACAAGCAAAAAAAAAAAAGATGCAGGATAGTCTAGTTACCAATTATTACGGTGCTGACACAGTGGAGTATCCAATACTTGAGGATAATGACCATCGTAAAATCAAACACATGCTGTGGAATGGTGGTATTCACGCGGTACCAATCTGTCTATCATACACCATTACACAGCATGTGTTTAATTTTGCGATGGTCATTATCATTCAGTATTGGATGGTTCACTTTTCAAACATTTTATTCAGCTCATCTTTTAATAAAATGTTATTTAGCATGAAGAATTTTATATCTGTTATAATTTTTGTTTGAAGTTATAATGTTTGTCCAAAAATTCTCGAGTTGGTGACTACCAAGCCATTAAACTTCCATTCAAATCTATCGCTCTAGAAAAAATATTTTTATAAATTTTGCAAAATATTGAGACTTACAGTGTGAAGCATCAACTGATTAACTTCTAGAATAAGACCGGCCGCATGAAGCGTTCGCTAAGAGTCACGGGCGTCAAGCGACATGATTGACTGTGCTTACACAGCATTATTCATGACGCTTGGCGAACGCTTCATGAACGCCTCATTCTTGGCACTAATTAAGCTGACCACCTGTTCTTCTATTAATTCTCTTCATTCAACCATAACCGGCTGCAGTTTTTTTTATTGCTGATGATACCCACATGAGTCCAAGACTTGTGCGTGGGTAATGAGGTGAATGAAACACATAGTTGCCAGACGGAGGAGCGGGATTCGAACCCACAACCGCTGAAACGACATTAAGCTAAAGTTGCGACGCCTCAACCAACTGCGCTAAGCGGCCCGCCATATGCTTCCACCGATGTACAGTGGAAACAATTAGTCTGGGCGCGTGGCTCTAGTTTCACTACTAGCCGTCCTGTAAAAGTTGGCTCGTTGACCTTGAAGACATCTGCAGTGTCGCACGGCCCACATGTTTTTAGAAATGAGCGATAAACACTCCCCTCTCCTCCCCGCGCCATGGTTGACTACCAAACGGCCGCGCGCCCAGACTAATTTATTGTTTCTACTGTAATTGAATCGGGAATCGATAGTCGATATGAAAGGAACGTTAGGCTTAACTTTGGTACACACGTTAATTATTTTGATATCGAAATTATCATTCGATTATTTTGGTGGAAAGATACGGAACTGCAACCCTTCAACTATATTAAAGGGGCATAGTTGCATCTAGCTGCAGTCAAGCATTTATAGTATTTGATATTTCGCTTCATTAATCTAATCGTATAATTCCCTGATTCTTTACTGGATTTAATGACAATAAAATTTCTTAATTTCGAATTCCTCAAATAAATTATTATGTTCTGTATATTTGGCAGGTTGCAAAATTATCGGTTCCTTCAAAGCCAACTTATGATATACGAGGCGATATGTTCAAGTCTAAAATGAACCCTGTTGTAATAATAGGTTACTGTAGTCTAGTGGTTAAGACGCCTGACCGGCATTAGGTCCGCGGTTCGATTCCCGGCGGTGACTGATATTTTTGTACAGTACCGTAGCGTTTATCGATTTCCATCAAATCAAATTTTATTCAACACTAAACATTTTACAGTATCATCATATTGAAGAAATATACAAATAATAAATAGCTATTCAATGCTGTTAAGCTATTCAGCTATTCAATATCCGCCATTGCGGAAGTATTCAGTGTAATTGATAGCACTGAGGAATTCTAAAATAATAAATTATGTTCTGTATATTAGGCAGTTTTCAAATCTAACTTGTAATAAAACGGTTATTATTTCTTGATTTGATTCTTATTTTTGCCTGTTGCTCCTCCCACCAGTGGGCGTCACTTGTTATAACCTTCAGCCAATCACAACCCGTCAATGAAGGTCAGCCTATCCCTTAGCCAATAGTATCATTCCGTGTTTAGTGTTTAGGGCAAGACCGGGTAAAATGCTAGTCCAAAATAAAATTTGAATAATGAGACGAAATAATTGTCAAACCCACATTTATTAAAAATATTGAGATACTAGTTTCGGTTGTTATACCATTATCAATCTCAAACAAACTAAAACTTGTATGAGATTGATAATGGAGTAACATCCGAAACTAGTATCTCACTATTTTCAATAAATGCGGTTGTGACAACTTCGTCTTGTTATTTATTTTTTAATAACATTTATCAATTTAGCTCCCAAATTGTACAACCTGCTTCCTGAAAACATCAAGAGCACAGCATCTGAAACAAGATTCAAATCTGCAGTCCACAAATGGATATTAAATACAGGAAGGCAAAACTTGGAAATAATTATCTCAAACAACATGTGAGCTCACTTACCTAATAATTCCGCACTAACCCCCCCCCCCCCCCCCCCCCCTACTCTAGAACATGGGTAAACCATAGTTGAGTAGGGTAATTTCCAAAAATTATTTCTCAAAAATTGCAGTTTTATAGTTATTAGATTCCCATTTAGTTTGCTAATATATATTATATTGTTTTATAGTTTTAATTAATTATTGATTGGAAATTTTTCATACTTTTCTGGCACCTAAGAAAAATTAGTGAATTTTTGTACTTACTCAAGGAAATTGAAATCAATAGTAGAATGCTGGGCTTGGACAAATGCCCATACTCCCCACATAAAATGAGCAGCCAGTGCAAATTTGTTCACTTGAACGTAGAGCTTTTCCACCTCGTCATCACTCACTCTCTCCTCCTCCTTCTCCTCTTTCTCTTTCTCCTCGTCTTCCCCGCTTCGTCCACGTGTCCGTTCTATCCTCTTGTACTCTTCTAGGTAGACACGCAGCCAGCTAAGCTGGAACGACCTCTCCGGGTATCGAGAAAAGTCAGTGTCGGTAACTCCTGAAAAAAAAATTAAATTAACTATAAATTAACCTAACCTTAACCTCAACCTAACCTTGTCAAATCAAATGTAACTTCATTTGGCACTAGAATAAAAACCAAATAAAATATATATTTTTCATCATAATTATTTTTATATTTGACCACCGAAGTCCAAAATCAATAGGGATCACACCTGGACTGTAAAGACCTATATATATTATTTTTTTCGGAGGATGAAGCCCACATAGGTCTGAGACCTGTGCGTGGGTAATGAATTGGATGATGGTGATTGATGAGCTGGACCTACAGTTTTAGGGGGTTACGAACCACCGGGAAGTGATTTTATGGCAGAGAACCGAGTCCTTTTTGCTGGCAAATCCAATCGATCACCCTTACAAAGAGCGCCCAGTAGTTTCGTACCTATTACTTCATATACCAAGTTTTTATCCATTCGTTTTTATCTTCATTCCCGTGACTTTCATTGGTAGGAAGACCCTTAGGCCAGATGCATTTTTTAAAACACAAGGCTGGTTGCACAAACGTCAATCATAATTTGATCTCCAATCACCGGCAAAACTGATCTTACATCAGGAGAATTCCGTAACACAAAGGACAATCATCATCAGATTCAGATCAAAACTGATCTGCAGTAAATTTTTGTAAAGCCAATTTTTTAGAATTATATCACTGATCGGAAACCAAATGCTGCGTGCTAGCGTCGCATATAATAACCACATGGAGCTAAAAACAATCGTAGCAAACGCAAGATTACATTTTAAACAAACTAGTATACTATAATTTTTCATTTTTCAACTTATCTTGTTGTACGTACGTTTAAAAATTTAAAAAATTTTCTCATTAAAATTAAATTATAAGAAATAAGATATTCAGTTCAAGTTAATTCAACAACTAAAACAAATAATTTCATAACATACATCAATATTCCGTTTTATTCTCAGTTCACAACATAAAGATCACAGACTAAAATGATAATCAATGTTTGCTTTTTTCGTTCTTAAAATCACTTACACTTCTTCTCATGTTTTATTGAGAGTAATCTGTTCTCAATAATGGATGTCATTGGAGAGAAGCAATTAAAATAGTATGGACATCTGCGCAGAATGAATGAAGAGAGAATACCTTTGAAGGTCTGGAATTGGATACCGGCGAACAGAAATAGGCGTGGAAGACCGCGAAAGAAATGGATCTCCAAATGGAAAGTAAAGGTATTTTTGAAGGAGACTGGATCAATAAGGAAAGATGGCGATTGGGATGCTAGAAGCGACAAAACTGAAGTTGCAAAAACTCGCTATATATATAATCTGTTCTCAGGGATTGATTGAGCTCCTCTCAATAAAACATATTTAGTTTTCTGATGACATCATGGTTATGTGTAGCTTTACCAAGATAAAATAGCTAACCTACAGCAATCTTAAACTTACAAAAACTATAATTCTAATTCGAAAAACAACTTTCTAAGTGAAATTACAATGTAGCAAAATTGAACTTCCATTAAAATCTCTAGTCAAATAAAATCGTTTGTCAAAAACTGATCGGCAACACGGCAAAGCCAATCTCAAATCAAATTGGTATCGGGTCAGGTGATCAGGGATTATTTTTGTTTTTGATTGAGCAACTATTCAAATATGCTTCTTTCTCCAATGGAGAACTTCAAACTATATTTTAATTCATCAAATGAGAGGGCTGGTACTAATGTTTTGCTCTTGCATCGTGTATATCTTGACGTTTCCAATTTTATATTGTATTTTTATTCTATTTTATATTTTTTTTTGTTCTAATATGTTCTATTTAGTTTTAACTATAGTACAACATCATCACCAACCATTTCATCCAACTTTGTCTATACATCACTTCATCTATAACCAAGGCTTAAAATACTTCAATAAGTTGCCTTTGTACATTAAATAAAAAAAAATAAAAAAATGCAATGTTGCCAGACATGGGATCATGCCAGCGGCGGATCGTCGAAAATCACCAATCTCAATGCACAAATTGGCAACACTGCTCGTACCATGTTGCCTAGTCTACAAGTCTGACAAGGCTAGCAGTCAGCTACTTTGTAACTGCAGTCAGTTGTTTTTTGCAACACCGCAATTCGACATATTTATGACATAACAAAAATAGACATATTTTTAGAGGATGAATTAAATAAATAAAATTTATTCACTGATCTTTGCAACAAAAAACAACAATTGAAATATTCGAATAAAGAACATATAATATTCTTACATGACCTGTTCATAGCCAATAACAAAAACAAAATCAATGAATCAATACTGCTTGCTGGAAGAAAGTATCTTCGTCTGCAAGCAGGAGTATATTATTATATGCATGTTAAAATACTTGAAAGAACAGAAAAAATTTATAACTCAACAAAATTACTTGTTTCACATTCACACACTCATGCACACACACACCCACATACCCATGGAGCTTTAAAGTTTACCAAGTAAAATTAATTAATTACAAAATTACAATTTCGATACATGTAACGTACGAAAGTTACAATAATCACGAAGTGAACAAAAAATTCAAAGTTATAATAGGATCTTGCAAGTATATAGAGAAACTGGAGCTTTAAAAGTTAGCACAAATGTTTACAATATTACAATAATAATACTTAGTAAAAATAAGTACGAACTTCAGCTATCATTTCATACAGCAACAAAAAGTTACAAAATAGTAGAAAATTTCTATTATCAATACTAATTTATCCTAATATCCTGAATAAATTTTCAACAATTACCTGCGAACTCGTCAAAATGGTTGCCAATATCGAAGGCTTGGTAATTGTAGGCGGCATACTCGTAATCGATGAATGTGATCGATGTTTTTCGGTGGATGACGTTGGCCAATAGCAGGTCGTTGTGACAGAACACGATGGGGCTTCCCAGCTGGCTCAGCTCGCCCTGCAGCACGTCCAGCTCTTTCCTCAGCTTATCCAAGCCACCCGGAATTCCCTCCTCAAACCTGAAACATTCATACAAGTCCAGTCATACATTTATTTCTTTTTCAATGATTTATACCCGGTTTCTCAGTCATTCAGAAAATCATTCAATAGCTATTAGATGCTCCATAGTGCAAGCACCCTTAAGCTGGTCTCCACCAACCGAACATGTCTGCCGAACATTGTTGGCGAATAAAAAAACGGGCAAACATTAAACATATGTGTCACCGATCATGTTTGTGAGTTCTATTGAAATGTTAGGTCTGTGAGCGAACAGTAACGACCAACAACAGGTTCCCGCCACTATTCCCACCACACCAATCATAATGTTCGAGAAGGTGTCCACACCAAACCAATTCCAAAAAATGTTCGGCGACATCAGCTGATTCCAGCGAACACTGTTCGCCGAGCATGTTCGGTTGGTGGAGACGCGGCTTTAGATTGGTAATTGAACGAGCATAGCGTGTTCTTAGTTTTGACTTGTGACTCGTGACTGGAGGCTCGCGCCTTTTTCTGTATGTTTTTGGGTCTGTGTGTATGTTCGACGATAACTTTCGAACGCTTTGACCAATCAACTTAAAATTTTAAACACATATTCTTGGAACCTAAATACAGATCAAGTTCGTTTGCCAATAAAATTGACCTACTCCTTCATCCTTTTTGAGGCGTAACAAAAGGATAGGTTCTCAGCCCTTCATTAATATATCTATATATTACTACATAATTATAGAAAATAAATTGTTTTCACCATATGGAATTCGCAATAGATTTCAAAACATATTTTGAGTTATCATCAGCTGTAGCCTGTAGGTGAATAAATGCGATCAGGCTTTTCATAGAATCTCAATCAGCTGATATACTAATTTCATTGCCCTGATATATGAATATATAGACACCTGTTCTTTATGTGGTAAATATATTATCTACTCTATAGATACACTGATAATCCATTGCCCTGATATAAAGGTATATGAGTACGGTAGGCATTTTTTGTGGAAAATAAATCTGTGTATCAGAGCAACGATGAACTTGAACTTCAAGTGATAGATGTCTTGTGAATTTTATCTAAATCAGTACTGTATCTTCAAAACACCCGTTTTTCGTTACTACCTTCCCCTACAATGAGCTTCCCAATTGAGTTTCACTTTCCAAAATTAGTCGTTTGCAAGTGTGTTCTCCAGCCCGTTGTGCTCACTGTTTATTTTTAAACCCGTTCTGTATTTTTTCTACAAATAATTAAATTAAAAAATAAAACTCAGATGAATAATCGACCCACCTCTTCTGCATATGTGACGAGCAGAACTTGTCGGGTATGAGAGCGAGGAAACTGTTGACCTTGTCCCATAGGGCGGGGGTGCGGGGCACGAGGGGTCCGCAGTCCACATGGTGCATTCCGGCCATCATCTGGGCCACCATCGGGTAGACTTCGGGCGAACGCACCGTGTCCACGGTCAGCACTTCGCCCGGCACAAACTCGTAGACCAGTCCGTTTTGGAAGGTCGCGTACAGCTGCGGGGCATAGCCGAAGTCTTGCAGTAGCTAGATAACAAATAAGAGAGATTTATAGTTAAGAACGATTAAAATTGAATTTACAACCAACAAACCCAACTATTATTTAGTTGGTGAAGCTTTTTATAGTGTACAAGAGTTCCTTTCACATCAAAATTAAGCCTCACCTCAACTAATTGATATAGTAATTATGGTATCTAGTGTATAATATTGTTGATCTGACTTGTCTTATACTCCTTAACTGGAGTCTCCAAGACGTAATCTACAAAAAAAAAAAAATGGGACGAACCCAACCCACACCTCTCTAGATTGAATGACAAAGTTACTTTTTACAGCTTACCATGGGCTCTTACTGTCACATCTTAGGTATATCTTAGTATGGAGTAATTCATCAAAACAAAACCTTGATAGGGTGTTTAAGATCCAAAAGAAAGCTGTTAGGTGTATGGAAAGAGCAAATAGATTACATTCATGAGATTTCGTCCCCTGCTTGTATGTGTATGAAGCTACTTTATATGTAAAAAAATGATATTAACCAAAATCTTAACGTACACGATTATAATACAAGAAGCCAAGGAGATTATCACTTGGTGAGAGACAATAGTAGCTTATTCGAACAAAAACTTCAGACGGTTATAGACGGGGAAAGTAGAGACGGAAAGTTACTGGCGGCCAGTACTTGCCTCTTCAACTTACCGCTTACTTTCCCTGTCTAAAGGGGTACTTTCCACTCCAGCGGAAAGTAATCACTGGCGGCCAGTAAAAACAAACCTGTTTGTTTTTACTTGCCACTCCACGGAAAGTAGCGGGTCACGTGGGTGGTCACATGACCTCTGGCGGCCAGTACTTTCCTGTACTTTCCTGTCAAAACATGCACTTTCCCCCACTTTCCGCCAGTAGAGCAGAGGAAACGCATCGCATTATCGCATTGTGGTTGTGGTGAATCAAGTTGTCGTGTAGTTGTTGTGTTGTAAATATAAAATAATTAATATAGAGTAAATATAAAGTAGAGTAAATATTACAACGGTATTTATTTTAATGAAACAGTAAGAAATCAATATGTTTACAAGAAAATGATTATTGTCTTCTTTTTCAACTATTCAATTCCAATCGATTGCTTTTGCCACGGGACAGAACCAGGACCTATGAAGTAGGTAGCAAGCTTGTCTCTTTTGTCAGATGCACTCTATCTAGTGGTTACGGTGGCCTACTGGCGGCCAGTACAACCGATAAACTTGCAGCCAGTACTTTCCCTGTGTAGATGGAAATTGGTGGTAAGTGACGCAATGGCAAGTACTGGCCGCCAGTAACTTTCTGTCGCTACTTTCCCCGTCTATAACCCGCTTTAGTTATATTGGTAGGAAACTCTACAACAAGCTACCGCAGTTTTTAAAGAGTCTTGAAAGTCTTGAAAATATAGAAATATTTAAAAAACAATTGAAAAATATATAGTTGAAGCTTTTTAAAGTGCACAAGAGCTTTCACATCAAAATTAAGCCTCACCTCAAGTAATTGATATATTAATTATAGTAACTAGTATATAAGATAGTATAATTGTTAATCTGACTTGTATTATACTCCTTAACTAGAGTCTCCAAGACGTAATCTACAAAAAAAATAGTGTGTGTGAGTCCAAGTCCTTCAAGTTCCACACTCCAGATTTGCAACCTAACAACACAAAATAGTAAGAATGTAATACATAGGTTCCCTATTCTGCATTCAAAAGTAGGTTGGCTACTCTGCTTCAGCAACGAAATATAGACAGCAGTAGTTGTTGTTGTTGTTGTTGTTGTTGTTGAAATCGATTTGATTCGAAGATAGGTTATGTGAGGAATTGCCAGGTTTATGTATATCTTGTTTTGTTCTGTTTAAATTACTTTATACGTTACTGTAGGAAAAATTTAATGTGCAATTCGTGCGCAAAGTATTGTTTCTGCACTTGAGAAACTTCTGTGCAGAAAAACCCCACTTTGCACTCTAGTTACACAAATAGCTATCTACATTTTCATTGTGAGGGGAATAGCCATTTCAGTTTTCTCACCACATCTTCAAAGACAACTAAAAAACAAAACAACTTACAATGAAATTTTACCATTTTTTTTAAACCTGTAACTAACTTAAAAATAGAATAACTTACAATGAAATTTCTAGTTTCAGCCTTCCTATCAATTAGAAGATCGGTATTCTGTCCATAGACTCTGACTAGAACCACGTCATCAACGTCCTTGGAATTGAAACAGCCAACAAGCTTGTTAGTTATACCATCAGTAAATAGCTGAAAAAAAAAACAAGAAATAATTTAATATAATATTCCACTACAAATTGTATTAAAAATACAATTCATTTTTTACAAGTTTTTATTCATTATTTCAGTTGAGAAAGAATTAGGAGTGCAAATGCTAGGCCAAACAGCAAATAACCCACTCCCTTAACTGAAAAATGTAAGGAAAAAAGTAAAGTTAAAGAGCTGATTACAATTTAAATTCAATTGAAATAGAAAAAAAAACTGTATTTTACTTTCTTTGTAGTGGCGAAGGTGAAATTGTGGAAGGTATCCATAATGAATAATGAGACGAAGTTGTCAGAACCACATTTATTAAAAATATTGAGATACTAGTTTCGGTTGTTATACCATTATCAATCTCAAACAAACTAAAACTCAGAACTAAAACTTGAACTCTCAAACAAACTAAAACTCGTACAACAAAATCAAATCATCTTTATTCCACAATAACATATAACATATTCTTTTTAAATAACAAACTAAAATTATTTTCCTCTATATACTAGCTTAAACGATAGAAAACAAAAAACAGTTACATAGAATCTACTTGATTTCTAATCACTCTTTTGTGGAATTAGGTACCTCCTAGAGTTAAAACTGTATTGGAGGTTACCAACCTAATTTAATTCCCTTGGAAAGAAATAAATTGCTGAAATAAAACTGTGCTTTTGCTTATGTCATATGAATTTGATGAAAACAAACTCTTTATCTTCTCTTACGTCTTGCTGTCTCTTAACTAGGTATATTTCCTCGACTTAACGTATATAATAAAACATTTGAAATAAAAAAGCAAACAGTCCACATGGATTATTATTATATAATAACATAGTTTAACATTACTCATCTTATGTAGGCTTTTAAATCTTGGATTTTCAAGAGCCATTCTTTCACAGCATAGAAAAAAGCTTTATTACCTCTAATAGACTTAATTTCTCCAGGTAACTTGTTGTACATTTTTGGAGCCATATACAGATAAAAACGCCTAAACATTTCCAATTGTGGTCTTGGTGTAATTAGCATACCCTGTTGTCGGGAAGCTCTATTTGAATGTAAATACTTTATTGATTCATCGTTTTGTAAAATAAAATCTTGATGCTTAGTCAATATGCTCTGTATATACAAATGTCTCAAAGGCAAAATCTGAAGCTTTTGGAACAGTGGGAATGAAGCATGCATTTTGCTTTTCTTTAATATTATTCGTATTATGTTTTTGACAACCGAAACTAGTATCTCAATATTTTTAATAAATGTGGTTGTGCCAATTTCGTCTCATTATTCAAAACTGTATTTTATTTTGGACTAGCATTTTACCCGGTCTTGCCCGGGAATCCAGTTTGGAGTTTCTCTTTTCTGGTAAATAACTTATTTTAGCGGTCACAAAATTACGAAATTGGGAAGTCTGAGTGAAATTGCAGTGTTGCCGTACAGCTCAACTGTTTGAAAAAAAGTGTTGTGTTATTGACGTTGTGTAATTAACAGCTGCAATCTTGATACAGAACTTTGTGCCAAGTTTAGTGTTCCAAATCGTGGCCGTTTTTGTGAAATCCGTAAGACTGACACACACACGCACATACTATCATGTGCAAAATGCGTACCTGCGTTTTGCCGTGACAGCCCGGGTGTCGCTCCCGGCCGGCTAGCGTCAGTCGGCGTGATGGCAGGGTAAGGTACGGGGACCTGACTTCGATTACGTGATTCCGACTGTCCGTGTCCTCTTGTCAGTGGTTGAAATAGACGATTCCGCGGACACCTAATTCGCCCAGATCGTCGCGTCTTGGCTGGAGAGGAGGCCGTTCAGCCGGGAATCTAGACCCTGCCGCCTCCCTAGGGGGGCAAGCGTCCGTTTCCCCTGCCGGAACGAGGAAATAGGATTTTGGGGATAGGAAAGGAAGGCCGAAACAATAATATCCCTGCCCCTGAGGAGGAGGGAGAGAGGAGGCCGTTCAGCCGGGAATCTAGACCCTGCCGCCTCCCTAAGGGGGCAAGTGTCCGTTTCCCCTGCCGGAACGAGGAAATAGGATTTTGGGGATAGGAAAGGAAGGGCCGAAACAATAATATCCCTGCCCCTGAGGAGGAGGGAGAGAGGAGGCCGTTCAGCCGGGAATCTAGACCCTGCCGCCTCCCTAAGGGGGCAAGTGTCCGTTTCCCCTGCCGGAACGAGGAAATAGGATTTTGGGGATAGGAAAGGAAGGGCCGAAACAGTAATATCCCTGCCCCTGAGGAGGAGGGAGAGAGGAGGCCGTTCAGCCGGGAATCTAGACCCTGCCGCCTCCCTAAGGGGGCAAGTGTCCGTTTCCCCTGCCGGAACGAGGAAATATGAGAGGAGGCCGTTCAGCCGGGAATCTAGACCCTGCCGCCTCCCTAAGGGGGCAAGTGTCCGTTTCCCCTGCCGGAACGAGGAAATAGGATTTTGGGGATAGTAAAGGAAAGGTTTCCTGTTAGAACAACCGCGTCCCTGCCACTTTCCAAAGGGGGCCGGGACCGTTCCCCTAACAGTGAAGGATGGCCGGGGAGGGACGTGCCCCGCTCTTCTCGAGCTGGCCTGAACTCCCCTGCCGGGATTTGAGGTGACGGGTCGGATGCCCAGGTACACCCCTGCCAATTTCCAAAAAGGGGCAGGAATAGTTTTGGGCCCACGTCCCGGGGTTAATAGGTGTATAGGTTGTCGACCGGTTCGGACAGGTACAGCCCACGCGACGTAGCCGCGGGTGGGAGATTTCTTAGTCCTTGCCGGCCGGGGTGAGAAGGATACGACTTAACGACGGCTATGATCTGGTACACCCCTGCCAATTTCCAAAAAGGGGCAGGAATAGCTTAGTCTTAGCCGCCGGGGTGAGAAGGATACGACTTAACGACGGCTATGAGCTGGTACACCCCTGCCAATTTCCAAAAAGGGGCCGGAATAGCTTAGCCTTAGCCGCCGGGGTTAGAAGGATACGACTTAACGACGGCTATGAGCTGGTACACCCCTGCCAATTTCCAAAAAGGGGCCGGAATAGCTTAGCCTTAGCCGCCGGGGTTAGGGAGAAGAGGAGCTGTGGAGCTGGGTAAATAGCGGTGGAGGTAAGAGGTTATGGTATGGGAAGGTGACGGGCAGAAGTAGGAAAGCCTCTGCCCCCACGGGTATGGGAGGGGGGTATTGGGAATAAGGATAAGAATAAAAGGTAGAAATTCGTACTACGTACCGTTCCGCACTTCTCGTTGAGAACCGCGTGTACTCGCTGTGAGCAACGCCCGTGAATCGCGACCGCGTTCACCAAACACCCCTACGGGGTAGGAGCCTAAGTAGATAGCTTTCGACTACACGAGACGACCTCGGTCAAGCACCAACTGCTCCAACTCTAGGAACTGGCTGCTATGACACCTGAGACACTACTCTGCCGACCTCTCGTCGGCTAGACGGTCTTCCCCGAAAAATAATGGGGGAAAACAGTGGGGGAAGGTGGAGAGAAGGGTATGCGCACCCAGTACACTCCACCGGTCAAATTTGTTATCTCCGTTACTGGCTGTAGAGAGATAATCGAGCGTCAATTAGCTCCCTTTTCCTCGTCGCGAACTTGCTTCGTGACACACTCGTCCTACCCGGGGTGGGGGGGGGAGGAGGAAAAAGAAAGAAAAGGAAAAAGCCGAAGTCTTTCGACCCCTGCCTAAGATGAAAGGAAAAAGAAGGAAAAGGAATGAGCCGAAGTCTATCGACCCCTGCCCCAGGAAGAAGAATTATAAAAAAGGGGGGGGGGAAAGGAAAGTGAAGGCCGAAATATAAATACCTCTGCCCCAAGGAATGGAATAAATATAAAAGGGGGGGGGGAAGGAAAGTGAAGGCCGAAATATAAATACCTCTGCCCCAAGGAAGGAATAAATAAAAAAAAAGGGGGGGGAAGGAAAGTGAAGGCCGAAGTATAAATACCTCTGCCCCAAGGAAGGAATAATAGGATAGGGTAGGGTAGGACATACTAGGGGCCGTGGCCTGCACCACTGCCCGATACAGCTCCGCCATTTCGGAGACATCTATTACCCCCAAGGGGTCAAACAGGTGGAGACACGAGGCGGCTGAGTCGACCACCGCAACTGCCGTCAAGTCTCCTACCTTTATGGGCACGGCCCAGAGCATCCCCCTGCGAAGCCGGGAGAGCGGGCCGCGTAATCTAGGGAGGGGTACTCCCCAGTGCCTAGTTTTTAGGCTCATAAATGGCACATAGCGTCCAGGATCCGTCCGGGATCGGGCCTCGACCTGGCCCAAATACGAATCGAGGAATCCCAAGCGTTTGGTAGGCATGGCGTGATGAATATAATTTTATTGTGCACTTTAACAAGACTGAACAAATAATAACTGGGACTAAGATTAATCGTTGGTGGTTCAAGTACATCGAAGGACAACTCGATAAGAGTTATCATACCGTTTGGAAGGTAAAGCGATAAGTTTCCGAAATTAACTTTTCAATAAAGTTCTACCTCCTTATCTTATCATCGATGGTACCTTCTTAGCGTCCAACCCTTCTGATTGAAAGCTACGACTTTTCATAACTTTGAATCTGAATCGAATTATTATTATTATCCCATAATTTATTCACTCTTCGATGATGATATAACAATGAATAGCTCATACGTTTGTTACCCAACATCCCGATTTATTCATTAACTTTGAATAAACCCCCTTTTTTTTGTAGCCTCAGATACTTCTTTTCAGCTAACAAACCGTAATCGCTCCTTTAGCTATTTTTGAATAAATTACTAACTCGTAATCTTATTCCATTCAACAAATACTTTGTGTATTCGTTACAGCACAACTTGAATTATTTGTCCAACGTAAATAATTCAATTCCCATTCACAGGGGTGCTTATCGGCTGATAAGCGTAACAGCTTACTTCGCCTCTCTAATTCGATTAATCTTTACTAATTAATCCGTCTCCACGCTGTTATCATAATAAATACCTCACGTATTTATTTTACAGCGTTTTCGAATCATTTATTCCAATATAAATAATTCATCATCCATATCTATGGATATTTTCCAGCTAATAAACGCCAGTAGTTTATTTAACCTTCCGAAATTAATCACTACCTCGTAATTGAATTTCTGCCGACGTTAGGGAACTACAAATACTTTGTGCATTCACTGTACAACGTCTCGAATTATTCATTCTAATATAAACAACTCGGTCATCCACATCGATGGATATTATCCAGTTAATAAACACCAGTAGTTTATTTAACTTTTCGAAATTAATCACTACCTCGTAATTGAATTTCTGCCGACGTTAGGGAATTAAGGGTCGGCAGTAGCTAGAATGTTTTTCAAAATCGACAGTAGCGAATCTGTCAAGTTATGAACGAACTAGTTTCAAACTAAAAAGAGTACAGTATCACTGGCATTTGTGTGAGAAAGGTTTGTCTTTGTGTGCGTGTGAGAAGTGAGAGCGCTAAGAGAGAAGAGACAAAGAGCGAAGAGCCATCCACCACCCCAGGAAGACAAGGTTACTGCACTCTTATCTGTTGCATCTTGCCACTGTTGACATTCTTGCTTCCTCTATTCATCATTTTATTGCTTTACGAATAGATATTGTTTGAGACCCTTCAATCCATAGAAACTTTTATTTGCAAGAACATTAATTTCTTGAAAATTTATAATATTGCACAAAAATCATCTAAGCATTAGAATATACTTTATAACAGATACGGTATAACGTCAATAATATGAAACATCAAAGGTCCGAACAGCATACTAAACTTTATTTTAAAAAATGCATCAATCACAAAATAATAATATACACTAGGCTATGAATAAATATCGCAACATAAATTTAATATTCCAACAGCAAGAAGATGGCAAAAATATAAATGCAGATCAATCAGCCATTAAAAATAACAAATAACTATACCCGAATTCAAATATCTATCAAAATATCCAACAGTTAATTCTGTGAGAAAAAAAATAGTAGGCCTACAAAATATATGAACATATCAATGAATAACATAGACTAACTCTAATATTTGAAAATGAAATTTTTCATCTAAAAATACAGTAATAAACTTCATAAACATATTATTATTTCTAATTACGATCGAATAATTAGTTACGTTGAGCAGCGAAAATGGGCAAAGCTATTCCAAAGCATAGACTAAATGAAACTATTTACTAGACTTCGAACCTATTCATGATTATAACACATGAGTGCAAGGGTACTGCACACTTTTTGTAGCAATATTTGAATTCGACTGCATCGAACATTTAAAAATAATGAATTCAGAAACATAGGCCTACTAAGTATTGTATATTTTACTACTGTATACTACTGCAGAAGTGAATAATGAACAATAATTGACCTTCAAACGTTTTTTATTCCCCATAACTAGAAAAGTTTTGCTCCTAAAACTTCTAAAATCAATTCAGCACGACCGGATACATGTCCCTTGACGCTACAACGATCTACAACTGACTGATGGAAGAAAAGAGAACAAATAAGAAGAAGAGATCAATAAGATAACAATAAGATAAGATAACGTAGATTCTCTGTACTGGAAGGGAGACAGCTATTTGCGAACAAGCTTCAAGGCCACTCACTGCCGGTTCAGTTACTATTGTGTGTGTTTGTGCGTACTGGCGCTCCCTGTCAACGGTACTGCTTATAGGCAAGTCTATTTTGAGTGGACCGAACAGCAGCTATTTTGTTGAACATACCTCCACAAAAAACCATTTAAAAACTTGACAAATGAAGCAATACTTGAGAAAAAATTCCTTGTCATGAAAAACATTATAACGGAGAGGACTTGTTTTGTCATTTTTTGATATCTATATCACAAACGTCAGAAAAAAATCATAAATTCATGACTCATAAATGCTTATTTAGAACAAACAGTGGAAGAAGTATGATTTTTTCAGAAAGCAAAGTCGCTTGAGCATAATCAGACCTTCAAAATAAGACATTGACAGTAATTTTCTGATTATAAATAGGTGAGTTATATGGTTTCGAAATTAGCATTGCTCTTATGGAGATACAAATCCAACATGGCCGCGCTACAGCCGACCCTTAATAAATACTTTGTGTATTTATTGTCTAACGCCTTGAATTATTTATTCTAACATAAATAACTCTTCTTCGTTCGGAGGTGTGTTTATCTGTCATCTCACGCCATGCTTTTATATAGTTTTTTTTATAACACCTCTGAACTTCCCTGGGCGCCAACCCAAGGTAATCAGTTACGATTAGGCTTGAGTACCTTACACAGGGCAGTCGCCCTCTACTCCTCCCTTTTATATAGTTTTTTTTATAACACCTCTGAACTTCCCTGGGCGCCAACCCAAGGTAATCAGTTACGATTAGGCTTGAGTACCTTACACAGGGCAGTCGCCCTCTACTCCTCCCTCCTCGTCTTCCAGCGAGGGGGAAAGTACTTTCACGTCCTTCGCGTGGACCGTTATCAATTTCCCTCCCTTCGTTCTCAGCTGCACGACAGAGGGGCTTAGCATCTTGTCGACCTCATAGGGCCCTGAGAATTTAGGCGCTAATTTGGCCGCAAACTTATTGACGCCAGATGACAAATGGTGCTCGCGTCTGAATACCAATTGGCCCGGTACGACGGTCAACGGGCGCCTTCTTAGGTTATAATACCTCCTTGTGTTATTATAAGCCTCGTTCAAATTATCAACAACTACCTTTCGTAGCTGTTCTAATATTTTGAGCCGCTTGAGCTGCGTCGGCTTGCTTTCAGCGTCGGCCTCTCTTCGGGGGTCGTCCTCCCCTTCGCAACCGGCCGCTCCCGGCGCTCTCAACTCACGCCCGAAATTTAAAAATGCGGGGGTGAATTTCGTCCCCTGATGAACTGCCGTGTTCATCGCGAAAGAGAACTCGGCGATATATTTATCCCACTCTGTATGATTATCTCCAACATATAGTTGTATCATCGTCTTCAAGACTCGGTTGACCCTCTCTGTGGGGTTACAACTAGGAGTGTAGGGGGGGGGGGTGAAAAATAAAATCATCCCATTATCTTCACAAAAGGATTTGAACAGTTTACTCGTGAATTGAGTGCCATTGTCACAGATTAATATCCTTGGGACTCCAAACCGTGTGATTACGAGCTCTCTTAGAGCTTTCAGGACAGAAATACTGTCGGCTTGTGCTAAGGGGCGAGCTTCCACCCACTTAGTAAATTGGTCTTGGAACACAACCAAGTACCTGCACCCTCGTTTAGAACGAGGTAGGGGGCCAACCAAATCTGTACTCACGGTTTCCCACGGCCTCGTTACCTTCCATTGTCGTGCCATCTGACCATACGGAACTCTCTGTTCTACTTTGTGTTTCATACACGTCTCACACCTCCTCACGTATTTGGCGACATCTCGATACATGCCAGGCCAATAGTACTGTCTCGATATTCGCTCATACGTTTTATATACTCCTTGGTGGCCGGCTGTTGGAGCATCGTGGTTCAGTTTATAAACCTCGGCTCTACAGTCCCGTGGAATACATAATTTCCACCCGTCATTCCCGATGTCGCTGGGTACATATCGCCGTGGCCACACATGTCGATAGAGTAATCCCTCCCGGATCATAAAGTCCGGATATTTTTCAGGACACTGTGTAAGGCCTTCCTTGACCTTTTTTGTCCAGTTATCGTCCTTGCCTAATTCCGTAGCGATCGCTACCGGATCCTCTATTATAGGCCCATTGACTTCGTCACTCCCGCCTTGGGGTGCACGAGATAGGGCATCCGGGACCACATTGAATTTCCCTCGTCTATACTGTATAGACAAATCATATTGTTCCATTTCCAAAATCCATCGAGCTAGTCGTCCAGATGGATTTGGAATAGCTCTCAGCCATTTTAACGACTGGTGGTCTGTGAGCACTGTCGTTTTATAACCCTCTATATAGGGTTTGAATTTTCTGAGCGCGAATATTACCGCTAGGCACTCCTTTTCGGTTGTGGTATACCTAGTTTCAGGTCCCTTCAACCCACGACTTGCATACGCGATCACTTTCCCCTCCCCCTCAATTTCTTGGGTGAGGACGGCGCCTAGCCCACAATCGGAAGCATCCGTTTGTAACGTGAACGGAAGTTCAAAATGCGGGTACGTCAATATCGGTGAGCTTGTGAGAGCAGTTTTAATTTTATTAAACGCCTCTTCTTGTTCTTCCTCCCATCGCCACTTCGTCCCTGCCTTCAGTAACTTATGAAGGGGGGCTGCTAGATCGGCGAAATTTTGAACGAAACGCCGATACCACGATGCTAAACCGAGAAAACTCCGGAGAGTCCGAATTCGTTTAGGGGTAGGAAATTCAGCGACTGCCCTAATTGTTTCCGGGACAGTCTGTAACCCTTGTTCAGTCACAATATGACCCAAATAGCGTAATTTGGACTTCAGGAACTGACACTTCTCTGGATTAATAACCAGGCCGGCCTCTCTTAGCCTCAGAAAAACTTCTCTCAGGTTTTCTATATGTGCTTCTAGGGTCTCCCCCAGCACAATGACGTCATCCAGGTAGGCGAACGCATGGGGTTCCAGTTTGGGGCCTATCACTCGGTCCAATAATCGTTGAAACGTCGCCCCTGCGGAGTGTAATCCGAACGGCATGACTCGGAATTGGAATAAGCCCGTCCGGGTACGGTAAACGCCGTCAACAGCTAGCTAGTTTCCTCCAAAGGGACTTGCCAGTAACCGTTTTTCAGGTCTATTGACGAGATAAATCGTGCGTTACGCAATCTATCTAAAATACCCGTCATGTTGGGTAGAGGATACGCGTCTCTATGCGTAATCCCATTAATCTGCCTGAAATCAATGCAGAATCGGAGTTTCCCGTTAGGCTTTTTCACTAATACGATGGGAGAACTCCAGGGGCTGCTACTCGGTTCAATGACACGTTGATTTAACATGTCAGTGACTGCCTCGTCTATGACCTTCTGCATAGCGGGGTTCCGCGGGTACGGCCGTTGTCTGAACAGTTCCGCTCCTTCTTTCAATTTGACCCTGTGTTCCAATAGATGTGTGGAACCGGGAACGGACTGAAATTTACTCAGCTCTATCTCCAGAAATTTTTCGAAGTCGACTTCTTTAGTCACTTCCACGACTTGTTTCTGAATTTTAGAAGCGGGTAGTTGCATTCTCTTATGGAGAATATCGAGACTTGCTCTCATTAAAACCAAATGATTTAAACCTAAAATCATTTCCGGTTTCGATTCGTCGCATATTGCGACTCGCAAATATTGCTCTCTTCTGCATATATTTGCTGTCACTCTTAACTCCTTCCCGACGGATAATTTCCCGCCGTTAATCAAGGAGAGTTGTTGGGTGACCATCCTTGGCCTAGCTTTCCCCACTGACGTGATTCTATGCGCCGTTCTCCGGGATACATAGGAGAACTCCGCCCCCGTATCTACTAGAGCATTAATCTCTATTCCATCAAGCTCTATACACATAAACATACGTGTTTCAGTCTCCCTATGTCCCTCGCACCGGGTTTCGATAGGGGCTATGCCGGGTTTTGACTCTTGTCGGTTTGACGTTGGTTGTGGAGATTTCTTCTCCACTTCTACGCCAGTCGAGCACGGGACCCATTCCACTTCACGAGTATGAGTGCGAATATGGAACACATTTTCACGCATGAATTGCATGCCAATTAATATTTCAGGTTTGAGTCCTTCCATCACCGTCGCAGTGAAAGGAAGTCTGACTCCGCCCAACGTAACGTTAGTTATGACTCGGCCGTCTAAACGTGCGGCCGTTCCATTCGCAAGGAGCGCCCGGTGACTGGCCGGCTCCTTACGTACGGGTCCCATACTCGCAAGACTGCTGTAGGCTTCCGAGCTAATATAATTAGACTCAGCTCCGGTGTCTAATAAGGCCCGGTACGGTTTCCCCGCGACCTCTACCATCACAAACAGACGTTTATCTAGTGGTGTCCCGCTCACCAACTCCAGTCGACTCGGTGACTGTACCACTGCGGTTCCCTTCACTTTACCGGATTGTTTGTTACACACACAATCCTTACGGGCTCTTTTACACTGATTACAGTCAGTCCCTTCCGGACAGTGGGATCGCCAATGTCCCGGCTTTTTACACTGCCAACAGGTAGGCTCGGTGACCTCAGGGGTGGGCTTGATCCTGCCCTGGGCTACCTCCTCGTCTCCTCGAGGTTTCATCACCTTCCTCGGGTCCTCTGCTTTCGAATTTCGCGCAATTTGACGCGACTGCTTCTCTTCTGCCTTGATTTGTTTGAATTGTCGCGCGAGGCGCAACAAATCATCGACATTATGTACGTCAGACAGGTGTACGTACAATTTGTACCGGGGTAGAAGGTTTCGGTACAGTCGTTGTACCTGGTTTTCTTCTGTAAAACCGCCCCTTCTCCTCATCAGAGTTACTAACTCTTCAGTGAACTCATCCACAAGTTCACCCTCTCTCTGTTTTCGAGCGAGGATCTGGTTATCAAGATCCTCCTCATACGTTGAGGGGTAATATCTCAACTTAAAATCGGCGATGAAATCGTTCCAACTTTTCCATCGTTCTCTCCGATTCCTCATCCAGAGAATCGGCTTCCCTGCCAGCATTTCGGGTAGGGCGACTAGCAACTGTTTGCCAGTAAACCCATATGCTAACTCTAATTCTCCCAGCCTCTCTATAAAGCTAGGGGCATCCCCGTGCCCGTCAAAGGAGAGCTTCCAGCTTCTCACTTTATCACATACCATTCCTGGATCCATCCAGGAGCCGGTATTTGTCGTAGTACGGTATTGTGTACGACTGATTCGTTCTGATGTGTTAGCCTGCTCATCTAACACGACATTTTCTGCACCCTTGTGACTGGCAGCGTACCTACTGGTTCCTGCCCCGCCACTCACGGTGCTCGGGTTGGCTGCCTTCACCGTCATCTTACGATGGTGTTCGACGACCACTTTCCTCAACTCGGCCACCGTGCCCTGCGTGGGTAACCCGTAGCTGGCTGAGAGGTTCACTAAATCCTCCTTCAGCAATCGGTAAACCCACGACACTCTTGGGTCGGTCGACTCCTCTGCCGAAACTGCCTGACCCAGGTCGCTTTCGGAATCACCGTGTTCACTCATCCTAACCACTTTTTTGTCTACTTTACGCAACACTTTTTTGTCTAATTTTCCTGACACCTTTTTGTCCAATTTTCCCGACACTTTTTTGTCTAATTTTCCCGACACTTTTTTGTCTAATTTTCCCAACACTTTTTTGTCTACGTTACGTGCCCCATGCGTGGGCGTCAGTCTATCATGTGCAAAATGCGTACCTGCGTTTTGCCGTGACAGCCCGGGTGTCGCTCCCGGCCGGCTAGCGTCAGTCGGCGTGATGGCAGGGTAAGGTACGGGGACCTGACTTCGATTACGTGATTCCGACTGTCCGTGTCCTCTTGTCAGTGGTTGAAATAGACGATTCCGCGGACACCTAATTCGCCCAGATCGTCGCGTCTTGGCTGGAGAGGAGGCCGTTCAGCCGGGAATCTAGACCCTGCCGCCTCCCTAGGGGGGCAAGCGTCCGTTTCCCCTGCCGGAACGAGGAAATAGGATTTTGGGGATAGGAAAGGAAGGCCGAAACAATAATATCCCTGCCCCTGAGGAGGAGGGAGAGAGGAGGCCGTTCAGCCGGGAATCTAGACCCTGCCGCCTCCCTAAGGGGGCAAGTGTCCGTTTCCCCTGCTGGAACGAGGAAATAGGATTTTGGGGATAGGAAAGGAAGGGCCGAAACAGTAATATCCCTGCCCCTGAGGAGGAGGGAGAGAGGAGGCCGTTCAGCCGGGAATCTAGACCCTGCCGCCTCCCTAAGGGGGCAAGTGTCCGTTTCCCCTGCCGGAACGAGGAAATAGGATTTTGGGGATAGGAAAGGAAGGGCCGAAACAGTAATATCCCTGCCCCTGAGGAGGAGGGAGAGAGGAGGCCGTTCAGCCGGGAATCTAGACCCTGCCGCCTCCCTAAGGGGGCAAGTGTCCGTTTCCCCTGCCGGAACGAGGAAATATGAGAGGAGGCCGTTCAGCCGGGAATCTAGACCCTGCCGCCTCCCTAAGGGGGCAAGTGTCCGTTTCCCCTGCCGGAACGAGGAAATAGGATTTTGGGGATAGTAAAGGAAAGGTTTCCTGTTAGAACAACCGCGTCCCTGCCACTTTCCAAAGGGGGCCGGGACCGTTCCCCTAACAGTGAAGGATGGCCGGGGAGGGACGTGCCCCGCTCTTCTCGAGCTGGCCTGAACTCCCCTGCCGGGATTTGAGGTGACGGGTCGGATGCCCAGGTACACCCCTGCCAATTTCCAAAAAGGGGCAGGAATAGTTTTGGGCCCACGTCCCGGGGTTAATAGGTGTATAGGTTGTCGACCGGTTCGGACAGGTACAGCCCACGCGACGTAGCCGCGGGTGGGAGATTTCTTAGTCCTTGCCGGCCGGGGTGAGAAGGATACGACTTAACGACGGCTATGATCTGGTACACCCCTGCCAATTTCCAAAAAGGGGCAGGAATAGCTTAGTCTTAGCCGCCGGGGTGAGAAGGATACGACTTAACGACGGCTATGAGCTGGTACACCCCTGCCAATTTCCAAAAAGGGGCCGGAATAGCTTAGCCTTAGCCGCCGGGGTTAGGGAGAAGAGGAGCTGTGGAGCTGGGTAAATAGCGGTGGTGGTAAGAGGTTATGGTATGGGAAGGTGACGGGCAGAAGTAGGAAAGCCTCTGCCCCCACGGGTATGGGAGGGGGGTATTGGGAATAAGGATAAGAATAAAAGGTAGAAATTCGTACTATGTACCGTTCCGCACTTCTCGTTGAGAACCGCGTGTACTCGCTGTGAGCAACGCCCGTGAATCGCGACCGCGTTCACCAAACACCCCTACGGGGTAGGAGTCTAAGTAGATAGCTTTCGACTACACGAGACGACCTCGGTCAAGCACCAACTGCTCCAACTCTAGGAACTGGCTGCTATGACACCTGAGACACTACTCTGCCGACCTCTCGTCGGCTAGACGGTCTTCCCCGAAAAATAATGGGGGAAACCAGTGGGGGAAGGTGGAGAGAAGGGTATGCGCACCCAGTACACTCCACCGGTCAAATTTGTTATCTCCGTTACTGGCTGTAGAGAGATAATCGAGCGTCAATTAGCTCCCTTTTCCTCGTCGCGAACTTGCTTCGTGACAATACAGACCCCTACTGTGTCTCATTATATTATATAAATTACAGAACCGTGGAAAATGAACCTAAAGTTATTTAGGAAGATTACAACATTTTTCTTAAAACATGCAGTTGTCAATGTCCGCAGTAGCGGGGTTTTTTGGCATAATTTATAGCATTGAAAGGAATTTCGAATGAATAAAAATGGATTAGTTTAATAAAATAAAAACATGAATACAGGGTGTTTCGGAACTCTCTACCATTTCTTCTAGGCAGTGTTTCAGGACCACTAACAAAAGTAAATATCGCAATAAAAATTTTCTAAAATCCCCAGTTACTCACACAGTCACCATTTTGTTTTTTCACTCATTTTTTTATTCGAACACCTCTGAATGTATAATTTTGAAATTTTGCAAACAGCTTTATAACAATTGAAACAATCTTTAAAAAATTAATCAAAATTTTCCGACACCAAAAACAAAATGGCGGCCATTTAAAATCTTTGAGCAGGATTAAATTAATAATGACTTATGATATCAAAATTTGACTAGAAAAACGTTTTTAGATATTTTTATTGCAATTTTTTTTTTGAGGATGACGCCCACATAGGTCTGAGACCTGTGCGTGGGTAATGAGTTGGATGATGGTGATTTATGAGTTGGACCTACAGTTTTAGGTGCGTTCCGAACCACCGGGAAGTGATTTTCAGCAGAGAACAGTGTCTTTTTTGCTGGCCAATCTAATCGGTCCCCGTTACAAACAGGACCTGCGAAAACGCAGCTTATCTATCTGATTGAACAGATACCTGCTACGGCTCGCGGCTATCACTTCCCTTGTTAAATCCAACGATACCTCATTTTCCAAGATTGGCCAACAATTAACAGAGATATGCTACTTCTTAGGGTGTGCGGTGGTTGGAAGCGAAAAACTGCAACCCGTTCTCAACCACCGCACACACTAAGAAGTAGCATATCTTTAAAAGTTAATTGTTGGCCAATCTTGGAAAATGAGGTATCGTTGGATTTGCAATAAAAATAAATAAAAAACGTTATTCTAGTCAAATTTTGATATCATTAGCCATTATTACAATATTCACTTTTGTTAGTGGTCCAGAAACACTGCCTAGAAGTATTGGTAGAGAGTTCCGAAACATTCTGTATAAAGTACACTTGAAGCTATAGTTTTAGAAATCATTTACATCGCTTGTTTATACATACAGTAGGAATATAGTGAAGACATAAAAAATGCACATCATGTTACCTAAACGTAGATGAGAAATACTGATGAGATTTTCTTTGATTTCAGGTCATTTTAGTAAGGACGGACAGAAAAATACTGCTTTGTTGTTGAGACTAGATGATTTAATTCAATAAAAGTTTTTATATCTATATATATAAAAATGAATGTCTGTCTGTCTGTATGTATGTATGTATATTCCCTATAGACTTCAAAACTACTTGACAGATCGGCATGAAACTTTGGGAATATGTTGTGTGAATATTGGGGATGGTTTCTGACCATAAATTTTAATAGGGGAGCTAATAATTATTCTAATATTAAAACTGACACTGTATTTCACTTTTAAATAATGTTTTACTCACATATATTGGAAATGCTTGAGGAATGCATTTCACTTCTGAAAAGAAGCTTTGTCAGCCTGACGAAGCTTCTTTTCAGAAGTGAAATGCATTCCTCAAGCATCTCCAATATATGTGAGTAAAACATTATTTAAAAGTGAAATACAGTGTCAGTTTTAATATTAGATTGTTCATTAAGTATTTCGTCATGGAAAACATCAGAGATAATAATTATTATTAATTAATCCATTTTATAGACCTAACCTACTGAACTTGCCGGCCAACCAGCTTAAAGGAACAGCTGATAGAAGTCAACAGTTTTTAATCATATGGCAGGCCCCTTAGCGGCGTTATTTATGCTGTCTTTGAACAGCCAAAGACTTTGCACTTTGCATGTAGGCTACCTTGCAGTCGGAGCCTTGCAATATGTAGGAAACATACGACTGGGTATGATGAAATGTAATTATGGCAGGTTGATGTCATCTGTTAACCAATGCAGCTAGAAATTTGAAATGCAGCCTCAGAGGGAGGTGGCGAATAATAAAATAAAACACCTAGCTTCTACCCTTATAGTCGTAGGCGGTTTAAATTTGAAATGTTTCTTCATATAGAGGTGGTGATTAAGAAAACAACGAAGCCTCTATGATCAGCTCTAGGGAAGAGCCCTAGGACTAACTTCTCTCCTAATTTGAAATGTAACCTCAGTGGGAGGTGGCGAATAATAAAATCAAGGAGAATTTTTATGAGAACGCAGCAATGCGCGTCGGGCCAGCTAGTAATATATATATTTTTTTGGAGGATAAAGCCCACATAGATCTGAGATGGAATATACAAAGTGAATCATAAATATAGTAGCCCTCATGAAATTAGAAATTTTCCAGTTATAATACCGTAACCTGAAAGAAGTCTAAAGAAGTGAAATACTACAAACTTCTCTTCTTACACACAGAATAAGAAATTTATAGAAATATTATATACAAATTTATATTCTATACATAAATTTTCTTAAATATTCCTCGACATTTTGCAGTAACTATGTACTCATAAAAGAGAAATTTTCAATAACAAAAGTGATGAACAAGATGAAAAAAGAAAGATGAAGATCTAAAGCAGAAAGATTAAGAACAAAAACAAAGCACGATGAAAAAATAAAATTACTATCAAGGAATGGATTTTGTGAAAATGAAAAATTATTCCCCAAAATTAGGTTTTGAATTTATCAATAACAAGCCTAGTGTTGCTCACCACATTGAATGCAAAATGAACAATTTAACGGTGTAATTTAATATTAGTTTGTATTTTGATTTGAAACAGGTCCCAATTTGTAGAAGACAAAAATTCTTAAGACGTAAACAGGAAGACTCCATTTCTACCAAACTAAAAGATCAACAGCAATGAGTTAGATGAGATGCTCCTATAATGGTCAAGCTAGCCTTGAAAATCTTTTCAGTCTATTATTCTTTAAAGTTCATGTATATCTATCATAACAAGGTCAAAATCGTTTCAAACACCATAGTTGGATAACAGGATGATGACAGTTTGATATCAGATAATAATTGGTGATCAAGCATCTTTGTTTTGAAGTGTGTCATGATAAAAATGAATTACTATTGGTAGATAAGTGGATAAGTGACAGATTATTTGTTACTGTGGTCCCCTACCGATAATTCTGACCCCTGTTACTAATGTTGTAGTGACCAGGGTCTACAATTAGTAGCCCAATGGCGGGCCGCTTAGCGCAGTTGGTTGGGGCGTCACAACTTCAGCTTGCTGTCGTTTAAGCGGTCGTGGGTTCGAATCCCGCTCCACCGTCAGGCATTTATGTGTAATCATTCACCTCATTACCCACGCACAAGTCTCGGACTCATGTGGGCATCATCAGCAACAAAAATAAAAATTATTTTTTTCTTGTTGATGATACCCACATGAGTTTGATATTAGTGAGTGGGTAATGGGGTAAATAATAATACAATTTTTATCTTTTTTTTTGTAGGATGAAACTCATATAGGTTTGAGACTTGTGCGTGGGTAATGAGTTGAACGATGGTGATTGATGAGATGGGCCTACAGTTTTGGGTGGGTTCCGAACTACCGGGAAGTGATTTTACAGCAGAGAACAGAGTCATTTTTGCTGGCCAATCCAATCTGTCACCCTTACAAAGAGGGCCCAGTAGATGTTGCTTATCTAATCTGATTGAACAGATACCTACTAACGCTCACAGCTATCACTTCCGAATGATGTCACGCACGGTGGAACTACAATTTTAGGTGGGTTCCAAACCACCGGGTAAGTGATAATAAAGATTCTCGAGAAAATATTTATTTCGAGCTAGTTTTAGCTATAATTAGTTAAGAGGAAATAATAATCATGAACCAATTGTACGGATTAACGAAGGACCCGCCATAAAAATCTTTATCAAACATTCAAAATATTGAGAAAACAAGGTTTTTGTTTAAAAAACAATTTGATTGATTGAAGATGAGAATTTTTGACAAACAAATTTTGCTGCTGCCAAGATTTGAACCACTGACCTACAGGTTAAAAACAAAGTTTATAGGTTAAAAGCAAAGATTACACTATCTTCTATATAAATAAAATTAGAGTTTTGTCTGTACATTTACAAGAATTATATATTTTTGGTTATTTTTACGTTTTATACATTAAAGAAGCCGAAACAAGTATTATCTCAATTTCTGTCTGTTTGTCTGTCACGGCCCCGAAGGCATTTTACGCAGCCTTCTCCTGAAAAACGTGAGTATAGATCGGGATTTAAGTTATTTATCAGTATTGAAAAGTTTTTTGACAATGTCTTTAGCTATAAAAAACTAAATTAACTTTTTTTAACAGAATAATAAACGTTAAAACCAAGATATCATGATATATCAATCAGCTGTTCTCAAATATTCGCTATGGCTTTGCGATAGACAACTTACTATCCTTCATGCTTTTATTTATTTTTTAGGTATTTTTCATTCATGTTATTTTTTTCTTGTGCCTGTTTTGAATCAATTTGAAGTGTATTTTTTTGTAAATGCTATCAAAATAAAATGTAATTATAAACGTTTTATTAAATGATATGCATGTCTTATTTCTAAAAATAATCCATATGAAGGACGGGTACAATAGCTAGTGTACAATATAAATATAAGTATGATATGTATAAGTATATAAATATTTACACATAAATATAAGGCCCAACGTGCTGAGCGAGTGACCGAGCATGTGGGCAATCTTATGACCGGTTCTCAAAGGAGATACTCATACACATGTTTAGGACCATCAGCTGTTTATCGTGTGTAAAATGGATTTTTAGAAAAATTGTCCACTCGCTTAACCACTCTCTTGGCACGTGAAATTGTGTTTTTAATAGGTTCAAATCTGGAATTATATATGAACCGTATACCAACTGATTGCGTATACAATGTTTGCTTGGATTTGAAATTGATCAGTTTTTAATTAATCTATTTTTTGCAAGGTCATTAAAAACAAGGTTGTTCTGTTTTTTGAGAACTAGGAAAATGGTGGTGGTTTGACGTATTTCAGTTCAGTAGCATTGAGTAACCCATATCATTGGCAGCCGATCAAGATTCAAATCTGTGATAAAGCTGGGCATTCACGTTCCGATTTGCAGTATCACTTGCAGTCCAACCTCCAAGGTTGGATCCGAAAACGGAACGTGAATGGGCTTGTTGGATGGTTGGAATTGTAGATGGACGACTAGAGGGACGACTTCCGAATGTCGACGGTGTTGGAGCGTGTGTGGGGGAATCATCCAACTTATCTGTCAGTGCATGACCTTCGGGCAACTTCGGTTACATTTTTCGGCTCGCGAGCGTCGTTCACAGCTGACTAGAAATAAAGTTGGATTGCAAGTAGGAGCGTGAGTGGAGTCGACTATCCATCTAGCAGTACAGATCGTTTCACGGTGCTTGGCGTCTCGCTGGTGGCAGGGGAGGCAGTATGAGAGAGACAGAAAGTCTTTCCCACCACGCTTCCCCTCCAGCCGTTCCGTCAAGTACAGTCACGTCCAATACAATCAACTGCTGGACTTTGTAGCGGTAGCGAATGGTGCTGGCGGCCGGCGCTGAATAAAACTGTCATCTAACTATATTTATTATATAAACCTATATTTTTGGGGTTTTAGTATGTGGCAGAACAAAAACACGACTCATATTCTTTCACTCAAATTCTAATTACATACTTTTATCATACTTTTTACTATGTCCGACACAGAAACATCAAGTACTCCAAACAACCGTTTATGTAAAGTAATTGTAGCCAAGCTACATGGTATATAATATACGTAATTTTTTTTTGTAAAATTATCAAAAAAAGAATTTCGGGACAGTGTAAATTTTGAACAAGTTTTGAAACTAACTTCACAGAGGCTACAAATATTAGTGATAGGGTACTATTGTATGTAATATTTTTATGCTTTATATGTGTTTGTGGCTGTGCGATAGGTTTTTGGTGATGATTCTTTTTTGGAGTTTTTTATATTAGCGATTATTAATGCATTAAAATGTTATCTTTTTTAACTGTTCCATTCTGTGTCATTCAACAGTTGGGTTTTTCAAAATAAATTTTAAAAAGTACAGAAAAGTTTAGATTATTCTTTTTAAAACTAATTTTTCAATCATTATATAAAATAGGCGATGTATTTTTAGTCTCTGATGTGTCTTAGTTATAAGAAAATTATCAGAAGTTCAAAGTCAATCCTAGGGGATATAAACATTGTCAAAAAAAACCCGAAATTTCAATTTTGAGTGCCCATATTTCATTGAATATTTTTTACAATTTTTCATAGCCGCAATACATGACATTTTAATACCTTAATAATTGCCAATACAAAAGCTAAGAAAAATAATTCCAAAGACCTATCGCACAGCCTTAAAACATAATTGTAATCCTAGTAATATTTGTGAATGTCACACGCTTAAATAAAGCAATTCACACTAAAGGAGAATAGTTATAAATCAATAACTCGTGAAGTAATTGTCGTACAAACATGGGATTTGGACTGAATTCTTCTTTGTAATGTGGCGAATAGATTAATTACTGATGGATGGCGTATAATGTTTTAATTATTAAAATGCAACAAGTAGAAGAAATAATCAGAAATTTGACGTGAACATAGTGGTAGACGGCAGCGAGCGGTATTAGGGAATATTTGAACTTGACTGTACCTCGAGGCAGCAGGTACAGTAGTGGGTGAAGGCGCTCAGTGCGCATGCTCCATCGAGGCGCCATGCACCGTGAACGGATCTGTACTACTAGCAGTACTGCAAGTGGTATTGCAAGTTGGAACGTAAATGCCCAGCTTAATCAGAAAACTTAATTTTTGTAATGATAAAGAATAAGAATATTTATTGCCATTAAACAAAACAATTGCAATAGGCTTCGTCATCACATAAAATCAACAATGAATAACAAAATTTGTACGAATAGAGCTGAAATTTGCAAGTTAAGGGTAATTCTGAACAGAGTGACGTCATGACTTTCCTATTTTGCTCATTTGAGCGAATTATGGAACAACCTTGTTTCTGTTAACCTTGAGTTTTGGTATACGAGATGATGTACAATTAAGCTAACCTAAACTTATATACATGCTGTACTGCCATTCTATTTCTATAATATAATTATTTTTATAGTTGACCCACAAAGTCCGAAGTCAATAGGAGTCTTACTTGGGCTACTAGAATAATACAGGGTGTTTCGGAACTCTCTACCAATACTTCTAGGCAGTGTTTCTGAACCACTAACAAAAGTAAATATTGTAACAAAATTTTTCTAGAATCCCCAGTTACTCACACAGCCACCATTTTTTTTTTCACACATTATTTTTTTATTCGAAAACCTATGAATGTATAATTTTAAAATTTTGTTATTTCAAGTTATTTTAAGCTTCATAACAATTAAAACAAACTAAAAAAAAATTAATCAAAATTTTCTGACATCAAAAAACAAAATGGCGGCCATTTGAAATCTTTGAACATGATTAAATTAATAATGGCTAATGAAATCAAAATTTGATTGGAATAACTTTTTTTAGATATGTTTATTGCAAATCCAACGATACCTCATTTTTCAAGATTGGCCAGAAATTAACAGAGATATGCTACTTTTTAGGGTGTGCGGTGGTTGAGAACGGGTTGCAGTTTTTCGCTTCCAACCACCGGACGCCCTAAAAAGTAGCATATCTCTGTTAGTTGTTGGCCAATCTTGAAAAATGAGGTATCGTTGGATTTGCATTAAACATATCTAAAAAAAGTTATTCCATTCAAATTTTGATATCATCAGCCATTATTAATTTAATCATGTTCAAAGATTTCAAATGGACGCCATTTTGTTTTTTTTATGTCGTAAAATTTTGATTAATTTTTTTAGACTGTTTTAATTGTTATGAAGCTGTATGCAAAATTATAAAATTATACACTCAGAGGTGTTCGAATAAAAAATAATTAGTGAAAAAAACAAAATGGTGGCTGTGTAACTAACTGGGGATTCTAGAAAAGTTTTATTATGATATTTACTTTTGTTAGTGGTCCAGAAACACTGCCTAGAAGTATTGGTAGAGAGTTCCGAAACACCCTGTATACAAAGTTTCAGATGGCTAGAATCTTCCTTTTGGAAGATATCGCCTGGACGGAAGACGGACAATAGTACAATTTCAAAAAGACCCTGATGGGCCCTGAATAGATTTCCTGTATTACATGTGCCGAGACAGTGACCGAGTGGTCAATTTTTCCAAAGACTGGTTCACATGGGTGAATTTTATCAAAGACAATGTACAATGCACTATAGTTGCTTTCAGATCAAAATTGAGCCTTACGACAACCAATTGAAATTGTGCTAACTAATGAATAAGAATGGTAATATTGTATATAATTGGTAATTTGAATTGACTTGTCTTATACTCCATAACCGGAGTCTTCAAGGCGTAATGCCAGTTGAATGAAAGAAAATTAAATTTGACCACCGTTAGATGACGTCATTTAACGGAGCCAGTGCAACGACTTCCCTATTGAGCTCTGTAAGATGACATCATCTTACGGTGGTCAAATTTAACTTTCTTTCATGCAACTGCCATTACGCCTTGAAGACTCCAGTTATGGAGAATAAGACACCATAAGATGACGTCATTCAATGGAGCCAGTATAGCGACTTCCCTACTGAGCTTCGTAATATGACGTCATCTTATGATGGTTAAATTTAATTTTCTTTTGTGCAACTGGCACTTAATCTTTAAAAAAATGAATAAAAAGTTAATCCCACCAAATTAGACAGCTCGAAAAATTGCAGTGTCCAGGTATTGGACCATGCCAGCAGCTGATATTAGGGAATCACCAACCTAAATGCACGAATTGACAACACTACTCGTACTTTTTGTTGCCTAGTCTACAAGTCTGATACAAACAGGCATGCTTTATATGTAAAAAAGAGTGATATTAACCAAAATTTTGACGCACACGATTATAATACAAGACGCCGAGGAGATTATCACTTGGTGAGTCACAATAGTAGCTTATTCAAACAAAAACCTAGTTATATTGGTGGGAAACTCTACAACAAGCTACCGCAGTTTTTAAAGAGCTTGAAAATATAGAAATATTTAAAAAACAATTGAAAAAATATTTAGTTGATAAAGCTTTTCATAGTGTACAAGAGTTCCTTTCAAATCAAAATTAAGCGTCACCATAACTAATTGATATAGTAATTACGGTAACTAGTGTATGTGTATAAGATAGTATAATGGTTCCTCTGACTTGCCTTATACTCCTAAACTGGAGTCTCCAAGACGTAATCTCCAGAAAAAATATGAGTTATCACAGCAGCCATTGTTTTTTGCAACACTGCAATTTTTTTGAGCCGCCTAATTTGATGGCGTGACGTACAATTACCGGTGGTTCGGAACCCACCTAAAACTGTAGGTCCAACTCATCAATCACCATCATCCAACTCATTACCCACGCACAGGTCTCAGACCCATGTGGGCTTCATCCTCCAAAAAAAAAAAAAAAAAAAAAATCCTCTTTGTGCTTATCCAAATATTTAGGACCATCAGCTGTTTATCGTGTATGAATTGGCTTTTTAGCACCTGCTCTTAGTAAAATTGACTACTGGCTTGAGACGTGTCATTGAGGCTTAAAGCGGCGTCTTATAGGGCCCTTACACTAGTAAAAATACTGTCAATAATATTGAAAGACCGATGTTGACAATACTGGTTTGTGATACTTTTTTGCAAACGGCCCTTACACTTATCAATAATACTGTCAATAAAATTCGTCAGTATTTGTCATCGTGTAAGATTTGTGAAGTTTTTGTTCACCTAATTCGTTAAGAATTAATTAGTTGATCAAAAATTAACAAATAATTAAGTATGAAATATAAAGAAAAGGCTTGTTTGGCTTTAATACTATTTGCTGACAATAATATTACTGATTATTATTAATATTTACTATTATTACTGACAATAATATTGATGTACACACAACTCGTCAATAATATTGTCAATAACAGACGGTATTGATGATGGATTTCTATAAATCTAGATATTCTTCAATACAAGTCATCAATACATCAGTATTATCTTTTTGCCTCAATATTATTGTCAATACTAACTTATACTGACAATATTTTTACTAGTGTAAGGGCCCTATTACATACATTATTGAGCAATATTGCAGATCGTATTCTTTAATACAAAACTGCTAAAAAGCCTTACAACGATCTCCGTAGTACATCACACAAATTGTGTCAATATAATTTTATTGCACCATTGTTCCGGCGTTGCAATGCCAAGTAATAAAAGAAAAATATAGGCTAAATGAAATAAAAAAGTGAAAATGAATGGAACTAGGTTAAACTAGCAATAACAATCAGTTTATTAGTGCACACTAGTAGCATGCCTACCCACTTGACCTTGCTAAGGAAAACCTTGACAAGATTTCCTCTCACTATTCAAACTTTTGTATTCTAAAAGCAGGCAAGTCTAAAAATAGAAATACAGCATAAATCTGTTCATCAACAATGGAAACATTTCTCTCGTCTTTGATAAACAGAAAATTTTATTAGGGGGCCACTTTTGCTTTTTAATTATATCACATGTAAAATTGATAGTTGGGTTTTGAAGGAACTGGCAATTTATCAAATTAATATATAAAACATAATTTATAGTTAATAAATTATGTCAAATTGATAATTTGACATTTAATTTGGTAGGTACTTCCAATTGTTTTTTACAAATAGGGGTAGTGATAGCCGTGAGCAGTAGCAGGTATCAGTTCAATCAGATAAGCTGCGTTCTCCTGGGCACTCTTTGTAAGGGTGACCGATTAGATTGGCCAGCAAAATGACTCTGCTCTCTGCAGCTGAATCAGTTCGCGTTGGTTCGGATCCCACCTAAAACTGTAGGTCCAGCTCATCAACCACCATCATCCAACTCATTACCCACTGTGGTTCGGAACCCACCTAAAACTGTAGGTCCAACTCATCAACCACCATCATCCAACTCATTACCCACGGTGGTTCGGAACCCACCTAAAACTGTAGGTCCAACTCATAAATCACCATCATCCAACTCATTACCCACGCACAGCTCTCAGACCTATGTGGGCTTAATCCTAAAAAAAAAATTGTTCCACTATATATAACTATCTCTTAACAAAAAGTTCTAGAAGTGGGTTTTAGTTTGTTTGCAAGTCATAGGAATTAGATTGTAATGTATTTCTTGAAATTTATGAAAAAAGATAACTAATTAATAAGATTTGATATTGGAAATGCTGATGAGTACAGAGCTTTAGATCCTAAAGTGCATAGTTAAATCGATTTAGAAAGATACTCAAGAGAATACGTATTAAAGAACATATATTGGAATATTTCACGATTTTTAGGAATGTGTGGCTTTTCTGAGGCCCAAGTAATACCTTTTTATACATATTTTTACTTGAACAAGCAGTACACGAATATTAAATGTATTATAAAGTGTTTCAGGAGGGACGGATCATGTACCAGCTCATTCCTCTCGTAAAAATGAAGAAAAAGTTCATATTAAAAGTTCAAAGTTCAAGTTAGCCCGGAAATACTTCGTTCAGAAGTAACGAAGTTTGACAATTTATCAATTTACTCATTCAGAAATATAAAAGACCTTCATTTAGGTTAACTTTTCATGTGTAATTTAACGACTTGCAGTCAAAGTCTGACTGCAAGTCGTTAAATTTCACATGAAAAGTTAATATTAACAACGCAGTTCGTCATGGAACAAGAAATCCAGGAATTCATTTAGGTCTCTTATTGAACAGATTTTATGCACAAGGAGATGAAAATCTAATAAAACATGTTAAAAACCTGTAATTACATTTAATGATTTGATGTAAAAGGAGCTGAAAAATCGAATAAAACATGCTGAAAAACTGTAACTATAGTATATTATTCTACAAAATACGTAAAATGTCAATAAAACAAGGGTTTACCCAAAATTTGAATTAGATTAGCTTGATTAAGTTGTCAATAAACCAATAATATTTATTATTTGTACAGACTAATTCTCTCCCTAGAGATTGACGAAGATGTAAAAAGCTTACTTGGGAGTGCACCCAGGCCCGGATTTAGAAATTTGCCGCCCCTAGGCAGCTGAAAATTTGCCCCCGCCCCCCTTGAAACTTTTTCAATGGCAGTGGCGGATTAATGAATTTTTATGGGGAGGGGCGACATACTCAAAAAATACTGGTGGTCGTGGGGGGGGGGGGGGCTTGGTTTGATATGGAATAACAATTTTGGAAATTTAGTAGCCTTTAACCGCAATTTACACCATTCTAGCACTTAAAATGGAGAAGAAATATATTTTTTTTCTGTTTAAGAACAATCAAATTTCCCCTAATTAGAATACGGTAGTTTATTTCTGTATATTCATCTGAAATGAATAGAAATTGTTGTATATGTCTTGAACAAAAATTGCTTTGCTAGCTTAACTTTTTATCAAAATTTACAAAGAAATGAACAGAGTCTAAGCAATTTATTCATGATCGTGATGATTTTTAGACCTATATATTATATTTAAACTAATGAAAAATAAGACGAAATAGTAAATGAAAAAAAAGAGAAAAAAAGTAAATGAACATATCAGGGATTGGAAAACCCAAAAAGGAGATTCAAACTTTGCAGAACATCTCATCAATAATGGACACAAGTTCAAGGCCGAAGAAAATGTTGAATTTCTGCATTTGATTGGCAAAGGCAGAAAATTGAACATTTTAGAAGCTTTGGAGATAACTAAGTTGGTAAAAAACGATTCCATAACTAATTTAAATGACCAAATTTATTTTAACCAATTCAATACAACTAACTTGGTTTCATTATAATTCCAGCCTATTTTTAAAAAGCAGTTCTCATGTGTATTTCTCAGTTGACCTTGATTGAATTTCAGTGAACTTCTAATTTTTTAATTTTAATTTGATTAAATTCTAGCCTTATTCAATTTTTTGTTGCTTTCTAGATGTTCACAGTGTTTAGTTATTGATTTGACTCGTATTTTTGCTTGTTACTCCTCCCACCAGGGGCTGGACTTGACAACCAATCACAACGTCCGATTAAGGTCAGCCTCTTTCCCTCTTAGCCAATAGTATCATTCCATGTACAGTATATATAAGGCTTCTCTGTACTTTAGTTTTTCAGTTTGATTGAGATTGATAATGGTGTAACAACCGAAACTAGTTTCTCGAAGTTTTAATAAATGTGGTTGTGACAATTTCGTCTTATTTTTCATTATGGATACCTTCCACAATATCACCTTCGCCATTACTAAGAAAGATATTTAAATTACTCTCAACATTCTTTCATGCTTCATAATACCAGTTCTTCAATAAATATGTACTAGGTCAAATACAAACAGAGATGTATATGCCCCTACCTATTCTATAAGAGATTAATCTTATTCAAAAGTATTTCACTTGATATAAGATTTCCTTCATTCTCTGTCATTTGTTAATTCTTCATTGAATTATAATTATATAGATAACAACAGTTAGAGATAAAGTACAGGTAATTATAGAAAATAAGACAAGTGGGATGACATGTTATATTCCGTCTGTCAAAGATGTGGCGGGATAATTAAAATTTTACCGTGTGCGCGTCGCATGTGTTACCCTTTTTATTTTTTTAAATGTGCAAGCCCTCGGAGGGGGCGGTCGCCCCCTCCGCCCCCCCCTTTAATCCGCCCTTGTTCAATGGTGGAATAATTTCGGTACAAAGAGTTGTTCAATAATTGAAATGCACATCTTTGACAGCGAATATTTTGTTATATTATTCTCAGTATCCTTTTAATCATGAAGTACAGTATATGACATCAATGAACATTTATTATTGCAAGTTAGTTCGAAGTTACTGACAATTGAACAAACTGACAAATTTACTTAAACAGAATTTATCAATTTCGAATTCCTCTAATTGCTATTAGTTTATACTGAAGACTTCCGCAATGGCGGATATTGACAGCAGTATTTAATAGCTGATGGAAATCGATGAATGCTACTGTACAAAAATACCAGTCACCACTGGAAATCGAACCACGGACCTCCCAATTGCCGGTCGGGCGCCTTAACCACTAGACGATGGAGAAGTGGTTAAGGCGCCCGACCGGCAATTGGGAGGTCCGTGGTTCGATTCCCGGTGGTGACTGATATTTTTGTACAGTAGCATTCATCGATTTCCATCAGCTATTAAATACTGCTGTCAATATCCGCCATTGCGGAAGTCTTCAGTATAAACTAATAGCAATTAGAGGAATTCGAAATTAATAAATTCTATTTATTATTGCTATTCAGTTGAAATTTTTACGTCTCGATTTTTTATGACAACGCAATCAAAATCTAAAGACATGAGCAAATCTGACTTTACAATCAACAAAAAGAGCGCGTTTAATCGTTCAGCAATGATCTTAGGTAGTTTTTCACTCGCCACCAGGGCCGTAGTCAGACCGATTTGCCCGGGGCCCGGGCCCCTATTTCAGCTACAAAAAAATTGGAAATTTTTGAAGAATTGATTCGTAAAACGATGATGAGGTGACAAAATGTGTTGCAATGCGTTTTATGCAGTGCAGGTCCTGTCAGTCTATTAGTTTTATGGAAATTTTAATGCTATATCTATAATTAAACATTGCGGGTAAATAATTCAAGTATTTAAATTATCTTTAAAAAAGATTTTTTTGCGGAGGATGAAGCCCACATAGGTCTAAGACCTGTGCGTGGGTAATGAGTTGGATGATAGTGGTTGATGAGTTGGACCTACAGTTTTAGGTGGGTTCCGAACCACCGGGAAGTGATTTCACAGCAGAGAACAGTGTCTTTTTTACTGGCCAATCTAATCGGTCACCGTTACGAACAGGACCTACGAGAACGCAGCTTATCTCTATCTGATTGAACAGATACCTGCTACGGCTCGCGGCTATCACTTCCCTAAGATACTCCTATAAATACTCAGAAAACGTGAAAAAAAAAATACGTGTAGATTAATGTTTGTCAATTATTACAGATCACAGTAATCATTTATGTTCTTATCATATAATAGATATTAATTTAATGAAACATGAAATTATATTATTTGGAATGCTTTAACTAGAGATGGGTCGTACTAGGTTTTTCTGATACTAAGTATTCCGAGTACTAGTACGTTCTAATACCTATTCCAAATACCTGTTCCAAAATACTAGGTAGTATTTTATATTAGCCAGTTTGCCAGAGTAGACGTACAAGAGTACACGTACAAGAGAGTATCGTACTGCGGTACTGGTACTGTTTCTCACGTTAAATACAGCACGAATCTTTATTACTCGTGTTAAATACAGCACGAATCTAATTATTGAGTTGCTCTCAAATGTGCTGTAGCGAAATGAGACGCGGACGGCAAGACCTTGAGACGCTTGAGTAACAAACTACTTTTTAGTACCCGTACTCAAGTACTCAAGAAGTATTTGTACTGGAAAAGTACGCGCGTACGCCATACGCAACCAAAGAAATCTAGACGCATGCGCCTACAATCGAGTATAGTGAATAGAGAGAGAGAGCGTGAGAGTGAGCGAGAAAGATTGAGTGAGTAGTTGAATAGTTCTATAACGAGAAATGAGCTATTAATAGCTACTGTACAACTGCAAATTACAAAGCTCCACTCCCACTCCGTAAATTGGAGTGGGGACTTGAAGTCGCGTAGTTTACTAGTTTCTAGAAATACTCACAGACATCTGAGTATTTTGTTCTTCGAATACTAGGTGCTAGTCCGTATGTTCAAATACTCAGTAAAAATACCTGTTCCAGTAAATACGCCTCATCTCTAGCTTTAACATTCGAAATTATGTGAATTGAGATGAACACAGTCGACATAGTAAGATTCATTCTAAATATTTTCAGTTAATGTGTTGTATACAGCAAGTACACTTCAGAATTATCGTATCAGTCGGTAGCCTAGCCCTATACCACCCTATAATGCCTATATATAGTGCTTACAGTGTTAAAAAAATATTGGCATAGAAATTGAATAGCTTTCGCTCACAAATGTACTGTCGTCTATTACTATGTGCTGCATTTCTATTTATTTAAGTGGAGTATTAAGATAGCAGTTTCCTAACATTGCACCTGGCTAACTAAACTACAACCCTTTTTTAAGATAACGAAATTTATAATTTCTCTACCTCAAACTGACAACCTATAAGAAAATATTACAGCTTACGTTTTCTAACTAATTATATAATTTAAACTATCTGATACAAACTACTATCTAGTGCAGTACAATTTACAATGCGTAGGGGTTTTAAAATTATAAAATTTCATTTCATGGAAACGATTAAAAACTGTAACTTAATGACAACATCCATAAGGATTTTTGTGGTCACAGCCTTTATTGATTATTCAATTGAATAATAATAATCATTTGGAATGTGATTAATTTACTAAAGCATTAAAGGTTGTTACTATAGCATTGCCTTTTTCCATTTACTGTTTGTGTGGTAAAGTTTGTTTTATTATTTTTAGTTATAAATGTAAGCAGCTTATTAAATCTTTTTATAGCAACCAAATAATATTTTTCGACTCAAAAGTTTTTATAAAAATTTAATATTATTAACAATTTTTAACTGTTTTTAGTGTTTTGTTTCGAATGAACTTTTAAATTAATAGTGGTCAAGTGAGAAAATTCATTTTATTATTTTTCGAGTGAAGGTTTTCAGCATATTTTAAATTCTTATTCTGTGTTAACCTCAATGTTTTGGACAATGTTACATATCAAAATATGTGAAGGGAGCAGTTTTGGACCTGAGTCTGTTGCACCTTCACACTCGTAAATTTGTCACAATAAATAAATAAACATAACTATCAGGTTTCAATAGGAACAGATTTTTATTGCTTTATATTTGTTTGACCAGATATTGGCTATAATTGCTATAGATTTTGTGCTGTAATAAAATGAGAAGAAAATGTATTGCTTCTTGTACTAATTCTTGGTTGTTTATTCCTCTAGATTAGACCTAAGCTGTAATCAATAGTAATTTAGAAAACATAAAAGTTAAACTTTCATGTTTACTCAATACTGTAGTACAGAATGGCAAAAACGTTAATGTATTTATGCTCAAACCATGGCTCTTGACTCTATATAAATAAGGTGATCTAAAATAACGGTAACCAGGAGACCACTAGTTTGGTAATACTGGTAAAACCCTTTAATAAGGGTTTAATAGAAGGAGAGTCCGGCCAGTTGATTTGACCCGGGGTCTGATAAAGCTGACTACGGCCCTGCTCGCCGCAGTACAGAAAATGGTCGGTCAGCACTAGAGATGGGTCGTAATAGGTTTTTCTGATACTAAGTATTCCGAGTACTAGTACGTTCTAATACCTATTCCAAATACCTGTTCCAAAATACTAGGTAGTATTTTATATTAGCCAGTTTGCAAGAGTAGAAGTACAAGAGTACACATACAAGAGAGTATCGTACTGCGGTACTGGTACTGTTTCTCACGTTAAATACAGCACGAATCTTTATTACTCGTGTTAAATACAGTTGCTCTCAAATGTGCTGTAGCGAAATGAGACGCGGACGGCAAGACCTTGAGACGCTTGAGTAACAAACTACTTTTTAGTACCCGTACTCAAGTACTCAAGAAGTATTTGTACTGGAAAAGTACGCGCGTACGCCATACGCAACCAAAGACAGTCTAGACGCATGCGCCTACAATCGAGTATAGTGAATAGAGAGAGAGCGTGAGAGTGAGCGAGAAAGATTGAGTGAGTAGTTGAATAGTTCTATAACGAGAAATGAGCTATTAATAGCTAATGTACAACTGCAAATTACAAAGCTCCACTCCCACTCCGTAAATTGGAGTGGGGACTTGAAGTCGCGTAGTTTACTAGTTTCTAGAAATACTCACAGATATCTGAGTATTTTGTTCTTCGAATACTAGGTGCTAGTCCGTACGTTCAAATACTCAGTAAAAATACCTGTTCCAGTAAATACGCCTCATCTCTAGTCAGCACTACAAATTATTTGATACGATTGTGCAAACGACCATTCGGTATGCTATTTCAACATTTGAAATACTGTCGATGAATTGGTTTGTCGAGTTTGTGGTGGTCTCCCGGAGATAATAAGATGATTTTCGATACAGAAACTCTTGAATGTTCGATATTAGGCCAATATCGAGACTTACATAAATAGATTCTTCTCTCGATTCAGGCATTTTCTACTTAAATTAAGGTTTGTACGGGCAGGAAATAGGCAGGAAATTCAATTCCCACAAATAAAACGTTTTCAAAGTTTCCGCCAAAATTTGCCGCCCTCCAATTCTCGCCGCCCTAGGCAGCTGCCTACCCTGTATGGTAAATCCAGCAGTGAGTGCACCGTTCACCAAAAATGAACGACAGTTCACTAAATGAGTCAGTTCACTAGAGGGGTCCGCTCAGAGATGGAAAGGGGGTCCTCAAAGATTGTTTCTTTTACAGATTGTGGGGTTCCAGGGGTTCGTGGTAGCCTCGACTTTGATCTATAGGCCTACAAACTTTAACTTTTTAATATTGATTTCAATATTGAGATAATTAATTAAAAAATCCTGTTAATGCTGAAAATTATGCCAAAGACCGCCACTGCTGCATACATTGACAACTGCATTAAATAGCTAATGGAACTTAGCTATTATCTTTAGCAATATTACTATCATCTTGTAAGTAATCTTCATGAGAACACTTGATAAAATCACAAATCACAAATAGCAAGTTGATAAAATCACAGATCTTCAATGAAGGTCAGCCTATCAGAGGCACTTTTTCCCTCCGCCAATAGTATCATTCTGTGTTTAGTATATATTAAGCTACTCTGTACTTTAGCTCTAGTTTGTTTGAGATTGATAATGGTGTAACAACCGAAACTAACATCTCACTGTTTTCAATAAATGTAGTTGTGACAATTTCAGGGTCTTTTGCACTATAATACCGCATTTTTAAAAAAGTGTCATTGAACAGTAGATTCCTAACCTAACCTAACCTAACCGGGTCTTAGATTAGGTTAGGTTAGGAATCTACTGTTCAATGACAGTTTTTAAGAAATGCGGCGTTATAGTTTGATAAGATTGTAACATCTTCCAAAATACTCGAGATTGGATTTAATATTAAAACTATAAAGATAAACTAATGATTAAATACTTCAGAGCAAATATCAACTTTTAATTTTGAGTGTTGCCACGCTGCTGATGCAGGGCTTTGTCAGAAACGATCGACCGCCAGCCGAGTTAGATAAAGCACTATAATAGTGCGAAATGGTCATAACACACATAAAGTAACTATTTATATTGACTGAAGTATTTAATTACCAATTTCTAGTCAACTCTTGACGTTAGTGGATGCGATTTGTAAAATTGATTGCACAATATGAAGTTATCACATTTTTCTCACCTTGAAAGTACTGTGCTCCAAATTCCAATGCGGCCGTAACGTGGCAATTATTTCGGCGGCACCCTTTAGCAGATCACTTTCATCCAGACTGATTGTCAGCTCCAGGTGAGGAATCCTCGTGCCCAACTTATCACAGCTCATTGCCACCCTAAAGAACGCGTCAAAAGCCACAAATGCCGAAAGGGCAAAGGGCTCGAGTCACCCGCTCACCGCTTGTCAAAATTAAACCCCAAAAAATGAACGACAGTTCGCAAAATGAGTCAGTTCACTGACAACCGGTTCGTTCACTTAGGAGAGCACCGTCTACCCACAATCAACAACAGTTCAATAAAAGAGTCAGTTCGTTCACTTGTGAGCACACCTTTCACCGTGTTACACTATCAGACACCAACTGACAACTGAACAGAGCCACACAACAAACAAATTCAAGTGACCCATCTTTTCATCTCCCACCACTTATCTATCTCTCACTTGAGTGACCTTAAAACAGCACTATCTCAATACATACTTGTATAGCTACACTAACACGCGCATATTCATAATAGGTGTGTGCATGTGTGAGTGCACACACTCACATCCATTCACAAGAAAAGGTCAACTAAAAATTATTAAAACAGATATCGCTCACAGTATGTCGTATGTCATGGAGCAATGGAGATCAGTACAACTGAAACAAAAAACAAAAAAAAAAACGTGATAGTTCAAATTCTCTATTTACACAATTTTTACTGAGGATGTCGAGAAAACACTCATTCATAACAAATATAACATTCAAAAAATTGTTGGTCGATTTAACAACTTGCATCATATTTCACAAATTGTTAGATGTGAAAAAATATAGTTCATATAATGTATCGTCACTTCATCAAAAGAAGCATTCAAACGGTACAACAAAACCAAAGTCTACAGCCTACAGATAAAACATTGAAAAAATTTGATAAAATCATTAGAAACAACCAGCTAAAGTAAATTAAAATTCAGCCATTAAGGTAATCATCCAGAATATACCTAAAGTAGCCTACACCTAACTGAGTATAAATACTTCTCTCTCTTGAAAATATTTTAATTTTTATATCTAAATGTTATAGAATAGAGCTTTATAATAACATCGTATGACCTGGCTGGCTAAGGTCAGAGTTATCTGGTCGCACCTGAACAAGCACAAGGCCTCTGGCAACTTAGCTACTTTTAAGGCTGTTGAGGAGCTTTATACCCCATATAACTAGGCTTCATCTTTTAAAAAACCTGAGTCTGTGTGTTACTACTACCTTCAAGTCACTAGTTACAAGTTACATGAATTGATGGAATATTCAAGTTCCCATGGACATTTGAGTTGGTCGGAATTTTAAAAACACACGATAAATTGAGATTAAAAGTTTGTAATTAAGGATGTGCGCAGGGTTTTTGGTCATAATTTTTTTCAAAGTTTATTGTATTGGATATTATTAAGGTATTGAAATGTTGACTATTGCCATGAGAAATTATTTTTTTCAACAAATATTTTATGGAATATGGGGGTTTAAAGTTGAATTTTTTTCGGTTTTTGGGGCAATTGATCTCCCCTACAAGTTATTTTGAACTGTTGATAATTTTTTTTCAAATGGAAGACACATTGAGGAATAAAATGACATATTTTTCATTCGAATCAAACAATTAGTTTTCTCAAAAAAAAAAATTTTAAACATGCGAAAAATTTCAGTTTTACAAAAACTTATTTTGAAAAAACAAATTGTTAAATTGAAATAAAAACTGTGTCATTCTTTTCTCCAAGGTGCCTTTCTGTTATAAAAAAATTATCAAATGTTTAAAATAACTCGTAGGTGAGTTCAATTTCCCCCAAAAACCGAAAAATTTCAACTTTGAACTACCATATTCCATAAAATATTTGAAAAAAAAAATTCTCATGGCAATAGTTAACATTTCAATACCTTAATCATATCCAATACAATGAACTTCGAAAAAAATTATGACCAAAAACCCTGCGCACAGCCTTAAAATTTTTTTTTTTGAATTTTCGAGTTTCCTACTAAATGATATTGACAACAGTATTGAATAGCTGTGGAAATCACTTCTCTCTTGAGAATATTATAATTTTTATTTTTAAACTTTATAGAATAGGGAGATAATTACAGAGCTTTATACCCTCATATATGATGTTGAAGATCCATCTTGTTTCCACTAATATGTAATAAAAATGAGTGTACTGTGGGTCGTCTGACGATGCTCTTGACAACAGAGTGAAACGGCCGTCACGCCATAACGTGAGTTAATTTCCACTTAAAAGTGTTTTTTAAGTTTTATTACTCTCATATAACTAGAATTTTACTCAAAAAACCTGTTACCACTACATACAAGTCACTAGTTACAATTTACAAGTGTTAATAGTAGATTCAAGTTCCCTCACTGGTATCATACCCATGCACATTTGAGTTTGTTGGAAATTTAACAATACACAATAAATAGTAGTTGATAATTTGTTAAAAACAATTTTTCTAAAAATTTCGAATTTCCTGCAACCTACAAACGGATATAGGCAACGGTATAGCTGTGAAAATCGATGCTTGCTTCAAGTTTTAAAAAAATTGCCAGCATGGGAATATTTTTGTGTAACAGCCTTCATTGATTTTGATAGCTGAATACTCTGTCAATATCCTGACTTCCTGACATCTTCAGTTAAATTACAGAGGTTCTTAAGTCTTCAAGTTGATAATTTATAAATTCATTAATTATTGTTTATTAATAAATTCATTGACATGCAAAACAGATGACAGGGTTTTATTTTAATGAGTTAAATTTATTGTCTATATACCCCTTTACAGGAGGTCAGTGGATGAATATTATTAATAATAATAATAATAATAATAATAATAATAATAAACATTTGAACAAATTCGAAAATTATTAACGTTAAATTATTGTGCTAGGCAGTCTGCGAAATTTAATAACAAAAAATGATTTATTTAGTCTTTAAAGATAAAAGCATATAAAAATAATGTAGTTAAAGAATATTGTAGATATTAAGTTGGTTTATAATTTAAAGTTTAATTCAAATTTGTTTTATTTTATGTAATAGATGAATTCGGATCTAAACTTTTAGATGCTTCAGGATAATTAAGATTCTATAAACACTTATAGCGCCTCAAGGATGAAATATACACATTTTCTTATTATATTCATATGATGACAAATCTTGTTGAAAATTCCTTCAAGTTACAAGTTATAAACTAATAAAGTAACAATTTAGGGGAAGTGATAGCCGAGTGCCGTAGCAGGTATCTGTTCAATCGGAGATAAGCTACGAGACTCATGGTCATGGTGGAACGATACATGGGTGTGCTCATGCGGAGAACGAAAACTGGCTACGTTAGCGCATGACGTCACTCAGGATGCACCGCGCGCCAGTCACAACACCCCAGTATGGAGAAATGTCTATTAAACTGATTTTATTTATAACTGATGTTTATTAAACTGATTGATATTTACGAAATCGATAAATGTAATAATTATTGTATGAAAAAAGGCGAAATTTCCTGCATATGGTATCCAAAAATTCGGTAATTGCTACTGGTTTCAACCCGTCAATGGGTAATAATAATGACAATGGGGTTATCATCAGGCATTATTATTATTATTATTATTATTATTATTATTATTATCATAACTATTATTATTATCATTATTATTATTATTATTATTATCATTATAAGCTTATAAGTCTATTATATTAATTTTATTATTCGTCTATTATTATTATTATTATGATTATTAAATTTAGTCTATTATATTATTATTATTAGCTTATTAGTCTATTATCATCATCATAATTATTATTATTATTAGTATTATTATCATTATTCTTATTATTATTAATAATATTATTTATATTTGTCTATTATATTATTATAATTGTATTTTTATTAGTCTATTAATATCATTATTATTATTATTATTAGCTTATACGTCTATTATATTATTTTTATTATTCGTCTATTATTATTATTTTGATTATTAAAATTAGTTTATTATATTATTATTTCTAGCTTATCAGTCTATTATCATCATCATCATCATAATTATCATTATTATTATTATAATTATTATTATTATTATTATAATTATTATTATTATTATTATAATTATTCTTATTATTATCAATAATATTATTAGTGTATTATTATTTGTCTATTATATTATTATAATTGTATTTTTATTAGTCTATTATTATTATTAGCCAGTTAAATAATTTATTATTTTTTGACTTAAGACTTGAAAATTCGCGCACAGATTTTGCAATTGAGATGAGTTGATACTTTAATTGCAAATGTTGACAGTAAATTGGAAATTGTAGTTCATGTAATTATTGTATTGTCTGCTTTTAAAAGCCACGAGTGAGATCTAAGTTGGGACACGAGCAAAGCGAGTCATTCGTTTACTCAGACTCATTTCATGGAATGATAGAGCTGTTAGTTTTTAAAATTCCTAAATTAGTTTAAGTTGAAACATCCCATCATATCACGGTGAATGAGGATACGAATCCGAGCATCTGGCAATTTGCTTCCAGACTGACGTCACTGCCTGGAAAGTGGCCCCGCCCCCATGCGTACGAGCACACCCATGTATCATTCCACCATGACTCATGGTCGCTCTTTGTAAGGCTGACCGATTGGATTGGCCAGCAAAAAATACTCTGTTCTCTACTGTAAAATCACTTCCCGGTGGTTTGGAACCCACCTAAAACTGTAGGTCCAGCTCATCAATCACCATCATCCAATTCATTACCCACGCACAGGTCTTCATCCTCCCCCACCTATGTGGGCTTCATCCTCCGAAAAAAATATGAGTTTGTCAAAAGCATTCATAAAATTAATTTAATAAACAAGTTGAAAGTCGAGAATTAAGGTACATGACCTTCGTCATGCCATAAATAAGTGGAAAGTTAAATACATGACCTTAAATAAGTGGAAAGTTATCCATATATTCAGACGCAATTGAAAATAGATTGAGTTATCTACACTGAGAGGCAGTTGTAAAAGAATAGCGTCACTAATTAAATTGTTCAGACACACCTGATAAGAGATTTAGTTGTCTTAAGAGTGCATGCACAGTGTCTTAGAGTACATCTAATACCTGCCATCGTAAAATCAAACACATGCTGTGTAATGGTGGTATTCACACTGCTCCTATCTGTCATACACCATTCCACAGCATGTGTTTTATTTTGCGATGGTGATCATCGTCGAGTATTGGATGCTCCACTGAGTAAGCACCTAATAAATGGCTTAAATGTTTAGACCATTCTGTTTTTTTTTTCTTATTAACTTCTTGTAATAGATTAGCTTAAAAGATTAAATTGATCCAGACACAATTTATAATAGAAATGTTTGAAAAGCAATAATACTTGTAAAAGATTAGTTTTAGAGATTAAATTGGTTCAGATACAATGAATAATTTTTTTTGTAGATTACGTCTCGGAGAATCCACTTAAGGAGTATAAGACAAGTCAGATTAACAATTATACTATCTTATACATTAGTTACCGTAATTACTATATCAATTAGTTGAGGTGCGGCTTAATTTTGATTTGAATGAAACTTTTGTACACTATAAAAAGCTAGCTTTATCAACTAAATATTTTTTCAATTGTTTTTTAAATATTTCTATATTTTCAAGACTCTTTAAAAACTGCGGTAGCTTGTTGTGGAGTTTGCTTTTTTTGTTGTAGATACGTCTTGGAGACTCCAGTTAAGGAGTATAAGACAAGACAGATCAACATACACTAGATACCATAATTACTATATCAATTAGTTGAGGTGAGTCTTAATTTTGATGTGAAAGGAACTCTTGTATATGTACACTATAAAAAGCTAGCTTTATCAACTGAATATTTTTTCAATTGTTTTTTAATATTTCTATATTTTTAAGACTCTTTAAAAACTTCGGCAGCTTGTTGTAGAGTTTCCTACCAATATAACTAGGTCTTTGTTTGAATAAGCTACTATTGTGACTAACCAAAAGATAAACTCCTCGGCTTCTTGTATTATAGTCTTTTACATCAAAATTTTGGTTAATATCACTCTTTTTTACATAAAAAGTAGCTTCATACACATATAAGCAGGTTACAGTTAGGAGACCAAGTCTCTTGAACAATGGCCTACATGAATCTAATCTATTTACTCTTTCTGTACACCTAACCTATACACCTAAGAGGTTAGTTACAAGTCTCACTGAATGAGTAATAAAGTATATTCTTCCATTTTTCAATCAATCATCATGCCACACCTGTTCAATTTCCTATGCAATATCCTTAGCTAGTTGTCTCTGTTGTTAAATCTTTCTCTTTCTCTCTAGTTATTTGAATTGTTTCTTACACAGCTCCATTCTTAATTCTAACATGACTTTATCTGCTATTGAACAACGGCCTACATGAATCTAATATATTTACTCTTTTCATACACCTAACCGCTTTCTTTTGAATATTAAATACCGTATCAAGGTTCTGTTTTGATGAATTCCCCTATACTAAGATAGTAATATAATTATTGAGATGTTTAAGAATAAAAATAATGCTTGTTAAATATACAAGCTTGTAATCTGTTCTTGAGTTACATGACAGAGGAATAAAAAAATAAAAAAAGATTAAATTGCTAAGGATTGCTTGTGAGAGATAAGGGCAATAAAAAAACATGTAAGATGTAAGAACGAATATCATAAATATCTATTTCAAGATGTGTTTTATTGTATAATTGGTTTATGACATGCTTAAAACGAGGGTGATGCAGTTGAACATTTCAAGTGTTGAATTTTTTCTCTAAATAAATCAATTGCGTGAATGAGTGATAAAAATATAAATTTCAAGCCAAACACAAGCTGATCAAAAAGAATCACGTGACATGTGTAACAACATGAAACGTACAGCATTTACAATACAAAAGGAATGGTAGCCAAGTGCCATAGCAGGTATCTGTTCAATCAGAGATAAGTTACGAAATTCCCGGGCGCTCTTTGTAAGGGTGACCGATTAGATTGGCCAGCAGAAAAGACTGTTCTTTGCTGTAAAATCACTTCCCGGTGGTTCGGAACCTACCTAAAACTGTAGGTCCAACTCATCAATCAACATCATTCAATTCAATACCCACGCACAGGTCTCGGATCTATGTGGGCTTCATTTTCCGGAAAAATACAAGATTTTAAATAGCTTTTTAACTCGTGACTGGTCACGCGGTGAACGTGGTATTCATGTTATCTTGTTTTTCAGTCACGAGCGCTCAAGACTGTTCACCAAGACGGGCGACCGTGCTTCAATGACTTGATATTATAAGCTTTATTATCACTCACCCGGTGGTTCGGAACCCACCTAAAATAGTAGGTCCACCATTGTCCCCATAACATGGCTGAAAAGGCGAGGTGGAACTACCCGTAAGGGTCTCCCCACCAATACCCTTATTATTATTTTTATTCTAACTCGTGACATGCATTAGAGAAGATCAACTCTCTGAATTGAGATTTATGGGCAGTGAATGCATGAAACCTCTTGATATGTAATCTGTAATGGTGTACCCTTTAATTTACTTGGAACGTTTGGAAATAGTGTGAATGGTAATATCAAAGTTTAGCGACATGTAATGCATTAGAATATTATTTTGACACATGCCAGGATCTAGACACATCTAAAGTTTTTATTCCACCTATTTATACGTATTGTTATTATTATTACTTTTACTTATTTGTGATAAATTATATTTATCTACGACCATGTCATAATGTATAAATTACAGTTTCACAATTGATGCCAAAACAGCTGTCTTTTCGAAATGCTTTTTGAAACCCGTTGCATAATGAGCTCATTATAGTACAGGTTCTACATTATAACACGGGTTCTGGACCAATCAGAAGCATTTTTGATGGAATCAATATCATAATTCAATATTGTGAAACTATCAGCTGATTTGATCAAACTGCTAACCTAACAATCTACTATAACTTCTCATATTTGACACGAGAGGTTAGGTATCTCTGAACGGCCACAGGTAAAATGAAATTGTTTTAATTAAATGTATACTAGTGGTCGTAGATAAAATAGTGTATGCAACGATTTTATTTGGCCATTAAGGCACTCGTGAGATATTTATAACACTCGCATTCGCTCGTGTTATAACTTACATCTAACTCGTGCCTTAATAAGGGTCAAAATAAAATCGTTGCATAAACTACTATTATATAGACAAAGTAACAATAAATGCAAAGATGCAACAGACCAGAGTCCATAACTGCTCTTTTCACAAATTTTGGTTAAACTATTCCATCCAAAACTTTTAGGTTAGTCCACACTGAAAATTTAGATTCACTAAAAAAAAACAATTTGAAAAAAAGACTCATTTCTTTTCTCTTAAAGGTTATCAGTAGCGTAACCAGGAACTATTTTCAGGGGGTGACTGGGGGTCGTACCCCCCAGCAACCAGGGTGGTCCATAATTTATACCAGGAAGATGTTTTGAAATTATATATGCAAAAACGCATTTTTTGACTACTTTTTCTATGATTTTCAGATCTTTTACGATTTAAGACCTTAAGCCTTAATGTATGAAAACATTCTCAAAAATTTATTCTTTATTAGTGGGGAAACTGTTATTCAATTTATGAAATTCTTTATTATCATTATTATTTTTATATCAATTAGGAAACCCTCCTTAGATGTTTATTTTTCTAACAGGTTTTTCAGTTAGCATAAGGTTCATTTCAATAGTATAGAAGTCAAATTCAGTAGTAGTTCATAGTTAAGCCAGAAAATATTAACTAAAGGAAACGATTTGGAAAAGCTCCCCACACCCCTTCTAATGTATTTTTATAATTTAAGCGGGTAGTGACTCATTTAATTCTACTTACTTATAGACATAATAGGTACGTTCGGGGGGATACATCCAGATATCCCCCCCCCTGGCTACGCCCCTGAAGGTTATTGATTTTAAATGTTCACCCGAAAACACACTAAACCAATTTATTGAAAAGAATTCAAAATATAACATTTTGATTTAAACTTTCGAGCCCAAGTTGAAAGTTCAATGAATTATTATCAAGTGATTTATTAGATGAAGTTGTAGCCGTGAGCCGTAGCACGTATCTGTTCAATAAGATTAGATAATAAACACTTTCCTGGGCCCTCTCTGTAAGGGTGACCGATTGGATTGGCCAGCAAAAAAGACTTGGTTCTCTACTGTTAAACCACTTCCCGGTAGTTTGGAACCCACCTAAAACTGTAGGCAGTGGCGTAGCCAGGATTAGATTTCGGGGGGGGGGGCTCACCAAGCACCAAGGGGGGGTGTGGGCAGTGGCTAAGCCAGGATCAAATTTCGGGGGGGGGGGCTCACCAAGGGGGGGTGTGGGCAGTGGCTAAGCCAGGATCAAATTTCGGGGGGGGGGGGGCTCACCAAGGGGCGGTGTGGGCAGTGGCTTAGACAGGATCAAATTTCGGGGGGGGGCTCACCAAGGGGGGGTCTGGGGTATAGGAGGGTCCGGATTTTTTTTAAATTTAGTGGTGTGAAAAGCAAATTTAGACAACTTGTTAGGCTCTAAAGTTCAAAAGAAAGTTTTGAAAAATTACTACCCAAGAACCTAGGTGGCCAGGTTTGAAATGATAAAGTTTGATATACCGATAGCTGTGACTAATTTGAGTCAAAACCCTTGAATTGGAACTAATCATACTTAACTTATGTACTGAATCTCAAAATTAATACTAAATTATTATTATAAGTTTAAAAAATTTATGTCATTAGCCTAAAACGCACCCAACTCAAAGTTCATGAAATCGTATTTTTTTTTATCATAGCACACTGATTTTACACGCTTGCATAGAATTTGCATTTATTTGTGTGTTTTCATTTATAAAATCCCGATTTTATGAACTTTGGGTGCGTTCAGGCTAGTGGGTTATACTGAATTTTAACTTCAAAACTAAATTTTCTACAAGATGAGATTATTCAAAAAGGTGATTTATCAATAATTAACTAATTTAATCCACTTCAAACTTGAAAATTGCATTTTATTTAATATAATAAATAAATAATTATGGTAGCCCCAGTTTTCTAACATGTTTTATTCAATTTCGTAGCACATTTTAAATCAAAATTATCCATTTGAGCACCTAACAAGTTTCTATATGAGTAAATATTGAGGAAAAATTTGAAAAATTCATTAATCTGACTATAACTGTAGTTTATTCCATTACACAAACAGAGTTTCTGTAATCTGTTCGTTATAATACAACAAAACATATAGAACCCTTCGGCTTTAATAAGTCCTTATCTATTAGTTATTTGAGAATTTTTTATTTCTGAAATTTCGGGGGGGGGGCCCGGGCCCCATGGGCCCCCCCCTGGCTACGCCACTGACTGTAGGACCAACTTATCAATCACCGTCATCCAACTCATTACCCACGCACAGGTCTCAGACCTATGTGGGCGTCATCCTTAAAAAAAAAATCATTACTGTTTCACCATTCGTCATTAAGGTCCTTGCACAATGGAACATCCAATAATCGATGATAACCATCATCATAAAATCAAACACATGCTGTGGAATGTTAGTATTCACGATGATCCAATCAGTCATACATTTGATTTGCGATGATTATCATCGAGTAAGATATGAAACCTATTGAAATCTAAGGGTGCTTGCACAGGAAAGCATCCAATACTCGATGTTAATCACCATCGTTAAATAAAGCACATGCTATGGAATAGTGAATGACAAATGTTAGCAGTGTGAATACCACAATTCTACAACATGTGTTTCATTTTGCGACTATGATCATCATTTCATTATTTCTTTATTCATTTCATACACAATTTTGTACATTGAACAGTGTCATAGTATAAAATATATAAATAAAATTTTCAAGTGTTGGATGCTCCACACTGTGAAAGCACCCTTAGATTGAAATTGGTCACATACTTTCACACTGCTCATAAATCTTATTTTGCAGAGTTGAAATTCTTTGGTGCATGCCACAATATTGGAACAGGCATTTTTAATTTAATTTTTTTTTTGGAGGATGAAGCCCACATAGGTCTGAGACCTGTGCGTGGGTAATGAATTGGATGATGGTGATTGATGAGTTGGATCTACAGTTTTAGGTGGGTTTCGAACCATCGGGAAGTGATTTTACAGCAGAGAACAGTGTCTTTTTTGCTGGCCAATCCAATCGGTCACCGTTACAAAGAGCGACCATGAGTCTCGTAGCTTATCTCCGATTGAACAGATACCTGCTACGGCACTCGGCTATCACTTCTCATTTTGAGTCAGGTTATTATAGGAAATATGATAGACCAACAGTTTTAGATTCGATTTTTCCGTGCTAATGATGTCCACATGAGTCAGAGACTTGTGCGTAGGTAATGAGTAGATGTTAATGATGTTTTTACGTGGGCTCTTAACCACCAGTGATAATAGTTACTGCAGTTTTAAAGATTCTTGAAAATATTGAAATATTTAAAAACAACTGAAAAAATATTTAGTTGATAAAGCTTTTAGTAGTGTACAAGAGTTCCTTCCACATCAAAATTAAGCGTCACCTCAACTAATTGATATAGTAATAAATTATGGTAACTAGTCTATAAGATTGTGTAATAGTTAATCTGACTTGTCTTATATACTCCTTAACTGGAGTCTCAAAGACGTAATCTACAAAAAAAGTAATAAAGCAGATAAAGTCATGTTAGAATTAAGAATGGAGCTGTGTAAGAAACAATTCAACTAATTAGAGAGAAAGAGAAAGATTTAACAACAGAGACAACTAGCAAAGGAAATTGCATAGGAAATTGAACAGGTGTGGCATGATGATTGATTGAAAAATGGAAGAATATACTTTATTACTCATCCAGTGAGACTTGTAACTAACCTTAGGTGTATAGAAAGAGTAAATAGATTAGATTCATGTAGGCCATTGTTCAAGAGACTTGGTCTCCTAACTGTAACCTGCTTATATGTGTATGAAGCTACTTTATATGTAAAAAACGAGTGATATTAACCAAAATTATGACGTACACATTAAAATACAAGAAGCCGAGGAGATTATCACTTAGTGAGTCACAATAGTAGCTTATTCAAACAAAAAACTAGTTATATTGGTAGGAAACTCTTCAACAAGCTACCGCGGTTTTTAAAGAGTCTTGAAAATATAGAAATATTAAAAAACAATATTCAGTTGATAGAGCTTTTTATAGTGTACAAGAGTTCCTTTCATATCAAAATTAAGCCTCACCTCAACTAATTGATATAGTAATTATGGTAACTAGTGTACAATTGTTGATCTGACTTGTCTTATAAGGACTGGAGTCTCCAAGACGTAATCAACAAAAAAAGGGTTTAAAAAAACAGTTTTGGGCTTAGAGCCCACATTTTTTAATAATTTCATTATTTTAATTTAGTTATGTTAGATTATGTTCCTTGGAAAAATAATTATATTATCAAGATCTAGACACCTGTAGCAAAATCTATATCTGTTAAGATTGATTGAATTTTGTTCATAAATATTATTTAAATTGGTGCAAAACAAAGAAATCAAAGAGTCCATTTTATTTGAGTAGATGATAAGTTCTAAATAGATATTCAGTACCGATATGTATATTTTTTAATGAATCGTAGTGACGCATTTCAAAGAAAGAAAATATTATAAATTTATCCTACATAATTATTATTGTTGTAAGAAAATGTAATTTTTAAAAGAATAGACTGCTAGTTATCAGCATTTCCTAGCACTCAGAATTCTTTGAATCTCGTGTGTTGATAATTAAAATTGTTGTTACATCAGTATTCAAATAAAACTAATGTTTTTGTGATATAAATATTACTTGTACAGTAATTTAATTGCAGCTTATTTTGCAATATTTATTTATTAATAAACACAAAAATACATATTACAGTATTTTATAGATATTGAAAGAGAAGCTCTACTCAATAAACAGTTATAAAATGTCTTTTTTCAATTATGATACCCCACTATAATACTATGTGTCGGGGTAATATGTAACATTAATTTTTAGTAGGCTAAATTCGTAAAAATAAGTTTCAAGTGAAAAAAGATTAGAAAAAATGAATATTCGAAACTAAACAATTGCCATAAGTACTTTGAGTAAATGATGGTTCTAAAATGGTTGTACTATATAAATGATAATAGATAAATCTTATTTAAAATGAAGTCCATTCTCTGTTGGCTAACTAATAACATTCCTGAATTTCTTGTTCCTTAATGGTCTGCGTTGTTAATATTGACTTTTTATGGTAAATTCATTGACTTGCAGTCAATTTTAATTGAGAATAAATAATAAAAATTTATTATTTTTAAATAATAAAAATTTCACTCACTTTTGGCCAAACGTTTTCGAGTCATGGACTCATCTTCAAAGGCGCCTTGATGGGCATGTTGGTTTTTTGTTTGAATTTACCACAAAAAGTTTTTTTTCCGGATGATGAAGCCC
>OX418227.1:23153638-23215263 GCA_948455865.1 Conomelus anceps | reverse complement strand
TTTAATAAACTAAAAAAATGAAAAAACTAATAAACCATGAATAGGCAAATTTTTACTGTGAAAAAACTAGTGTGGAAACACTGTCCTTGCTCTAGTACACCTCCAACTGTAGGACAGCATGCTGTAATATACCTGTGCAAAGTGACATATGTTAGCCAACATACTCAGTCCCAGAAATTTCGTCTTATTTTCTACTTGAATCAAACGTGGAAACCACCCTTAAGTAAGGAAAGGTCTGGAGGTTTTTCGAAGAGGGGATAAAATATGATAAACTCTGGAATCGAAGCAGCTTATCCCTTGAATAAGCCTACACTATTTCTTACTAATAAAACCAAAACTATACCACTTTGTAATGCTGTATTATGATAGTAAGAGTGTTTGTACAGTGAGCCATCCAATACTCGATCTCCATCGCAAAATCAAACCAATGAAATTGTGTACGATACATTGGAGCAGCATGAATACCAACATTACACAGCATGTGTTTAGTTTTGGGATGGTGATTATCCTAGAGTACCTATTGGATAGGCTATTTCATTGTACAAGTACCCCAATGCAGAGTAATGTAAGGGGCGATGATGCTGAATATGGTAAGCTATCAATGGTTAGAGCATTCCTAAACATAATATTACAGATTGACTTGAATGTGATAAAAGAGGATGATAAAAATTGGTTTATAATTGTGATGGAATAAAATATCTTGTACTGAGGGAATATTTTCATAAAGCTTCACTGAAAATTGTGAAGGCTGATTTTGATATCGTTGGTGTTCACCGAAAATATAGCTAAAAGATATGAAATTACAATAAGGTAATCCTACCAAATATCGGACACACACTTCTAAACTAAAAAGGAAGCGTCTGCTTCAAGTTTTCAACAGGTTATTAACAGAAAAATGATTGATTGGTTTTAGTCTATCAAAAAGCATATGAAATCTGAAAATTGATGAGAAATTACAGATTTGGTAGGCTGTGATCTTCCGGCACGTATGAAATTTTGCTGTTTACTCAAGGATTATTTTTCATGATCTTATATCTTTCAACAGCCTTAGATAATGTTTTAGACATATCTAAAATAGAAATATTGCAACGTAAGTTAAAGTCCAACTTATCCTTAAACCGGCCAATAATTGGCAGTTTTACCTTATCAAGCAACCTTATTGAAACAAGGGACCCAAATTATGAGTCAATTTTAAAATAAATGCGATCTTTAAAGATGGTTACAGATTGTAAAGTTTTACGCAATTTTAGGTTAGTTTGCACATTTTATCTGCACAATATTCTACATGATGCGAATTGAATAAATGAATTGGGTTTATAAGGATATAGGTACCTGATTCTGCTTATAAATGTGACTTATAGTTGTAGCTTTTAAATTATAAATTTATAAAAAAACATAAACACAATACCTGAAAACGTAGCAGCTCAAATAATAATGAAGCTCTGGATTCTACTGTAATTGAAAAATTGAATTAGCTACTCCATTGGATAGTCCTCTATATATTACTTTTCCAATAAAAGTTGGCGTAATCTTTATTAAATTGCAAATCACTATTCACTCATAACACCGCGGAATCAATACAAAAGTGAATTACGTGAAAGTACGTCACTTCACTTTTGACATTACGTACGACGACACGACAAGAGATGAGTAGTTCCCTAGTGAGCGAGCTAGTTCGATGACCTACTGACAGTTGACAGTTCTTCTAGGTGAACTATACATCTTTTTATCTATGACCACTGAACTAGCATAAAAATGTCAATGGAGTTCAACTCAAAAATACCCAAAATAGCTAAAATTAAAAAAATAATTGCAATAAAATTATTTTACAATTCTTAATTTTTTACTAAAAATGCTGACCCTCTAATAAAAACGTGAGAGTTTACATTGACACTAATATTAATTGCACAAACCTAAGCCTAGAGCACTTATATATTTCAGCTAGACAAACTGCGAGACTATAACTTCTCTACAATCATGAATCAAGAGTCTAGATTGCTCTATCGCAATAACTGCCTGTTTGGATAATAAGCTCTTGCAAGTGAAATATCATCAATCCACAGCATGTGTTTGGTTATCATCGAGAATTGGTTGCTCCACTGTGCAAGCAAACCAAGGTCTCCCCATTAATATTGTTATGAAATGCCAGAAATAAGTGAAAATATTTCTCTTCCCTTTATGAAGGTCTTCGCTGTGTCAATAATGTCTTCCAGTCGGAGCGATAAGTAGCATGTTTTGTTTACTCCCCCTGTTCCCCCTCGCCTTGCAATCCATCCAGAATGTTCTAATTAAACTCTTATCTGTGTACATTAGAATTTTATAGAATAATCTCGGAAAAGCATATTTTCTTGTTATTTCTGGAATGTCAAAACATATAAAGCGGAAGCTCTTGTAAACATGAGTTCATTCAGTGTTCAAACTTTGTCAACGATTGTTCATAACAAGTGGCAGTGAGTGTTAATACAGACTGTGCTATTCGAATGTTGAACGTGTTAGTGATAAACGCAGTATATTGTGGCTGTATTATTCGGACTTCCTTAAGTTTTTGCAGGTGTACAAATGATCATTTATCTATTATACGGACCTGTGCTACGTAAGTGTTTTAAATGTTATTTTTAGACGTTAGTACTTGAATTATTGAACAATTATTATTTAATAACCCTATTAAGTTAGTGAGTGATTAGTTTTTGTACAGTAATATAGCAAATTCTTCATTAGCTGAAAATTATTGATTTATTAGTTTCTGATTGATCTATTTTGTGTTACAAGTGATTAGTATAAATAAAGAGCAAGTGTTAATTTTTTGTGTTGCCAGCATTATTGCAAGTGGAGGCCGCGCCTTGGGCTGAAGTTGTCTGTTCAGCCTGCAATGCAACAATAATCCGTCTCAACCTACATTTGAGAAATCAGACCATTATTATAGTAAGAAAATATGTTTGTAATAATGTCGGGTAACCTGGCTGAGGTCTGGTGTCAGTTTTCAGGTAGTACCTTGATTAACTTCAGGATCTGTGACGTGACCCGACTGTTTTTAGGCAGCCGGGAGCGACAGGCTTAACGTGTTCTCCGAAACCCAAGAGTGGCCTCAGAGAAATCTTTTCTTGAAAACTTATCTTAAAAAAAAATTGTAGCACATTCAGTCCTGCACAAAAGGAAACGCAGCCTTAGTGGTAAAGTGGTGACCGTTTGAGAAACACAGAAATAAACAGGATAGCACAAATAGAAGCAGATTGTGAAAACTAATTCGTTTCAGTGTTTCACAAAAGTCACCCTGCGTCACGCCATCAATCTGTGTTTTATCTGCGCAAAACCACGATAAACTGAACACTTGACAGATGTTCTAGCTCAACAGCATCTTGATTTTAGAGCAGGCAGATACATAGAGTGTTCAGGTTAGCGTTATGTAGATTGGCCCTTAGGGCCGTTTCACACACATCGATATCGGACCGTTTCACACACATCGATATCGGCCGTACGATTCCAGCCGTTCGGTTGAACTTGAATGGAATGGACAAAAGTGAACAAATTTTGAACTCCGAACGGTTTTATGGGGGATAAAGATAAAATTACTTTATTTATAAAGACAGAGAAGTTTCTGAAGAGAAAAAGCAATGCAAATAGATAATGCATTGAATAAGCAATGCAAATTATCGTACGGGCAATTTCGATGTGTTTGAAACTGCCACAAGTTTACTATACCTCAACCCTTGTCCTATCGAACGGCGGCCGTCCTGGTCGAGACATTGGACGGCTGCTTCCTGGCAACGTGCAGCAACACGTTCGGCATAATATCGATATGTTTGAAGAGGATAATTTATTTCTTCACGAATGTGGACCGTTCGAGATTTTACCGAACGGATGAAATTGATGGGTGTGAAACGGGCCTAACTCTCCAATGAGGAATCAGGGAAAAGGAAAGACGGATAATAACAATTCAAATAAAAAACACACATTTTGGAATGTATGAGATTATTAGTCATCAGATTTACATGTTTTACAAAATTAAACTCTTTCAGCATGTTTATTATTGGAGTTGATTTACAGCACTGAGTTAATAGAATCATCGTTTAATTCATAACTTCCTTTTTCTGTTAACTCTATAGTAGGCAACTATGAACACTATACTCAACTGGCAATACAGGCTCTATATCTATGGATAACTCTAATCCATAGCACGCAACAACTTATAGACCAATAATTGCTAACAAGAGAGGGAGAACGGGGGGGGGGGGGTAATAGTCAACAACTTTCATCAATACATTTATATATTATTTACATTTTACAAATAACCTCACAATAAAAAAATAATAATCAAAATTGCACACTAAATATAGATTGATTGCAGTATAATACAGCTAAATTTTCAATTACTAGGGTGTGTGTGTGAGAGAGAGAGAGTCTTTGCCCCACAATCGATCAATAAAAATAGATAGATTCTAATACCTCAAACATAGTGCCTTTAAAACGTGAAATTTAAAGAAAAAATCAACAGATATTTGTAGGTCATGGAAATACAGCAGTTATTTTTTTCTAGTAGAAAATTTTGATCTTGAAAAAATTAAGATAGCAATACAACAAAAACTTTATATATGGACACAAAATAACAACAATAATGCTTCCTTTAAACACTCAAATTGAAAATAGAAGAAATTTTATTAAACTTCATTGAATTAAACCAATTTTTATACCTATTTCCTATAGTTTTTAATACGTATCTTTTTTCAAGTCTATTACGATTTTAAACCCCCATTTTTGAAATCTATTTATCATAGTTTCAAGAAACTATATTCAAAACCTAGTTTATTATGGCTTTCAATTAATAAAAAATCCTTTTACGTTTTGGGTTCATGAAATTTTGGAGGAAACTGAAAGTGGGGAAGATAGATTTCATTCCACTATAATTACTAGTATATTAGACTCTAAAACTGCTGCCCAATGGTTGACATTGAAGATTTTTATAATGCCGATTGATTTTCGAAAAAATTCATTTCAGTGGTTTTTGAGACTTCAATTTTAAAATTGAAATACAATCATTACTTGCATGAAAAAATACAATTTTTACAGTAGTACTCTAAATAAATTACTTTCCAGCATTAAATAATATGATCAAATTGAATACGATCAACTTCAAAGGTCTAAGGGATCAAGGTCTAATTACATTTTACAGTTATATAAATTTTCAAGTGAGATAATAATAATTTTCATGTTTTTTTTTAAACAGTAACTAGTTAATTTTAATTAATAAAGGTTTAGAAATTTTTTCATTATTATTTTGGAAATAGCGGAAAGTTCCTAAAACTCTATAACAAAATAAATGGGATTGTTACAAAATGGATGATAAGCTTGACTTAGATTTGATCTGAAAATGTAAACTTTTAGTACCCAACTGTTTTGAAGTTAGAATTTACAATTTTGTTATATATTTATATCATATTGCAATCATTGCTTAAAAGGTTGTATTCATTGGTGAATGTTACAGCTAAAATAGTCCTGCATCTAAATCAAAATAATATATTCAATAATAGAATCGGATTTAGCATTGCTACAGATTTAGCAAAATTAATATTGTTGACTTTAAAAAGGAAATAATAGCCTACAAACTGTTAAAAGTAATACAAAAACTAATTTTAAACAAAAGGAACATTCATTATTATATTTACAGCTTGCCTGTTGAGTCTCAAAGTATTTAACCAATGCTATCGAAATTACAAAATAAATTGCACGATAAATGAATTGATGAAACTATTTTGACAAACGTATTAATACACCTTACAATTAACATAGAATACATCATATTGTCAAGACTTGGAGTTGATTTCAAATCTACAAGTTTTTTATTATTCCATCAATTACTTATAGCGTGAGACAATTTTGATGATCAAAATTTAAATACTAAAAAATTCTATAAACATTAAACTGAATTACTAATTTTTAAATCTGAATCATGACCTACTTAAACAACAAGTGTAGACTGAGTGACTAATATTACCAATTCATTTTTTAAACAAATAAAATTTCAATTTAAACAAGCATCTAAATTATCGGTTACTTTTGACAGATTGATACAATTTGGAATCAAGGTGAGATTAAAAAACATGACTTTCTGTACATTACTTGAAACGAATAAAAAATTATGAATAACCTAACTTTCAATAAATAATATCTTCAATTATAAACTCTAGTTACATTATTATTTCTATAACACTTTATTATTGTTCATTTACAATGAATGTATTTAGGATTATTTATGATGATGAATTCATTTAAAATAGACCAGTGGGATAAATTATTCATTGAAAAGATTATCGGTTTGATAAAATAATAATAAATATATAATAGTTTGAAATAAAATGATAAACAACATTAAATAGAGGTTTGCCTTGGATTTACCACAAGCCTTTCAGATAAATTTCTCTATACGGCTATAATATTATTATTTATAGTTTATATATAACAATGACATGACATTATATTATACTGTTTACACTAGAGGTCTTTATTTCAGCACTCATATAACAATGCATAATTCATCTATACTGTATATAAGGCATATGTAATGCAGATATAGTAACATAAGTTATACAATTGAACAATATATATCCATTACATACACCATTGGTTCAAATACGAATGAAATAAAAGGACACTAGAAAAGTAATAATAGTAATAAATTAAAATAAATTTATATTTTATTGTACATTTGAATTTACAAAAGTCTAGAAACACCTTTTCTGACTTATTGAATGTTTTAAAAGGTCACTTGAAGAGTAGCACTGAAAGCGTGATTTGGAAAAATTTGTAAAAAAGTAGAAATAATAGTAAGCCTAGCCTCGCCATCTTGTCAGACGCGCATTAAATTTTGACTGAGGTATGAAACCAAAGTTTACAAATGTAGAAATAATAGTAAGAGTAGCCTCGCCATCTTGTCAGACGCGCATTACATTTTGACTGAGGTATGAAACCAAAGTTTACAAATGTAGAAATAATAGTAAGAGTAGCCTCGCCATCTTGTCAGATGCGCATTACATTTTGACTGAGGTATGAGAGTAGGTAAATGTATCATAAGTTAATATTAAACAACGCAGATTGGTATGGATCAAGAAATTCAATAATTGTAATATACAGCTTTATCCATTTTTAATTGTACAAGTAGAATAAAAATTAATAATAACTACCCAATCAACTATTGCCTGATAATGATTAAATACATACAGCCCAAAATTAAGTAATACAGGCTTCACCAGCCTGGTAATATTGTTATAACAAAGGAAATATTTTAAAAAATCAAAAATCAATTTGTGTTCTAAGAGAATCGCGATAAAAAATTTGAGAAAAATTGCATGACGTTTTATATCCTTGAAATTGAGTTGATACAAATTCTCAAATAGGAAAAAATAGAAAAAAAAATTTAAATTTATAATTTTTAAACATGATTTAGGCTTAAATCTTCATGTTTTTTTACATTTAAAAAAAATAGCTGCAAGAATACAAATAACCTAGTTTTAAAGAGAAATACGATAAGAAAACTTGATAAAATTGGATGAAACAGTAAATTTATTTTCTTAAAATCTTGGGGGATACAAATTGTCTAACTAGTATGGAAAAATTGTCGAAATTCATTTAGCAATTATCAAATATAATTTGAACATAATCTTCATGGTTTTATACGAAATTTTATTAAATAATAGCACGAAGAATGCGGATAACAGTTTCAAAGATAAATTTCAATAAAGAAAACTTAAGAAAAATTTGATGAAACCTTAAATTTATTGTCCAAAAACCTTGGGGATAGAAATTCTGAAACTAATATATGGAATGAATAGTCAAGAAAATTTCAATTTATAATTTAAGTTTTACTTTTCGTGTTTTTAACAAAATTTTATAAATTAGCATGAAAAATACGTACAATACAGTGTTTAATCACATAAAATCTATTACACATTATTTTTATTAACTCCTTAAGCACCGCTATACTTTCCTAGTGTCCTACACAAGCATTTTTATTGAACATTCTTCAAACTAAATACATCATCATAATAGTATAATAATAGTTTAATCCGAGAACAATCGATTCCTAGATGATATTTTTTATTATTTTACAATCGTGCTACAATGCTACGACCGGCTGTTATATAACTGAACCTCCTGATTTGTTAATAATGTCGTTTCTTCCAATTTATTATCGAGTACAATGTTGTTTTTCTATTAAAACTTGTAAACTCATCAAAATTATTAGCGATTCTCTAGATCAATTTTTCAAACAATTTTCAATTTTTAAAAAAATAATACAATCATCGCTGTTGAGTCATCCATTTTATTCCCTAATTTTGTTCAAACTTGGATTAGAAAGTCATTTTGACAAACTACACAAAGAAATATCAATTAATATTGATTAGAAACTGTAATTTTGACAAACTAAACAAAGAAATATCAACTAATATTGATTAGAGACAGCAATTTTGACTAACTAATCAAAAAATATCAATTAATATTGATTAGAAACTGTAATTTTGAAAACTAAACAAAGAAATGTAAATTACTATTGATTAAGACTGTATTTTTGACAAAAAATCAGAGAAATATCAACTAATATTGATGAGATACTGCAATTTTGACAAACTAATCAAAGAAACATCAATTAGTATTAATTAAAAAATGTAATTTGACAAAAAAAATCAACTGATTTACTATTAACATCTTGGTTAATTGATTCAATATCATCAATATTGATTAGCAACTGTAATTTTGACATAAATCAACTGATATTAACATCTTAGTTGCTAATTTCTAGCAGTTTATTGATTAACATAATAAAAAATGATTGTAAACTGTAATTTTGAAAATCCAACTGAGATCAACATTTTAGTCAACAAATTTTCCATCAATTTATTGATTCAACATCATCAATATTGATTACAAACTGTAAATTTGAACAAATTAACTGATATTAGCATCTCAGTTGCTATATTTCTATCGACTTATTGATTCATCAATAACGATTAGAAAATATATTTTTTACAAAAATCAACTGATTTGTCATTAAAATCTTGATTAACTGATCCAACATCATTAATATTGATTACAGACTATAATTTTGAACAAATCAACTGATATTAGAATCTAAGTCGCTAAATTTCGATCCACTTATTGATTTAAAATCATCAATAATAGTTGGAAACTGTAATTTTAAACAAATCATCAACTGATATAAAATTGTTGATTCGATAGAAACATCAATAAATATCGATTGGAGTAATTTTGATAAATAATAGGAATGACACCGCCATCGACTCGATTCAACATTGACGAAGCTCTTTTTTCTTCTAGTTTTCATCAACATCAATATTGATTAGGAGGTAGGATGAATGTGATTGGCTGTTGTTCAGCCTTGTTTAGCGGTCGTCGACACCTGATTGGCTGGCGGCGGATTCTGTTTCAACTGAAGAATAATACTGCGCATGCGCGAGACGTCTTTACTGGTCCGCGTTGATTTCGGGTTGAAGTCGCACAGTTTGGCGATGCGCTCCCATTCGGTGCCCGGCTCTATCACTCCAGCTTCGGCTACGAATTGTTTTTCAGCGTTTCTGTAAAAAAATAAATAATAAAAAAATGTTACAAGGTAACAAGTACGGTAGCTAATAAAATACAGCTACAAATATACAACACAGGAAAAAGATTTGCTTCTATTGAGAAAAAAACGAATTGGAACAAAATAAGCCAGCTAAGGCCTTTCGATCAGCGGCCATCAGGGGGAGTTGGATTATGTAAGATTTTTATTGGTCACATGTTTGCGTAAATGCAACAGATGCTTAACAAAACAGCGATATTTCAATAGAAATAAAGATAATAACATAATTCATACAATATTAATACAAGTAGTGTAATATTAAAAGCAAGTGTTCAAAGTAGCTCTTTGCTGCATGAAAGAAATGCATTACGCACGAGCTGATCAGCCTCTTTCCCGCTTAGCCAATAGTATCATTCCAGGTTCAGTAAATATTAAGCTTCTCTGTACTTTAGTTTTAGTTTGATTGAGATTGATAATGGTATAACAACCGAAACTAGTTTCTCAATATTTTTTAATAAATGTGGTTGTGACAATTTCGTCTTATCATTCATTAAAAAATCTTCAAGTCTAATGATAGCGAATTATTGTATATTTTAATTCCCATGTACATCTTTCCATCTTTAACCAGATTATTATTCTTGGGAGTTGAAAATCGAACTTTCTCCTTATCGTGGGGTAGGTGTGGGGAATTACATGGCCCCTTGAAAACATATTCAAGGTTATTAAAAACCTTGGAACATATTATTTTTATAGATGAAATTATCAATCACAGAAGAAACTATCAATGAATCCTGGAAATAAAAAGCTGAGTAAACAATTCTAAGATGAAGTGAACAATTTCTAAGTAAACAGTCTAAGTAAAGTAAACAATTTCAGATGAAGTGATAACTCGAAATTCCAAGCCTAGGGTAAGTAAATCTCATAACAATTCCTCTTGTATTGTATCTTACTCAGGAGATGAAGTGATAGATGATGATAAGTGATGCATGAGTGATACACTTTGATGGAGGTTCATATATAAGGGCCATTTTTCATAATGTTTTGCATCTAACCATGTGACAATGAATTTTATGTGTATGTATTTTGGGACCTTGTAATGTATATGAGACTGTACTTTTCATTTTCATTGAATAAGAAATCTTTTTTATATTTTATTTTTTCCCCGTTTTTTGTTATTATGATGAATGATCCAGATTTCCCCCCCTAAACTGATATAATGGAATATCTATTCATTTATAAATATATTTTTTAAATACTAGGTGCGAGTCTATGTTTATGTACTATTCAAGTGGTGTGCTATGGTTTTTATTAGTGCAGCAAGCCCATTAATTGGATTTTTTTAAAAATCTGTTGGGCTTGTTTTATTTTTACGTGAAAATATCTATTTTTCATGTGAAGCTACGCAAGTTTAGTCATTTTATAGTTTTTTTTTTTGTAATTGCTCTTGTAACTTGTAAGCTTTTGTGTTGTTTTTTGGTTTTATTCCTGTAAATAAATGTCTTTCTTATACAAGGGACCTGAAGTGTATTCTACACATATACGGCAGTCGGGTTATCGGTTTTGTTTACCCAGCTGTAGGGACATTTTTTTTGAGGATGAAGCCCACATAGGCCTGAGACCTGTGCGTGGGTAATGAGTTGGATGATGTTGATTGATGAGCTGGGCCTACAGTTTTAGGTGGGTTCCGAACCACCGGGAAGTGATTTTACAGCAGATAACAGTGTTTTTTTGTGGCCAATCTAATCGGTCACCCTTACAAAGAGTGCCCAGGAGAAAGCAGCTTATCTCTATCTGATTGAACAGATACCAGCTACGGCTCACGGCTATCACTTCCCTAACGTGTATCATATGAAGCACTTCACACTTATCCGATTTTTGAAGTCAGATGATACAATGTAATTATTCCCTGTTAAAAACATCGGTTATCTGACTGCCAGGTAAGAGTGAAACAAGCCTTAGGACCGCTATTGAATCCAATAGCTACAGAATGACCGAGAAACCTGGTATAAATGATTTTGTAATAAGATTAATTGTGAGAGAATCTGCCAGTTGCACGAAAGAAAATTAAATATAACCACCGTAAGATGACGTCATCTTACGGAGCTCAATAGGGAAGTCGTTGCACTGGCTCCGTCAAATGACGTCATCTTACGGTGGTCAAATTTAATTTTCATTCGTGCAACTGGCCGCAAGTATTGTAAAAACTGAAATACCTAAAGTTCGCCCGGTTTCAAAAACAACCATTTGTACCCTTTAATGCAAGGAACCGTTAATAATACAGAATTTATCAATATTATTAAGGCATGATAGAATACAATGAAGGAGTAGACATATCAACTTCGATAAATTTTATGAAATTTTTCATTCATATAAAACTAGATAAGAATTATAGAAAAAAATAAATACTCACTTTGCAGATTCCCTTCAGAGAGCATGCAGAAAATATTAATTATTAGAATAATATTAATATTTACAAGTGAAGCACATGAACAGCAATGTATTTAGAAGCAACAATAATTAATAAATAATATTTAAGTTGTTAGAATGTTAAAGCGAATAGAAAATGATTGGAAATGCTAGCAAAAAAGATGCATGAAATTCGGTAAAAGACTAAACGTCTATTTGAACGTCTTCCAAAATAACTGGCGGAAAAATTAAGAATTAATATGGAGTGTATTATAAAGGATATTATTATACAATTAATATTGGCAAATCACAACAATAGATAAATTACGTTAACTGCCAACCCACAAAAAAAAGAATAACTTTAAAAAATATATATGACCAGAAGCACTTTACAGTTTTGACATCACAGAATGAATTCATAATATTATGAACATTATTTTTATTGGTAAATACATGAAAATAATCAAAATTAAAAATAAATAACTAGCAATTGTTAGAATTTTTTTAGGCGTAATTTTTTTTTTTTTAGGATAAAGCCCACATAGGTCTGAGACCTGTGCGTGGGTAATGAGTTGGATGATGGTGATTTATGAGTTGGACCTACAGTTTTAGGTGGGTTCCGAACCACCGGGAATTTTATTATTACGAAAGGTGGTGTGTATAAATTTGATATAATTGTAATAGTGTTTTTAGTATTTAATTTAACTAGGTTATCCCGGGTCGCACGAATGTGCGACTTTATTAAACTTTGTAAAATACATTTCACAACTTCTTCTTTTTCTTCTTCTCCATTTTCTTTTTCTTCGTCTTTTTCTTCTTCGTCTTCTTTTTCGTTCCCTATTTCTTTTCCTTCTTCTTCCACTTCTTCTTTTTCTCCTTTTTCTTCTTCATCTTCTTAATCTTCTTTTTCTTTTTCTTCTTCATCTTCTTTTCTTCATCTTCTTTTTCTTCTCCTTCCACTTCTTCTTTTTCTTCTGCTTCTTCCACTACTTCCTTTTCTTTTTCTTCTTCTTTTTCTCCTTTTTTTCCTCTTCTTTTTCTTCTTCTTCTTCGTCTTCTACTTCTTCTCCTTCTTCTTCTTTTTCTCCTCTTTCTTCTTCTCCTTCGTCTTCTTCATCTTCTCTTTCTTCTTCCCCTTCTTCTTTTTTCTCTCTCTTCCTCTTTATCCTATCCTCCCACCCTCTCTCTCTGAATGAACAATAAAAAATAAACTTTTTGTTTCAAAACAGCTGATCATCAAATCATCATAAGTTGAAATGTGAAAATTTTCAGCTCACCCTATGTTAAAGCAATGGCAAAAATTGAAACTTTGATCGTTCATTGCTAATGTCCACTTTTTCAAAATGTAAGACCTTATCAAACATCTACTCGATGAGATCTTTCAAATGAGACGTGAACGAACAAAATCGGTCGAGAAACCACGGAGGAGTTGTCATCACAAAAAAACATGTTCGCCTATTTTATATAAAGATATAAGACAAATATAATATTATATATAGTAAATATACAATGTTATGTATATCATAATGCAAGGATGTATAGTGGGCTGTAAAAAATAAATGCAGAGATTTTACAGCGTCGGCCGTATAAATTATAGCAGATATATTAGCAGATTTCAAAGCTTAAAAAATAGTCCGATATATTAAATGTATTGCTTCAACCTCTTCTATAAACAATAGAATGTTTAAGCTATCTATTTGAGCTTCAAGGGAAAGAAAACTTTCAAAAATTAGAGAAATTCAAACAACCTGTTAATACTAACAAGTATTATACAAAAATGTCGAATTTTTAAAAACAATTTGTTAGTTTTAAAGGTTAGTAAGATTAATTTTAGTGATTAGTTGCAAGATGCAAATACTATTTAGTTGTATTAATTTACCTATTTGCTGCTCTTGTTTTCGATATTAATTCTTCATGATGCCTATACCATTCATCGAGTTCTGTTTTTGCTGCTGTCCTCAATTCTTCTTTCTTCTTTTCTTCGTTCAAATCTGTAACGAAATAAAACTTGTTTATTAGAACACGACAAGAAATACATTCTAAGAAAAAAATACGGCCGGTTGCACAAAAGCCAATTGCATTTAATCCCAGTAGAATGACGTCATTCTACGGAGACTAAACTTGATGGAGAAAATTTCGTTGCACAAAGCACAAAATTACAAGCGATAACGCCGATTAAGCTAACCGGCGTAAGATATACTTAGCAAGTATCATTGACGAAGTGAGGGGAAAAAATAAATTCTCAATTAAAATTGCTTGCAAGTCGTTAAATTTATCATGAAAAGTTAAAAAAGAAACATTATTGGATTTTAGCAGATTATGTTTAATATTTATTTCTCTTTTTTTTATTGCTGATGATGCCCACATATACCATGATATACAGGGTGTTTCGGAACTCTCTACCAATACTTCTAGGCAGTGTTTCTGGACCACTAACAAAAGTAAATATTGTAATTAAAATTTTCTAAAATCCCCAGTTACTCACACAGCCGCCATTTTGTTTTTTTTTCACTCATTATTTTTTTATTCAAACACCATTGAACGTATAATTTTGAAATTTTGCATACAGCTTTATAACAATTAAAACAATCTAAAAAAAATTAATCAAAATTTTCTGACATCAAAAAACAAAATGGCGGCTATTTAGAATCTTTGAACAGGATTATTTAAAAGTTCAAGTATATATATTTCAAAAAAAAATTTATTCAATTTATTTTGTTCAACACTTTTTTTATTAACCTGAATTGGTGCTAAACCAGTTGAACCACCTTATATTGAAGGTATCAAAATTTGACTATAATAACTTTTTTTAGATATTTTTATTGCAAACCCAACGATACCTCATTTTTCAAGATTGGCCAACAATTAACAAAGATATGCTACTTCTTAGGGTGTGCGGTGGTTGAGAACGGGTTGCAGTTTTTCGCTTCCAACCACTGCACACTCTAAAAAGTAACATATCTCTGTTAATTGTTGGCCAATCTTGAAAAATGAGGTATCGTTGGATTTGCAATAAAAATATCTAAAAAACATTATTCCAGTCAAATTTTGATATCATCAGCCATTATTAATTTAAACCTGTTCAAAGATTTTAAATGGCCGCCATTTTGTTTTTTGATGTCGGAAAATTTTGATTGATTTTTTTAAGATTGTTTTAATTGTTATAAAGCTGTTTGCAAAATTTCAAAATTATACATTCAGAGGTGTTCGAATAAAAAAATAAGTGGAAAACAAAATGGCGGCTGTGTGAGTAACTGGGGATTTTAGAAATTTTTTATTATGATATTTACTTTTGTTAGTGGTCCAGAAACACTGCCTAGAAGTATTGGTAGAGAGTTCCGAAACACTCTGTATATGCCCATGATATACCAGAATAAATTTGATATTTCAGCAGATTAATATTTCATGTTCAATAATTTGATTTGATTTGATAATACTCATCCTGGAGAAACATATAATGCATAATTCAATCAGATAGATAAGCTGCGTTCTCGTAGGTCCTGTTTGTAACGGTGACCGATTAGATTGGCCAGCAAAAAAGACACTGTTCTCTGCTGAAAATCACTTCCCGGTGGTTCGGAACCCACCTAAAATTGTAGGTCCAACTCATAAATCACCATCATCCAACTCATTACCCACGCACAGGTCTCAGACCTATGTGGGCTTCATCCTCAGAAAAAAAAAATATATATATATGATTCGTCCAATATTGTACAATCATACATTTCAACAACGAACCGATTAACTAGTCAATACTTTCAATGTAATTTTTAAAAAATCGAGGAAATATTGTATTTTAGAAACACAGCATTAAAACACAGATTTTTGTAGCACTGCTGATACTCTTAGTGCCTTCCCTTGTCAGACACTATGAAAAAGTAAAAAGAAAACCGATTATTCACCTTTTTCTTCTAAACTTTTCTTTTGTTCCTCTCTCCACTTCTTTATCTTTTCTGGCTCTTCGCGAACGGCGGGTGATTTCAAAGGCGAAGAATTGACGTGGGGAGCTGGAAACATAGCAAATAGTCAAATATATAAAAATAGAATATAATAATAAAAAATAAATGGTATCAAAAAGGTAAAACTCCAATATTTCCTCAACTAAGTTACTCAATAAAAACTGATTCAAGTATTCGAATAACAGTTATTCTGTAAAAAATAACGGCTATTAAAAGATCAGACAGTTCATTTATAAACACACAAATACATATTATTTTATAGATATTTAAAGAGAATCTCTACTCAAGAAACTGTTATGAAAAGTATTTTTTGCAATTATGATACCCCACTATCATACTATGTGTCGGGGTGACAGTAACCATATCATTGGAATAAGTTCACTCACTAGATTTGTTCATGGAGAAGAATTTCTAAATGATTCTATGAAGGTTAAAGAGAATACAGTATCCATGATAGTGAATATCTTATCGATAGGAATTCGATAATTGGGTACATCATAACCATACAGTATTGAAAACTAGATTTGTTCAATAATGTCTAGACAATACAAATAAAATATTCGAGTAACAGTTATTCTGTAACTAATAACGGTTATCAAAAGATCAGACGGTAACAATATTATTGAAATAAGTTCACTAACTAAATCTCTTCAAGGAAAAGAATTTCTCAACAATTCTTTTGAAGGTTAAAGAGAATAGAGTATTCATGATAGTAAATATATATTTTCAATAGGAATTCAAGAATTGTGCACATTTTTGTTATTACTTGAAATGAACGTAGCATTTCCTTGAATTATTCATATTGGTTGGAGTTATCAGAGTATTATTAATATCTATTTGTTGAATGATTAGTTCAAGTTGAACAAAAGTAGTGTTATTCGTATCAAATACAAGATATCGTATAATTCATTTATTGTTGAACTGTCAAGTATGAATCATTAGCCATTGAAATATTTTTTTGAATCTTTAGTATTGGCGTCAGTTATCAAAGTGGTATTTGTTTGTTGAATGACTTGTTCAATTGAACAAAATCTCAGTCATTCTGCTGAATATTACTGTGTTAAATTTTATTATTTAAAAGCCAAGTATGATAGGTCAACACGAAGACTATCGAAGCGATCAAATCAGCCTTGATATAAAAAAAATAACAATATCATTACAGATTTTTATAGTAATTATTATCAAATATTGCAAGTTTATTATCGATTTTATTATTTATTCATTGCTTTTTATAATATAATTCGCACTAACATTACAAATTTTTATATAACATTCTATTTAGTATAACTATTGCAAATTTTAGCTTGATATCTACCAAGATCTACAATATCTACAAGATCTACTGTATTCTAATCCATTGGATCTAGCCAAAATAAATCACAAAATAGCTCTGTAATTGTGTAAATTGGGAAGTAATGTTATAAAGTTTATAAAAAATCTATTGTACATCATTATTAATGTATAAGTGCCACAAAATAATAAACAATATATATTTGTACCATCGATTAGGGTAATCGAATTCATGTGTAAGACAACTCAGAAACGTTTAATGGGATTCATTTTATTTTTTACAATTGGAGAATTAATAGAAGTAATATTACCAAATTCATCAATTGATATTATTTTACATGACACTTTTATAATTTTTACAATTTTAATTTTTAAATTTTTACAATTTTTATAAACTTTATAACATTACTTCCCAATTTACACAATTACAGAGTTATTTTGTGACTTGTTTTGGCTAGATCCAATGGTTTAGAATACAGTAGATCTTGGATCTTGGATCTTTAGTAGATATCAAGCTAAAATTTGCAATAGTATGCTAAATAAAACCTACTATAAAATTTTTAAAAATCTATAAAAAACTATAAAAATTTGTGGAAATCAAAATCTATAAAAAACTATAAAATCTAAAATCTATAAAAACTATAAAAATTTGTTTTGGCTAGATCCAATGGTTTAGAATACAGTAGATCTTGTAGATATTGTAGATCTTGGTAGATATCAAGCTAAAATTTGCAATAGTATGCTAAATAAAATCTACTATAAAAAATTGTAATAGTTATGCGAATTATATAAAAATCAATGAATTAATTAATAATAACGATAATAAACTTGGAATACTAGATAATAATTACTATAAAAATCTGTAATGATATTATTATTTGTCGTAGCCCATTTCCACTGTATTTCCATTGTTCACTGTAATTTATAGTTGATTATAATATTTTCTTTTTACTCATCCAAGAACTTCCATATGCATAGTATAATAATAATAATAATAATAATAATAATACTATTACAAGTATACTATTTTTTTGAGGATAAATGAATGTGAATTGAACGGTTTAAAAATAGAATTTTTAAAATATTGCGTGTTTGTTGTTCAATGATTAATCCGTGAAATAATAATTTTATACGTAGTATAAAATTAATAATAATAATACTAATACAAGTATCCTATTTTTTCGAGGTTAGATGAATGTGAATTGAACGGTTTAAAAATAGAATTTTAAAAATATTGCGTGATTTTTCAATGATTAATCTGTGAAAAAATAATTTTAAATGGGAGTATTAGTTGATTTAACTAGTTCATCTAATCAATGTGATCACGTGTTAAAAAAACGTTTTCCCATGATACTCTTAACAAAAAGGGGTTTCCCCATGAGGAGTGGCTCACAAAACTCATTAAAAAGAAGTCAATTAGATTGAAAAGGTTTTATTCCATAGTTACAAAATATTTTCATTATTGTCGAAAATGATAATAGCTGTAACTGGAGTAATTAAACTGAAACTCTGATAACATAACACATGTTACCCTACTATCTCAAGTTTTATGATATGAGATATTCGATGAATTGAATTTTATTGGCCACTTTCTACCACGTTTAGCTTTAAATCAATTATGATAGATGAATCGTTGTCTACAAATAATCCGCGATTAGTATTTGAAATTATCATTTTAAACCATTCATTTAAGTCAAAATAAATTCAAATTCATTAAATATTAGTATTTAACATTTTAGAGTATCAGTATTTAACATTATAACAATCAGAGTTGCATCTTTTAAAATCAGCGAAAATAGAAACGCAGGATGAATTTTTGTGCAACACAGAAATGAATGAAACTGATTAAATAGAAAGAAGGGTGAGGTCTAATTTTTTAAATTATTTTTTATTGTGGATGATGCCCACATGAGTCTTGAGACTTGTGCGTGAGTAATGAGGTGAATGTTGTCGAAATTAAATTCATTTACGTGTGCATAAAAAATCACCCTGCACCACCTCACCAAGTCTGCGCTTCTATTTGCGTTGGGCATATCTATTTTAGGTACATGATTCTTAAATGATTTACTAAAAGTGACTCCTAGAGATTCGTAATTAAAATGTTTAATTAACATGAAATTTAGTTTTTTTTTTCAGAGGATGAAGCCCACATAGGTCTGAGCACTGTGCGTAGATAATGAATTGGATGATGGTGATTGATGAGTTGGACCTAAAGTTTCAGGTGGGCTCCGAACCACCGGGAAGTGGTTTTAAGTCATATTTTGATCTTCAATTCATGTATTTTATATTCCATGTCTTAAGACTCCTTTAATAGTATTCAAGAGTTTCTTTTATAATGGAATTAATATTTTAACTGTTTTGTGTTAATTGTATAATTATGTTAAAATTAAATTCTCTATTTAATTATGGGATCCGATATTGAGATCTGTTTTGTGTTTATTGTATAATTATGTTAAAATTAAATTCAATTATGTTAAAATTAAATTCTCTGTTTTATTATGGGATCCGATATTGAGATCTTGTATTGGGCGTTTTCACACACACCGACACGGCGCCGGCACCGGGCGCCGATATCGTCACGACATCGTTGAAGCATTTCACACTTACCGACACGGCATCTGGCTGTCGGTGAAGAACTAACCTTATTTTGCAGTGGGCGGCACAGTTCAAAACGGTACGATGGCTGATTACAACAGGAGGTTGTATTTGTTATATTTATTATATCTACGTAAAAGGCGCAGTCGTAATAGACAACTTTGGATTGACCAAATAATAAAAGTTCGCTATTCGGATGGCTTGTATTACACCTTATTTGATAAGCTAGTGACAAACCTAACAAAATTTTTTAATTTTTTTCGTATGAGTACTGTTAGGAAACTTTTGCCTATATATTAGTGAATTTAAGTGATGAAATAAAAAAACAAGACACTCGGACGAGATTGGCTTCTGTCTCTAAAGATTTTGATCTTATTTTCTTCTATAGTTTTGTCCCATAAACAGGGCTCGGATTCGACTAATTCAATTAGGGTGACAACATCATACCTATCAGCCATCGTACTGTACCAGATGTTTTTTTTTCAGTACCTAACCTCAAACTGTTGACAAAATGACCAAATTCTGTTCAAAACTATGGACGACACACAAGTGTCGGCGCCGGCACCGGCGGGAGCAATGCTGCCAACGACATGCCGGCGCCGGCAGCCGGCTGCCGGTGCCGTGTCGGTGAATGTGAAAGCTGTTCCATTTGGCAGCATTGTATCTCAACCCCCACGACACCGGGACGACATCTTGCCGGTGTCGTGCCGGCGCCGTGTCGGTGTGTGTGAAAACGGCCATTCACTTGTCTTATATTCCACGTTTGGAGTTCACTCCTTTTAAAGCAACTAATTCCTATTCATAAAAAATATTGTATTACTCAAAACTGTTTGGTAATTGTATATGGTTGCATTACATTGTAATCAGTATAATATGGAATTTGATTACGTTATCCTGAACTAACTCGTTTTCAAGATGTATAGAATGGAAATATACTTATATAACAAACAAGGATAAATTTTTCAAGAAAACAATCTGTAACACTTATAAGCTTTGATATTGCAATCTTGAACTCACTTGTCTTATATCCCTTGTTTGGAGTTTACAAAATTGTTTTTTTTTTTTTTTTTGTAAATATTTAGTAAAATTAGCCACTTTGACTAACAATTAATTTTGTTCTATACTCTTGAAAACTAAAATTTATTATCTGTGTTTGAGTATTCCAATGATGACACTAGCACTCTCCTCAATTTATTCATAGAATGAGTTATTGAACGAGCGAAGCGAGTTCTTCCTTTTGACTTGAGGCTCGAGGCGTTGTGTGTTTGTGGGTATGTTCCACGATAACTTTCGAACGCCTTTATCAATCAACTTCAAATTTGAAACACAGATTCTTGGTATCTTTAGACAGGTCAAGTTCGTTGGCCAATAAAATTAACCGACTCCTTCATCCTTTTTGAGGCGAATCAAATAGGCCCTTCATTGATATATATATATATATCACTATATATAGAAAATAGTTGTTTCTACGATTCTACCATATGATGGCATTCGCAATAGATTTCAAAATATATTTTGAGTTATTATCAGCTGTACGTGAATATAAATGTGATCAGGTTTTTTATAGAATCGCTATCTGATATACTAATTTCATTGCCCTGATATTTGGATATAATTATGAACACCTGTTTTTATGTGGTAAATATATCTACTGAATATATTCCATTGCCCTGATATATAGGTATATGATTGCGGTAGGTCGTTTTTGTGGAAAATAAATCTGTGTATCAGAGCACGGATGAACTTGAAGTGATATGTCTTGTGAATTTTCAAATAAGTATCTTCAAAGCAACCGCTTTTTGTTATTACCTCACCCCTACGATAAGCTTTCCAAATGAGTTTCCCTTTCAAAAATTAATTGTTTGCAAGCGAGTTCTCCAGCCCGTTGGGCTCACTAGTTATCGTATATATTACACTCAAGGAAAAATGTATTAAAAAAAACATAATTTAAAGTGAACATGTCTGGAGTTTCCATGGTGTTCAATAAAGAATAGTTATATTACACTAGAGGAGGCCTGTATTGAGAAACATTTCATATTTAATGCAACTCTTTGAATATCAACAAGTTACAGCTCAAACTATTCGTGACCCCAATCTCTATTTCAAGGGTGAAATGAAGCCATAGTAAACATTTTCAACATTAACAGCTGTTATAAAAGGGTAGAAATTCTGTATTCGTTCAAGAAAAAGAGGGTTAGAGCTTGAGTATTAATATTATGTAACACTGATATGTAAAGTGATGGATGCAATATATGTATTTTCATATCCACCATTTAGCAGCAATAAAAGCATCATGCTACAAATATTTTACCAACTACAACACCTTACACACAAATGCATTACTTTAAAATACCTAGATCGTACAAATCCTTAGCCTCACGTTTCATGGAACCAATTTCCAACAATTTTTAGTTTTATGAAAACAGTTTCACATGTGAGACACAGAGCTAGGGTGATTATTAACGTGGGGTAGGGAGAGAACCATTTCACCCACTCTCCAATGTTTTTCGAACTTTTTTTTATTGGCCCATAAACGATCAATAATATTGCACAATATTAATCTATTTATTCATTTTTTTAATTTTATGGCGCTCACATCTACGTTTTTTTGTGGAACTACTGTTGGATTTGAAACTTTGCAGCTAAAACCTACCTAAAACAGTAATTTTATCATGTGGAAACAACATGGCTCAAACGGCGAGGTGGAACCTTAAGGGTCTCACCACACCAATAAAAGCCATACGCTCATTATTATTAGAGAGCTTGATCAAAACTAAGCTAAGCTTTTGTTGGCAGTGCCAGAATTTTTCTTTTTTTAAAATACAATTTAGTGTATGTAGGAGTTTTGTATATATGTAATATTTACACTAACTTTCTTTGTAGTGGTGAAAGTAATATTGTGGAAGATATCCATAATGAATAATAAGACGAAATTGTCACAACCACATTTATTAAAAAATATTGATAAACTAGTTTCGGTTGTTATACCATCATCAATCTCCAACAAACTAAAACTAAAGTACAGAGCAGCTTAATATATACTAAATAAACACGAAATTATGCTATTGGCTAAGGGATAGGCTGGCCTTCATTGACGGTTTCTGATTGGCTGAAGGTCATAACAGGTCACGCCCTCTGGTGGGAGGAGCAACAAGCAAAAATAAGAATAAAATCAAGAACTAAAAATCGAGAATATCTAGAAAGTAATACAGAAGAACAATTCACAAGTAAATTGGGCTAGAATTGAATCATTTTTAAATTAGAAAATTGAAGCTCACTGAAATGCAGGTTGACCTTTGACTGCATTTCAGTGAGCTTCAATTTTCTAATTTAAAAATGATTCCATTCTAGCCCAATTTACTTGTGAATTGTTCTTCTTTGTTACTTTCTAGATATTCTCGGTTTTTAGTTCTTGATTTGATTCTTATTTTTGCTTGTTGCTCCTCCCACTAGTGGGCGTGACTTGTTATTACCTTCAGCTAATCAGAAACCGTCAATGAAGGCCAGCCAATAGTATCATTTCGTGTTTATTTAGTATATATTAAGCTGCTCTGTACTTTAGTTTTAGTTGTCTGACATTGATAATGGAGTAACATCCGAAACTAGTATCTCAATATTTTTAATAAATGTGGTTGGGACAACTTCGTCTTATTATTCACTATATTTACTCTACATTGTTACTCTACTATAAATTTATTAAGATTGTTGTAAATAATTTTTTTGGCAATAAATTTCAATTTCAAAGACCATGCCTACTCGATATAGAGATGGTATTGGCTAGTCAGATTTACTCTTGCACCGACTACAATACGTTACAAAGACTGATAAATACGTGTTGGGTCAATAATAAATAAAGTATTGGGTCAGAGGAAATAAATTTCTCAAGACTAGGTTTCCAAGTCATCAGTTTATGACAGGCCAAATCGTTGACCACGATATCGAAAGTAAGATGGGTAGTTATATTATTTGCTACCCAAATTCGACGAAGCTCAAATTCCCGCTGGTTCGGAACCCACCTAAAACTGTAGGTTTAACTCCTCATCATCATCCATCGCATTACCCAAGCACAGGTCTCAGACCTATGCGGTCTTCATCCTCCGACAAAAATGATTATTGTTCATAAAGCGCGGTTCGACTGTCACAGTCTGTACAATCATTAATATATATATATTTTTTTATTGCGGATGATGCCTACATGAGTCCGGAGACTTGTGCGTGGGTAATGAGGTGAATGATGCTGTGTAGCCAATAATATAACTACACATCTTGCTTTCGATATCGTGATCAACGATTTGGCCTGTCATAAACTGATGAATTGGAAACCTAGTCTTGAGAAATTTCCTCTGGCCCAATACTTTATTTATTATTTATTGGCCCGACACGTATTTATCAGTCTTTGTAACGTAATGTAGTCGGTGCGTGAGTAAATCTGACTAAACAAGACCACCTCTATATCGAGTTGGCATGGTCTTTGAAATTGGAATTTAAGCACACGCTTTACTTGAAGAGGGATGCAACAATTATTTCATTTACGATGTTCTATGTAGATATTCATTATTACGATAAGAAGTGGTGTAATGTTTGTTTGAATATATGAATGTTCTATTATGTATTGTTGACAATAAATAAAATTGAATTAATGAGAAACATCCATGGCTGAATGAGATTCGAAACCAAGGCTGCAGGAAACGAAGTCAGCCGGAGCCCCTTATCTTATCACAGACAAGCGCTACCAGATAATATGATATAGGTAGTGTCATGGACACTTAGATAGTCTTACACTGGACTGAGCCTATTCCGATTTGTTTTCTAACTGTAGAGTCCAACTGTATTCAACTTCAGATTGATTAGCTTCAACTTCATAAAAAGAGATAATATACAGTAATGTCTACATTACTGTACACTGAATCATCTTTTGCTTCCCAATTGTATTTTTGAAATTAGAAATTTTCATAATTATTTTGTAAAGTTGATTCAATTTCATTTTTTTGAAAATTTGTTTTATTCAAGAAAATGTATTTTTGGTTATTTTGTTTGTTTGGCATTTCCGGCTGACAGGTGTATGGTGTATGTATTATTCTGGATATTTTGTTTTACATTTATTTTTGAAGAATAAAACAATTCTATATTCTATTCTAGTGTTATGGACATAAACGACAACCACCAACATTGCACAATAATATTGAGTGTTTGTGGGCCACTGACTACAATTGCATCTTACCTACAGCGCTGCTGTTGACTGTACCAACGTTATTGTCACTAGTATTCGGTTGTTGTTGTTGATCACCACCATCGATAAGGCAGTTGACGACAGGAGAAGAAGAAGATAAAGTAGAAGAGGTAGGAGGAGGTGGAGAAGAAGAAGAAATGGCAGATGCTGGACAGGCGTTAACAACAGCTTCTGCAGAAATCATCATCAACAAAAGCATAATATACATAACCACCACCAAAAGCGAAAGAGAGGATTAAGTAGTAAAGCGCGATAAAAATGAGAATGAAAGAGGGGAAAGGATTAAGGTACACGTGAAAGAAAACTGCAGGAAAAAATTAATACACATACACACTCAAAGCTTTCGACTTCTGAGAAGAATAAGGGCTGTTTTTATGAACATGACTTGGATAAGTCATACTTAGCGGCAATAAGTCTTACTAACACTTACAGGTTCTTGACATAACAAGCTATCGAGCAGCTGTAACACTAAAAGCCAACCTAGCTACCTCAACAAAGACCTGACTCCTGATAAATAATTTAACATTGATAATTTTCTTGTTGAGGACGAAGCCCACATAGGTCTGAGACTTGTGCGTAAGTAATGAGTTGGATGATGGTGATATTTCATTGGTCCTACAGTTTTAGGTGGGTTCCGAACCACCGGGAAGCGATTTTACAGCAGAAAACAGTGTCTTTTTTGCTGGCCAATCTAATCGGTCACCCTTACAAAGGGTGCCTAGGAGACCGCAGCTTATCTCTGATTGAACAGATACCTGCTACGGCTTACGACTATCTCCTCCTCCAAATAGTTCACATTAAACAACTTTAATTTACACCAATATAAGAATTTACACTACATAAATGTTGCATGAGCAACTGGGTCGGCTTATAACCTCACTTTTCAGCTCATAAACTCACCCAGTATAAGCAATGCTTCAACTTAAGTTCGTATTTATGAACCTTACTTAAATATTTTCCTAACTTAAAAGTCAAGTCGATCTTAAAATCGGCATCTCAAATCCGTTCTTAGCGTTCAAGATACTTTTAGCTGTCTTGAAGCCGTTCTTAGATTGTTGAATTGTATCATATTTTGGCTGCATTTTTTAATATAGCATAGGCTCATAAAAATAAAATAAAATCATAATATTCAATTTTTGCACCATTGCAATGTAAATCACTGTAATTTGACTTATTGAAACTATTTTTATTTTCTTTATGAAGATCGACTTCTATAATAACCTATACATTTTTTTGCACTTACGATGAAGAAAGTTCCTTGGACTGCTGGTAGATAGCGCTCACTACACTGCATCAAAATTCTATTATTTTTCAAATTCAAAAACAGAAAATAATTATTTAAAAGATATTGGTGAGGTAATAATTATGTAACAGTAACTGTAAATTTACATACAGTGCATTATCTTTATATTTCATCTATGTTATTTTATGTTTGTCAGCGTCTGACATTACGATTCAATTTTAGGTTAGCTTGTGACCATGTTCAATGTAATAGAGCCTTTCTAAGTCGTTCTTAGAAGAACATACGTCACGTTCATAAAAAATATGGCCCTAAGTAGTAAAGCGCAAAAAGAATTAGAAGGAAAGAGAGAAACTGATGAAGGTGGACGCAAAAGAAAACTGGGAAAGTTTAAATGGCTACAAATACAAACTCAAAGCTTTTGACTTTTGAGAAGCACACAAAGAATGAGAGGGAAGAGAGAGAAGGATGAAGGAGACAAAAGAAAACGCAGGAAGAAATTATTATATAGCTACAAATACACACTCAAAGCGTTTGCTTTCCATCACAAAGATTAGACACACTGAACTACACACAGCTCATGGAGATGTAAGCATTGTATATAAATACTGAAAGCAACATGATTATTATCATTTGTAATAGATTGTTGTAAATTGCTCACTTGATCATCAAAGACATTCCTTGTACCTTACCATTGAAATTATTTGTTTTTGAAATATGTGTTACTATTTTCAACAGTTTGAAAGCAACATAATTTAAATCAGTAGTAAAATTCTTTTGAATTGTTCTCATGAACATTTGTGGCATGGCTACCTTGCAAAATTATTCAAACGTATAAAATTATATTTTTGATTTGTTTTTTTTTTCAATTTTACTAAATTTATTCATATTTGGTAGAAAAATTAAACAGGAGAGTTCAAAATACATAAGTGAACACAAAATACATGAGAAGTGTTACAAAAATTAATAATAAAACTGCATGAGATTTTAATATTTGTAAAAATTTCAATGTTCATCTTGAAAAATGCTGTAACAAACATTTTTTAGGAGCAGTCAAAAATATTCTTAAATTTTAAAGAATTGCACATTGTACTACAAGTGAAATTCCTTGTGAAAATTGACATAACCTAAAATTTGGATTCTTCAGTGTTGAAAATTTGTGAAGAAAAGAGTTGTTTTTTAGGCGATAGTCAGTTGAATCTTTGCTTTATTGTATTTTTGTCATAAATAAATGAAAAATAGACAATGCACTTAAAATTTATTTTCAAAATTGATGTTTTTATTTTTATAGGTTTGAATTTTATGTGTATCATTTGAATTGATAATTATTTTATTATATTTCTCAACTACAAAGTTATTTATAAAAACAAATAATTGAAAAATTAATATATTCAATGCTATTTTTAGATTATTTTTTGTCTTTTGTAACCGTGTCTTAATCGACTATAAAATCTTGCTACAAAGAACAATAATATTGTAGGAAAATTATTTTTGGTAATGACTCAACGGTTTATGGATAATTTCATGCTTAGCTCATTTGACAAATAAAGATGAAACATTTAAAATTTAGAATGCTGATAAATTTTCAACTGTTTCTTGGCCACCTATTTAAAATTTCTTTCAAAAAGAGTTACACTTTTATTTTCGCCGAGTTGTAACAAATAATATAGTAAAATCCAGGTTTATATTCTTTTTATCGCCATTCTTCATTTATTCTTAGTCTAGAAGAGTACTATCAAGTAGGACATTGTTTCATCGATTTGTATGCTATTTGTTTCAACTAGTGTGCCTAGAATAATCAAAATCTTTCATTTCACTAGTACCTACTTCAAATCATAACAAACAATTGTAACATTATTCAAAATACATATAACTTTTCGAACATTAAAAGTTGACTATTTGTTTTAGTAATTTATAATCTATTTGTTTCAATTAGCCTATGATCGTGTTTGAAATAATCAAAATCATTGATTTCACTAGTACTACCAACACATTGTAACAAATGATTGTAAAGTTATTTACAATACATATATTTGAAAATTACAAGTTTTCTATTTATTTATAAGCTATGTGATAAAACTATTGTGCCTTATAAGAATAAAAAACATTGATTCCACTATTACTCACTATAAATCGTAACAAAAGATTGTAGATTTAAAGTTATATTAATGTTATAAAGTTATAAGTTATATTTGAACTCTACCAAAGATAAAATTTTATTATTTAGTTGCAAATAAAGATTTCAATCAAGCTATAGATCATACGCAAACACAGCTATACAACACATGCAATTGATTAAAAAAAATTGAAAATAAAATAAAATTGGATAAGAAACAGTGCATACATTTAGAAATATCAAAATGCAGGGCACAATTTTGCACATTTCGCATGCAGTTGATCAAAGTGAATACAAAATGATCAATGAGATTATAAAATTGTAATTTATGTTAATTTTTACCTTGACCATTATTGACAACAGCAGGCGTAGGGGTGTCACTGTTCGATACATCGTTCTGACCAATCGAATTGATCATTTCAAAACTTCCAGAAGATTCTGTGGCGGCTAGGTGGGTGCCACCTACAGTGCATAGACAAGCACAAAACAAAAAAATAAACTAAAAAAAAAACAAACACATGCAACAGAAGAATAGCAAATCAATATATAACAGGTAATAATAGCCTGACACGAGCTGTACAAATCACAAGAGCTTAGCAATTGAAGCTGTTTTTAAAACTATTTTTAAAAAAGCAGAACTTTTTGAAACGAATGAATAACACCTAATTGAAAATGAGTAGAGGAGCATTCAATAAAGCAGAATTGTTTGAAACTATCAATAAAAACCTATTTGGAAGTGAATAAATGGGTATTTAGCAAACAATTGTATGTGCAAAAGTCGGGAAATTATAATTAATAGTAAGAAGATACAACGACTCTACATAGACCTTAATAAAGGATTCTATAGATAAACTAATTACATTATAAAATGATCTATGGTAAATATATATCTATATACCAGGGCAACGATGGGCGCCATTTTGAATGTAATTATAGAATCCTGTATCAAGGTCTGAGAGAAGGTCTAAGGTGCAGAGTCAGTGCTTGATAATCTAATCTGCTGAAGTTTTTTTTTGAAGGATGAAGTCCACATAGGTCTGAGACCTGTGCGTGGGTAATGAGTTGGATAATGGTAATAGACCCCAGCACATATTTATATAGTGGGGTGTTCACGAGTAATCAATATGAAAATATTTATACACAGACATTGTAAAAATTTATTATTATGTATCGAATGAAAATAGACTCCTCTGGACAGGGTTGTTCGGAGAAAATTGAATTGAATTGAATGGTGATTGATGAAATGGAACTACAGTTTTAGGTGGGCTCCGAACCGATGTTATGTGCTGCTTTCAAACTATACTGTCTGTCCTTTCATGAAACAGCACTGTAGTATTTTAAATAATAAAGATTTAATTCATAGAGGTTATACTATAACTAGCAGGTTGCCCGATTCAATTGATTCTGAATTTCTAGAATGTGTCATAACCTGTCTACAAATTAAATTTGAGGAGAAGAGAAGGAAGAAAAAGAAGTAGCTGGATAAGAAAATAAGAGACCTTTAAAATAAACTTGTAAATCGGTTATTAATAATTCTAGAAATTTAGATTCATTTGAATCGGGTAACCTGCTAGTAAAATATAAAAACTTAGCTGTACAGAACTATTGTCATGCTATATCAAAAAACAAAAAAGAAGGAAAATATGCAATCAACATAAGATGTAAAGGAGGCTTAGCAATGTAATTTGGCCCAATTATAGCTTTGTTATTCATGCATGAAAACACCTAAAACAGTGAAGCCATAATACATAGTTCTACAACCTTTGCTAGTAAATTAGAAACTGGTTTCTCACAGTTTTGTTTTCAGTGATTTGCATTGTCAAGCTCAGAACATTGTTTCAATTAATATTTAAAGTATCTGTAATTAGGAGCAGATTCCTGGTTCCAACATATAATTAAAACCAATATGAAACACATATGCAAATAATATAGGACTAAGTTATTCATACTTGTAATTTTCATATTGTTCAGCATGAGTCGGTACAGCCAACCCTGAATTAAGTCAACAATATGAAAATTACAAATTAGGTACTGAACAATATGACAATTACAAAATTAAACACCTTGTAGAGGCGGAAGGCTTATCCTGTATAGTATTCACGAAAAGCATGGATATTTTCAGGATACTCCTGGGACATCCCCAGAATATTCTCAGGACATCTCTGAGATATTCTCAGAATATTTCCAGGATATCTTGACATCCTCAGAATTTGTTTCATGGATGACACGAATTTTTTTCTGATCCATTAAAAATAGTGCTATCTACTCGGAACGTTTGTCAAGCTTAGATTAAATTCCACGCTTAAATAAACGTTGGATTAAATTCCACGCTTCAAATAAACGGCTAACATTTTCTGAGTATTATTGACTATGACGCTCAGCCAATGACAGCCTTCAATTTGAAGTTAGTAAGTAATGGAAAATTACATAGATGTTTTCAAAATATCAATGTATCGTGCAAAAACATCGATGTATGGAGGCCGATGTCTTGATCTAAAAAAGTCTATAGTTATATAGATATGGAACAATAGATTAGTACAATAGCATAGTAAGCATTCCTTAGATTATAAAACATCTTGTAAAATTAGTTCAGTCGTCATTCTTGTTCACGTACTGTTACTATGCTGGTCAGTAGACCGATTTTGTTCTAATAAATGCTTTTTAAAAACACTTTGGCGTGTTCCGTTATCTTAATTGGCGCCCGAACAGGGACCGTGGACGTTTTCATTAAGTTCTTTTAACTTATTATTTCGCGACCAATAGTCTCGAGTAGTGAAAACGAATTCATAATGAATTCATCTCTTATTTCATACAATTGCCTATTGAATCTCCTATGTATGAAACAATTTTTATGCTGTCGTACCCAGTTAATACAAATGACGAAATTGTAACTATTCACGTGCATCCTTCTCTCGTAATTCGAGGAAAAGAATTATTAACAGGCGATTGCACACTATTAAATAATAAATATTATTGTAAGAATGCGACAAAAATTTTAGATAAATGTATAAGAGAAGTTATAGCTGATAAGAAACTGAGTAGTTGTAGAACTTTAGTTATAAATGATTATAAGCCTTTTGTTAAATATATTCCAATTATTAATCAATATTTAATGTTTAATGTAAGTGAAATCATTGTAGTTAAAGAAATCAGGAATATTACCATTTATCCAAAATCAACACAATTGATTACTCTTGACAAAACTGAAAAAATTTTCAATTATAGCAAACCATATTCATTTTGGGAAAGTAATGTTATATTTCCAACAGAAATACCAACACATGTTAATAAAATTATTACTAATCTAACTTTTGATGAGATTCATAGAGCAAACACTGAATTAGAACCGTTAAGATTAATTGAAGACTATCCAATTAGTAGATCATTTTCAGATTATATTATGTTTGTATTAGTCATAAGTTTGATAATTATTATTTGTATTATTGTATTTCATTATATAAAAACAAAACTTAATTTTTACTTAGAGCAAAAAGAAAATAATAAACATGTTTTGGATAAATTACAAGTAAGATGGGATACAGCAGGAATTCATCTCACCCCTCAACTACCTATACCTACATGAAGGTGAGGACACCTTCATCTTGAGGAGGGAGGAGTTATATAGATATGGAACAATAGATTAGTACAATAGCATAGTAAGCATTCCTTAGATTATAAAACATCTTGTAAAATTAGTTCAGTCGTCATTCTTGTTCACGTACTGTTACTATGCTGGTCAGTAGACCGATTTTGTTCTAATAAATGCTTTTTAAAAACACTTTGGCGTGTTCCGTTATCTTAATTTATGTCAAAATCGCTAATGTAAAGGTGAATCTGACATTTATTAGATAGATAGATTTAATAGCGTCCACTGCCCTCCTATACAGTGGAATCTGGAGCTTGTCAAAAAAATTTGAAAATGCACAGTAAGTAGACAAAATCAATAGAATGCTTAAGAGGAAGACAAAGCAAACCAGACATCAGATCCTCTTCAAGCTAAAATTGTTTAACCAAAACCAGGGTATCGTTAAATTAAAATGTTTTAATAGTAATCTCTGTACTCTTCTATGGATTAAAATACCATACTTATTAAATCCTTTTTCAACTTGGCTCGAAACTCCCTTTCACATAATTTTTTGATGGAATCAAGTAAAACATTATATAAACGGACTCCCGAAGATTATAAACAGAAGATTGCGAAAATTTAATTTACGATTTCCTGATTGTTCTATACAATATCATATACTATTATTCATTACTGCCGATACAATATACTCCAGCACACAGATAAATAGAAACCGGTATCAAGGTCTGTTTTGAGAAGGCGCTGAAAAATGTTTTTTATTTCACCTGTTTTTTCTTCGATGGTAAAACACTGATGTTAAAGACTCGATTCTTGGGTCTTTTGCACAATAACACTGTATTTAAAAAAATGTCATTGAACAGTAGATTCCTAACCAATCCTAACCTAACCGGGTCTTAGATTAGGTTAAGAATCTACTGTTCAATGACAAGTTTTAAGAAATGCGGGGTTATAGTGCAAAAGCCCCGATTTTTTAGTGTGTTTACCATCATAAGATACATATCGAAACGTTGATGTTTTGAAAAATTTTGCCATTACTATTTGAAACGTGGAATCAACTCCACCCTTGCCAAACGCTTCTTGAACGGACTGTCCTATCGTTTGATGTATCAGACACTAATTCATCGAAAATGGGTCAACAACAAATCAATTTGGCTGTCTATCATTCAGTTTCCTCATTTTACGAGTCTTATTACTGATAATTACTATTTTAACACTGTCAAACAAGTTATGTATTTCACAGAAACAAAATATCTTCGAATACAGACCATTAACGACAGGCGCTACAGCTGGTTTCAGTTCATCTTCAAGTCCGGCTAAATCATCTTGTTCTCTGGCTAGAAATTCGGCAGCCGGATCCACCTCGGTCTCATCAAAATTGTCGTTGAAACCGTCCATATTGATGACAATTCTGTTTAAAAAACGAGAAAAATAAATTGAAAATTTTATTGCAAAAAATTGGGTGTTTGAGAAAGAATGGGCAATTCAAGGACTCCAACTACATGTGTAACATGTTTATATTACAAAAAATGTGTTTCATTGATAAAAACTACCCGAATAGTAAAACGAATAACGGTCTATGGTTGTGTTCATGGGAGCCTACACTGGTGCAATCACTTGCACAGCTAGACGGCTGATTGGTCAATGAACGTCTAAAAATTTGAATAGACCAATCAGACGCCTAGCAATGCAAGGGATTGTACCGGTGCAGGCTCCTATGAACACAGCCATTGTAAGTTACAGGTGACAATGAGAGAAAGAACGTTTACACAAAACAATTTCTCGGTAAATGTAGAAGTGAAAAATATTAAGGTTGCATTTCCGTATAAAGTCCAAACGAAATAATCAACTGAGAGAGTCGATAGTCGAAATCTGTACCAAACCCAAAGCTACAACTAACCTATCGACTATAGTGAAGACAATATTAAATTAAGATATTAATAACTTTAATATTATTGAGAATAATTAAAAACTATTACGTTAAAGGTCAATACAAAATGCTACGATAAGACAGTTTTTATTTTAAACCCTTTACTAATAAGAATGGAAGCTAGATTTCAGTAGGTCAAGAGGTTAGGATATAACCTCATCAACTCATGAGTACCATTATGACCGCAGTTAAAAGTGCATTTAATGGATTCATTCAACGCTATTGAAAAGTGATATCACTACTCAACCATCATTCTTTATTGGTTCAATATAACTTACTTTATAATATTATGAAAAAGTGAGTCTAGGATGAACATGAATCATCAGTTAGCCGTGAATCAGCTAATTCAAATAAGCATTCACTCATGATTAAGATGCGAAAAAACACAAACTGTATTACCGGCATGTCAGATATTGAGCTACACACTAATAAATCAATGCATGTTCAATGAAGTCCTACCGAAATCATGAAATAAGAAAAATGATTGAGTAAGTATAGTTACAGAATATACACTGACACTCCAAGTACGCTAAAGTATCAAACAGTATAGAGCTAAATAATTTCTAATGAAATGGGACTAGACTAGTAAAGTTAAAGTACACCAAGTAGTTATGTAAAAACTATCAGCACACTTGGTATGGTACTTGTTCAATGTTGTATTTTGTATAGTGTACTTCAAATGATGGAAAATGGAACCATGATGAGTCCAAGTTGAAAATAAGAAGATCCTGTTACAACATCTGAACTTTATCTAATCTTCTGTATCAAGAGATTGACACGTGAAATTCAGACCTACTATGTGCAAGATTCACTTAACCTAGATTCTACACGACCGTTCAGGAATAAAAAGTAATGCTTGATAGATTCATCCGCTGCACTGAAAGGAATTTTAAAAGCTGATTATAGTATAAATCATATTGAGATTGAGCGGAATACAAGAGCAACGCCTACTCAACCTCAGATTAACATAAACGAACGGAGGTATTTATGATGATGAACCACTTGCACAAAGATAAAAAAATGAAATAGAAATTACCAGTTTATGATGAACACTTATAGTGATTGAATAACAAATAGAAAAACCGAACAAATTTGATAATTTAACAACACAGATAGGAAACGTAAGTCGTATGCGTATGGTATCAGCTGTACAACAGAACGATACGTCAGTGAGCTTCAGTGAACCAAAAAGCAGGAAGCCACTTACTTGAAAAATTGAAATATAAATTCATATTTATTCTACGAAACGTATAAAAATTCACTGTAAAATACTTTTTTGATATAATAAATCATAATAGATATTCTAGAATTATTGAGGTCACAAAAACTTAATGACGAACAGGTCTGGAAAATAGATGATATCAAGTCTGCAAGATTAAGACATTGGGCGCCATCCATATGTACGTGACAGTTGACACGTTATGTTTGTTATTTGTTCTGTTTTATCAGTAAATATATTTTCTTTCTTTTGTTTGAATTTTCAGTAAGCTATCTTATTCTAGATTAGACTTTAAATTAAGTTATTTATTAATTACCAGCCTTCATAAAACTCACTGTGGCAATAATTCACCCATGGCTTCCAACGGTTATAAGGTTAGTAAAATTTAGATTTATATAAATAGAATAATTTATTTCTTTGTATTCATTCTAATAACTTATTTAAAATCATGGATTCTCGTGTAACAAACTACTAGCTTAAGCCACTGCACCTCTTGTTCTTGTGAATAGTTGGAATAAAGTATTTAGTGTTTTGGAGGACAGGTTAATCCGCGATCACTCGCGCTATTAGATTGAATCTAACATTTTTAGTTCTTGTTAAGGAAATTAACGAATTTCTCCATTGGAAAATAGAAGAAGGCTGCAGTTCGATATCCCATCCAGTCAAATAATCGCACGAGTTTCAATACTTCATACCAACGATTTTGGAATTGTGTATCAAATGTTTTGCGTATCAAAGTGTCTGTATGAAACAGCATTTTATCGCATTGATGTTTGGAATCGTATCGTGCACAAAATGAATCAACTGTGCTTTATTTAATACTTTCACTTTCCACAGGAAATTCAAGGTGATGAACAAGGAAATCAATACAATGGTGATGAATTACAGTATCTGAAATTGGTTGAGAAAGTCCTGAATTCTGGTTACAAGAAATCCGACCGTACCGGTACTGGAACTTTATCAATTTTTGGAGCACAGATGAGATATTCTCTTAGGAATGGTTTGTACCAAAATCTTCCAACCATCAACTAAATTTTGAGAATCTATTCATTCTTAGCTAAGTATAGGTTCAACTTTGGCCCAATTATAAATTGTTAACTTATTATTGTAAATTTAACGACTTTCAGTCAATTTTAACTGTGAATAAATAATGTTTCTACTCACTCTTGACCGAACGTTTCCGAGTCTTGGCCAAGACTGTATTCAGCTCCTTCTTATGCGATGTATTGTGAATAATTTTCTCACACAATACACTGCTGTCATATATATGTGGAACAATTTTTCAGGAGTTTTTCCTCTGCTTACAACTAAAAGAGTTTACTGGAAAGGAATCGCCGAGGAACTGCTCTGGTTCATCAGAGGTTCGACAAATGCCAAAGAACTATCAGACAAAGGCGTTCACATTTGGGATGGTAACAGTTCTCGAGAATATCTAGACTCTCTGGGATTCACTGATAGAGTTGAAGGTAATTAATCAATTTCTATGAATAATTATATTTTCCAAGAGGGATGAAAGTATGAAATAACTTGATTAAATTCAACGCAATGTTTTTATGTGGATAGTTTGTTTTCCTTGGATGCTAGGTATCTTAGATAAACACTATGAAATTTATTCAGTGCCAAACTTAAATACAATTTTACAATGCTGTTGTTCAAGTAACCAGAATATTTATTTCAATTTGACCTAGATTAGTTGTCTTTAATAAATTAATTTAATGCCCTTTATTCAGTATTTTTTTTTTTTTTTTTTTTTTTGAGGATGAAGCCCACATAGGTCTGAGACCTGTGCGTGGCTAATGAGTTGGATGATGGTGATTGATGAGTTGGACCTACAGTTTTAGGTGGGTTCCGAACCAATATTGTACTGGTATTCCACTTTTCAGAACCATTCAGTACAATAACTTACTTAAAATGCAACTTTTCAATTGTTCCTTTTTTAAATAACTATCAAGTTCCTGATTCAATTGTATCGGTTGAATTGAACTGATTTATTGCCACAAAGAAGATACCAAGAAAAACATATATATATATTGCAATGTAAACAATGATAATAATAAATAAACTTGCTCACTATGATCATCACTAAATCACTGCAATAGAAAAAATATGGATTGAATTGGCGCCAACCAGCAGAAGGATAAAAACCTTATTTGCTTGTGGAAGTACATCAGTTCAGTAAAGATTATCTAGAATGTAATGTAACCTCTATAATCCAGAGGTTATTCTCCTTATTTTTAATTTCTACTTTTTCGAACTCTACTTTTTCTCGTGCTCCTTCTCTTTTTCTTCTCTTCTCTTCTTTATCTCATTTAGAACTAATTCTTCTCTTTTTTCTTCGCCTTTACCATTTTCTACTTCTCTTATAACTCCTATTTTTCTTCTCCGTCAACTTTCTCTACTTTTTCCGTCGCCTTTTTCTACTTCTCTTATTATTCCGATTTTTCTTTTCTTTTTTCTACTCCTTTTTTACCTCCTTCTGGATCTATTCCTTCTTCTTATTGTCTCCTTCCCTCTGTCTCTTTCTTTTCGCCTTCGTATTCTTTCTCCTCTTCCAGGAAAAAATCATATTAGATTCGAAAAATACTGTATTTATCACCAATATTTAATGCATTTGGTACATTTTTTTCTCACATGGAGCGTTAGAGTTTCGTCGACAATGGACAGCATGAAGGCGTTTATATTATTAGATAGTAATTTCTTTTATCGAAGTTGATGAACATTGAATACGGGTTTTCAGGTGACCTAGGTCCAGTCTACGGGTTCCAGTGGCGTCATTTTGGAGCCGAATACAAGGACATGTTCACCGATTACACGTCGAAGGGTGTTGATCAGCTACGTGACGTCATCAATAAAATAAAAACCAATCCCGATGACCGGCGAATGATCTTGTGCGCGTGGAATGCCAGCGATTTATCCAAGATGGCGCTGCCGCCATGCCACTGTCTGGTGCAGTTCTATGTGGCCGGTAACGAACTGTCCTGTCAGATGTACCAGCGATCTGCCGACATGGGTTTAGGTAGGAATTGTTCTTTAAATTTAAATTATAATCTAAAATTCCATTTTAAATTCAAATTTAATTTCTTCTAGATTTACATCAAATTTATATCACAGTAGCCCCTCGGATCATTCGATTTAATAGTCTCTTTTCCCTTCTCCCCATCTTGTTTTTTTTTCTCTTTACCTTCTCCATTTTCTTCTTTTCTCCTTCCTCTTTTTATCCTTTTCCTTTTTCGTCCTTAATTTTTCTCCTCATTCTTCTTCATCTCCTCCTCCTCCTCCTTCTCCTCCTTCAATCCCTCAGTGTTGAAGTTTTGTCGACAGTTTATTACTAACTATTGCACCCGTCCTTCGTACAGAATAGAGAAAATTTTTTAATTGCGACAATCTTCCTAAACAACTTCTTTTTTTCCAAGGCATTTTGAATAATTCAAATATCAATATGATAATGTCGCCGCACCACGAGAATGTCTCTGGATTGTCAGTGGCGTGAAGGGGGAAATAGCTAGTACGCGATTGCTTCCTTGGCTGAAAATGTTAGTGTAATAGCAGTGTCGCCAACTCTGAGTCATTCGCACTAACCGTGATAGTATTCGCTACACATGACAGTATCGGTATGTCTAGGGAGAAAGATGGTTCTCATCATTGGCAGCACTGTACATTTCTCCCACTAAATTTCTCGGCAAAGCTATTCTCGTGGTGCGCCAACATTAGTAAATATTTACATATTTCCAGCTGAGCATTTCCAACTTTAGAACGTAAACAATTCAGTGACAGTTATCATAGAGAATATTTGAGAACAGCTGATTGATAAATCACGTGAATGAATCCAAAATCGCACAATACTTGGTTTTTAAACGTTCATTATTCTGTTGAAAAAAGTTAATTTAGTTTTTTATAGCTAAAGACATTGTCAAAAAGTTTTCAATACTGATAAATAACTTAAATCCCGATCGATGCTCTCGTTTTTCAGGAGAAGGCCGCGTAAATGCCTTCGGGGCCGTGACAGACAGAAATTGAGATAAGACTTGTTTCGGCTTCTTTAATGTATAAAACGTAAAAATAACCAAAAAATATATAATTCTGATAAATGTACAGCAAAACTCTAATTTTATTTATATAGATAGGTATAGGATTGTCTTATTATAAATTTCCACATTTTTTGGAGGATGAAGCCCACATAGGTCTGAGACCTGTGCATGGGTAATGAATTGGATGATGGTGATTGATGAGTTGGAGTCTTAGGTGAGTTCCGAACCAACCAAAATGGAATTACAAAATGTTTCCTCTCTTGAAAAAGTAATTTCATCCAAGCAATCAGTGCTTTCCTTGCTTATATCATGCTTGTTTAGATTATTTCATCTGTGCTTATATGGAGGTAATATCATTAGAGTAAACTGTCATACTCCATTTCTTTCCCCCCATCTTCTTTTTTATGTTTTTCTTCTTCTGCCTTTAGGGGTCTAGGCATTTCTGCCTGTTACCTCATATCCCTCCATCTTTTTTTTGGTCGTCCCTGGTCTCTTTTCCCCCTCATAGACCTGGTTCTTTTTTAATTCTTAAAAATTGTCATACTCCATTTCTTCCCCCATCTTCTTTTTCATGTTTTCTTCATCAGGGTCTAGGCATTTCTGCCTGTTCCGAACCTCATATCCCTCCATCTTGTTCTTGGACGTCCCCGGTCTCTTTTTCCCTGTATCATAGATCTGTTTTTTTTTTTTAATTCTAAAAAAATATTTTTTAATATAAAGAGTTTTATCCCTCACTTTAATTAAGATTAAGTCTTGAAGGTGGAGGAGGAGAAGAAGAAAAATTGTTAACAAGTTACCCATTCTCAAGAGTTGGGAATTTTTAATTTCCCGCACGGACTGTTTGTCACGGTGTTCGATTCCCGGTCAGCCGGGATTTTGTGTCATCATCCACCTCATTACTAACCAAAAAATAATAATATTTTTTCTCTTTATTGGTAGTCAGAGGTAATATATTTTTCTCTTATTTGTTGTAGCCTACTGTGTCCTGTGGACTGTATTTGGAAATTCTGACTTTTTAGTCTGTTCAACAATAGTATTTACTTGTAATCAAGATTATATCTTGAAGATGGAGGAGGAGAAGAAGAAGAAGACAACAAATTTTTAACAAGTTACCGATTCCCAAGAGTTGGAAAATTTTAATGTCCCGCACTGACTGCTGTGGTCACGTGGTTCAATTCCCGGTCAGCCGGGCATATTTTGTGTCATCATCCACCTCATTACTAACCAAAACAATAATTTTTTTTCTTTATTGGTAGTCAAAGGTAAAATATTTTTCTCTTATTTCAGGTGTACCGTTCAACATAGCCAGCTACTCATTGCTCACGTATATGATAGCCCATGTGACAGGACTACAGCCAGGCGACTTCGTGCACTCGATAGGCGACTGTCACGTTTATTTGAATCACGTGGACGCGTTGAAAGTGCAACTAAAGCGTGAACCCCGTGCATTTCCCCAGCTCAAGATCAAAAGAACTGTCAGTGACATTGAGGACTTCAAGTTTGACGATTTCGAATTGATTGACTATAAGCCGCATCCAAAGATTGATATGCAGATGGCTGTGTGAAAGTTATAAACAGTGACGAAATATTCAGTTTTCTTAAAACTCGATTACATGGGGCGAGTTCAGTAGCTAAGCGAGTAGAAATTTTTGGATTTCTTGTTCCATAACGATCTGCGTTGTTAATATTAATTTTTTGTTGTAAATTTAACGACTTACAGTCAGTTTTAGATTGTGAATATATAAAAAATGTAGGCTACTCACGCTTGGCCGAACGTTCTCGAGTTGTTGAAATCCATCTTCAAGGCTTGACAACATTCGAGAACGTTCGGCCACATGTGAGTACATTTTTTATATATTCACAATCTAAAACTGACTGCAAGTCGTTGAATTTACAACAAAAAGTGAATTGATCGACTATAAGCCGTATCCAAAGATTGATATGCAGATGGCTGTGTGAAAGTTATAAATAGTGACAAAATATTCAGTTTTCTTAAACCTCGATTACATGGGGCGAGTTCAGTAGCTAAGCGAGTAGAAATTCTTGGATTTCTTGTTCCATAACGATCTGCGTTGTTAATTTTTGTTGTAAATTTAACGACTTCCGGTCAGTTTTAGATTGTGAATATTTCGAACGAATATTGTGAACGTTTTCGAGTTGCTGAAACCCATCTTCAAGGAGAACGTTCGGCCACGTGAGTACTTTTTTTATAAATTCACAATCCAAAACTGATTTCAAGTCGTTGAATTTCCAACAAAAAGTTAACGAATAGAATCGTTACAGGCCGACCGAGTTTCCCCCACCAGAGACCCCATGAAAGCATTGGTTGAGTTCATGGGAGCCTTACTGGTAACTGTTAAATGTTACTGGTGGTGTCTGATTGGTATATTCAAATGTTTTAACGTATATAAATTTGGATTGACCAATAAGATGCCACCGGTAACAATTACTGGTTACCGGTAAGGCTCCCAGGAACTCAGCTAATGTTATTTATTTCTTGTGACAAAATTACAATGAATGTGAAGGAGCAACAGACTCAAGTCCAAAACTGTATGTTTAATGTATTTTAGGTTTAGCTACGATTCCGCAGGGCAGCGCTACTCGTTACTCGCCGTCGAATCTATAATCTGGGGTACAACTCGCTCTGTGTAAACTGTAAACGCGTTGATTAGACAAGTAGCAGGTTATCCACAATGCGAAAAAAGTTGAGCCGGACTTTTTTTCTCACTACTTGCTATGCTGCCGGCACCCACAATGTTATTGTGGCCAAAGCCAACATCCAGGCTGCCAACATAACACATCAGATGAGACATATAATATTTATTGTCTCTCAAATTCCATAGTATGGGGTGATTCTGCATGTTAATGTTATTCTAATTCGGCTCGGGTTGCCGGGTCTGCTGAAGCACGGTCGGCCTACAACGTTTCTACTCGCTTAGCTACTAAACTCGCCCCGCGTCATTGAGCCTTTACACTTGAAGACTTGTGACTTTCAGTTATCGACATTTCAAACATACTGTAAAATGGTGCTAATGCTTTGTTAGGCTAAACACCATAATATTTTTTGCGATGCTTTATATTTAAGTATTGATTGCACTACTGCATTAAAAGATCCTTTGAACTCTTTTGCATACACAAGCTGTAACCTTTCCGTATACAAAAAAAAATCAAAATTAATTGTATTATTTTTTTGTAATAATAAATATTGTAGTTTTTTTATAAAACTAAGATGATGAATTTCTTGAGTCCACTCATAATCTTCGCAGTCCACTGGACTGTGTAGTGGAGGTTTATTTATTGTGTATCAACTCAATTCATTTGCATAAAAAACTACATAATTAATCAATGCTTGGTAGCATTTGACAAGTCAAGATTTTTAAAATGATCCAAGTTTGTATATTTATAGTAATATTGAAATCACAGTTGTTTTCCACGAAGAAGTACTTATTGAACAATCCAGGATCAATACTATTTTTATAATAGAAATAGTCAGTTTCGAAATTAGATACTGTAGTAAAGTTGAGTATGAAGTCTTCAGTAAAAATGCATTATACATAAATGCATTATTCAACTAATCGCTATTAGTATAATCAATTATAATTATATTGATAATATCGATTGATTATTCATCTACTTGCAGAAAAACAACTCAATACATTCCTCCATGTTGTAGGGTGCAGCAACTATCAAATTATGTCATTTGCCTTGAGTAATTAATTGGCGGGCCGCTTAGCGCAGTTGGTTGAAGCGATCGCTTCAGCGGTCGTGGGTTCGAATCCCGCTCCTCCGTCTAGCATCACATCTATGTGTTATCATTCACCTCATTACCAAAAAAGGATCAAAAGGATTAAAAATTATCTGCCTAAATCCGTTAGAGTTACATTGGTTAATGCATTGATTGTCCCTTTCCTTCATTATTGTTGCATTGTATATAATGATATTTCCAACGAGTTAAGTGACAAATTGCAGCGGTCTATGAACTTTGCTGTGCGTTTTATCTTTGATGCCAGAAGAGATGCGCACATTACTCCTCTCTTTAACGATCTTGGCTGGCTCAAAATGAGGGAACGCCGAAAATTCTTCATTCTCTGTTTGACTTTTAAGGTGTTGGTTCTTGTGGAGGGACCGGGCTATCTCCGCGAGTCGTTTACTCTGATGACAAGTGTTAACCCTGGACGGAGAACTAGGTCGCATCGGTATAAGTTGCAAATACCTTTACATCGTACAGGAATTTTTAACAATTCCTTTGTAGTTACAGCCTCAAGAGAATGGAATGAACTACCCGAAAATATTATTCTATCTGGCTCCTTGGCCATTTTTAAAAAAAGACTCTTCCAGTATCTCAGCAACTAACGAGCATGAAGAGTGGGATTCAGTACTGGATTTATTATCTTAATTATTTTAAATTAATAAAGTGTGGGAATTTATCACATCTATACTATCAGTATATCAATCTACTAACAGTAAAAACAATCAATTATATATTCTTATGGATGATTTTCTTTCTATATCTTTATCTTATAATCAATTACTTTCCTTCACCACTTTCTTTTCTTCCTTCACCTCCACTTCATTTTCACCTTTCTTCTTCAGTCTTCTTCTTTCTTTACGTTTCTTTTATCTTACCTTTCTATTTTGAATATTATTTTCTTTTATTAATTTATTTGATTATTAGTACACTCTAGTTCTATTTTGTCTTATATTAACAATAGTAATATAGTGTACTCTCATATTATTATTAGCATAGGAATATCTGAAATGTATAAATTTAATTTACTTAATTTTGTATAAAGTGTGAACTGATTATTATTTTGTAATGTACGTTTAAATGCAATAGGTTTTTCAAGACCTGGCATTCTAATAAAAATCAATCAATCAATCAATCAATCATTACCCACACACAAGTCTCAAACTTACGTGGGCATCATCAGCAATTTAAAAAAATATCGCAAAATATACTCAATATAATCTTATTAGTTTAGTCAACGAATAAATAGAAAAATTATGGCCAAATTCATAAAAAACAGAATAGTTAAAAAATAGAATTTTATTGTTTTTTTTATAAATTTCAGTCTTTGAAAAATAAATAGAATACTATCATTAATTTGCTCTTAACTTTGAACATAATTTATCAAATACAATACTCAGATTTTTTTACTTTCATAGAGTATTTTTTATCTGAGAACAGGCACAGTATCTTTGGTATACATTTCTCTGCACAGTAATGCCAATGCAACCAACTTGAAAAAAGTTACTGGGTTTTCAAAGAATATGTCTGCCAAATAGAAGAAACTGAAGAAAGACACGGTACAGCGTATAGAGTTGAGTTATTCTCTCAACATATTCTAAAATAAATTGATCAGAATTCTATCTAGAAATGACAGATAAAATTGAGATTTCCATCAGTTTTCATATAATTATTTGATTATCAAAATCATATTATCGCCAGTAAAAAAGATTGGAGGTATAAATTTAAAAGTCAATTCAAAAACGAACGAATTTTAGTAATGAAATGAAGTTAGTTACATTTGAAAGAAAATTTATGTCATTTTATTGGATTATATTAGACATATGACTGGCTTGTATTTAGTGTAAATGGGAGGTCAAATTTTAATGCACTTTTTGTAGCATTCGGGGTGGTACGGTATAATAACGGTACGGTATGGTATAATGGTATGGTCGTACGGTATAATAATTATCGGCAATAATGCGGAAAATGTGGTTGTCGTCAATCGTGGCTGGTTTATTATATGTTTACATCTTATTATCTGGGTTATTATATGTGTGTAGACCATACCAAAGATATACGCCAGCGACAATTGACGACTATAGGAATACAACATTTGCCTCGTTATTGCCGATATACGACCCCAAATGCTGCAAAATATCTTGAAAATTGGACTCTCGTTCAGACTACGTACAAGGCAGCCATGTTTGACATTGTATCCGAATAAATTTCAGAAAATTATCTAACCAATTTTATTTCATAACTGCAACTTTTTAGTATTCATTTTATAGTTCTTTACCTCTAAACCCCACTCTTAATATTACCGAGTCGCATAAATATTGTCAGCATAGTTTGAAATTTGATATAATTTAATCTATCAAGCACCAGGCATTAGCATTGTATTATAGATAATGCATAAGCATCAGAACCTAAGGTACACATATTGTATCACAGGTTACATACGCTTGTAAATTGGCTAGAATAACACATAACACTTCTTATGTTGATTTAAAAAATATATTTTATCGAGGTCATTTAGAATTGTTCAGATGTTCATCCCACTATGACACTTCTAAGTTGAAGGTTTGAAAGACTAGCAGAAAAATTGTTTGATGGAATCCAAATAGATAATTAATCAGCATAAATGATAGGTTTTAGCTAAATCAGCATAAATAATAAAAGTAGTTGATAAACATATTCAGTTGGCATTGAGAAATCAATTCGTAGTTGAAACTTGCTGCTTAAAACACAGTGTACGTTAGATGCTTCACATTCCGTTTTGATAACAGACAAGTTAGGATGCGCTCACATTGTTCTAGAAAAAAAATTAAATTAGTTGACAAAAAATAATAGTGAATTTATTTAGAACTTTTTATAACAATTTATATTTTTTATTCGCTTTTAATGCTATAAATAGTGCTAAAGAACTCTGGGACGGGTCATGGAGATCCTTGGTTTGATTCCCGGCGATGACTGAAAATGTTTGTGTCATTACAGCCATTGTATTCACTCATTTCCATAAGCTTTTTTTGGGGAATAAAATCCATATAGTTCTGATACCTGTGCATGGGTGATGATTTATGAGTTGGGGCTCACAGTTTTAGGTGGGCTCCGAACCACCGGGAAGTGATTTACAACAGAGTATAGAGTTTTTTGCTGGCCAAGTCAAAACGGTCACCATTACAAGAGCAGCCTGAGCGCCCGTGACTTATCTTTCTGAACAGATACATAGCAAAGCTAGTAGGTAATCTCTTTCCCAAATATCTGCAGTAATGAAAGTCTTCAGAGTAATTTATAGCATTAAAATCACAATAAAAATTAATTATAAAAATGCATTTTTTTTTTTAATAATATTCAATAAATTTAAATGGAAAACTGACAACGCTGTAAATGCAAGAGGTTTACTGTACTAGAGGTCTGATTCTCATAAGCTATTAATGTAAATGCCGCAGTAGCAGAAGTATTCCAACATAATTACAGCATTAAAAGGAAATTCAAAATTAATTATATCATAATAGTAATACAGAGTTCAGATTTTTCAATTGCTTGTCAATAAATTTAGGCGGGTTACACACATATGCATCTCGCACGGTGCGACTAGCATTTTTGATGCGAGATGCATGCAGGCTGCATGGTCGTGGCACATGCTAGTAGCAAGATGAGAGAGGTGGGTACTTCTTGGCGTTCAGTTCATTGGAAAATGTCATCGTCGGCATCGGATGATGAAATGCTGTTGTTACTTACCGCCATTAGAAGGAGACGTCGTATGGTCATGTGACTTGGAAATGTGTTCTGCGCATGCCCCATTTCGAGATGCAAGCTGCATGCCACGCCAAACACCGACCGATCGGTTCCTAGTGGCGCTGCACGCTGCATGCGAGATGCATGATGCCAGTCGCATAAGTGTGTAAGCTCCACATAATTAACACAGGTTGGTCTTCAAGCTGCATGCTAGTAGCAAGAAAAATGCCAGTCGCACCGTGCGAGATGCATATGCGTGTAACCCGCCATAAATAGATATGCAAATATATGGTACACCTTTGCTATACTATAGCACTAGGTCTAAATACAATAATAATGCAAACTCTACCTAACAAAGACAACAAACTGCTTAACAAAGACAATCAAGTACCGGTATCGACATCGTTGTAATGTTTGCCGGATCACCAATGGCTGTGACATTGAACCTAAATGAAAATAAATTTGAAACGATTGCTACAAAATGTCATCTGAACAATCAAATCAATAAATTTCTATAAATACATTCACAGTTGAAAATCCTTTTTGACTCACTTATATTATTACAGATATATTAATTATTGATTGATTTATAATTTACCTGTTAATCGCGGACACCCATGAAAGACTAGAATTGTAATCTTGGCACAATTGTCAGCTACAGAAAGAATAGCATTATCAGTTATCAGTTGACAATTGTTCATTTTTACTTCGAACAACGTATCTCTACAAGCTCCAGTCGTTATAGATAAAACTCCGGCATCAGTGACCTGTAACAAGTAACAATTTTGATAAATGCAGATGAATTACTGAAATTCTGCAATCGAAGAAATCCATACACACCTGAATGAGACAAATAAACATGCAGTTTGGAATGTTCATATGAAATGCCTCATTAATTCTTTTGGAAATTGGAATTATTAACATAATAAGAGTTAAATCAGTTAATTTATAAGTTAGTAATTATTCCATCAGTAGTTGCAAACGGTTCGTCCGCTATCTTTGATAAAACTCTAATGAGTTTGATGTCTCTGATTCTGCGGCCACGAGTTTGATTCCCGTTTAGCCTGGTATATTATTTATTTCATCATTCACGTCAATACCCACGCACAAGTCTCAAACTCATGTGGGCACCATCAACGAAAAAATTAAGAATGATTAGAGTTCACGCCACAATATTATATGGGTGAATCTGAAAAATTGCGGTGTTGCCAGATATGGGAGCATGCTAGCAGCTGATATAGCCCAGGCAATGAATGCAAAAAAATTGCCATTGTCGTAACAAATTAGGGGAAAGCTGAATTTTTGCAGGATGTTAGTATACATAGTACTTACTCAAAAAAACCAAAGTCCCGACCCCCACCCCGCTTGCTTCCCCCACCACCCCCCTATCAACATTGCAAGAGCAGTACTTCAGTTAAAGGCTTATAACTCGGAAGCTAATTAAGGTATCGTTGTGATTCTCATCTCATTTAATACTCAAAACTATTCTCTAAAAAATATGTCATATACATTTTCTATGTAGATAGCCTAGGTTTTCAGTAAAAATATAGTTTATAGAAAAAAATGTCACCACGAACCACAAAAATCAACTTCAACTCATCATATCTTTTTTAATATCGCGTTATTGCTTGTGCCGTTCCTTACAAAACTTATAGATAATTTAATAAGCTTTAAAATGATGTGTCTATTGATTACTATAGTTCAAGTTATGGCGTCATAGTGAGTGATGAAATAGTAGCGGACACCGCGTCGCCGAACCCTACAGCACTGTGTATTGCATGGCGTTTGGCTATCCAGCCCAATCCAATAAATAATTATTGTCAGACAAGCAAGACTATATATGCCAATCAATAGTACACGTTTAAAAGTACATTTTCCGAAAAGTCCCCAAAAATCCCCCCTCAACTTTTCCCCCAAGCCCCCTCAAAGTTGAAAATGTTTCTAATTATTGGAAATTCGATATCTCTGTAACTAACTATCGAACAGAGTTGATTCTTCTTCCATAATATCAGTCATATAATGTTCTGCAATAAATGTTTTGTTCACTTTGCCGGTAAACCTGATAGTTTCTTTTATAAAAATTGAAATATCTTCAAAAGAGAATTCTATCAACTAGATTTTTCATTATTTAGGGGGACATTTTTGAATGTCAATTACAGAAAATAGCGTTAAATAGAAGTTAAAGAACTTATTTTTATGAATCCAAAGATGTGTATAACAGCATACTGACGATTAGAGATGACGATTTGAAAGGATGAGTGGAGTAGAGGGGGGTGCCCCTTTGCTAACATTGTTGGGGCCTTCTCTCAGGAACGGTTTGTCGCACTCCATACCTTTATTTTCTCAGCTCTTTGAGGCCACATTTGACAGATAATTTTTGGAATTCTACTTGAAAGGGCAGTATAGGCTCCCCCTTTATCAGACATGGGCACACTTTTGAAGGAGGGGGCTAGATGAAATGAGAAATTATGTGGGCGGGTCAAAAAATTGATTAGTACTCATTTTTTACATTTCAATCATCAAATAAAAATTGAAGTCTCAATGAATATTATCCTAAATAATTGAAGATGTAGTAGAAAGACTCTTGTTTAACTCACGAAGGGATGCAGTAATCCAACTGAGATTAGCTTTAGAAGCAATCTGATTTTTAACCCATCTTATCAAAGCAAAAGGTGTCAGGGGGTACTTCTCCACAATGGTTTTTGTAAATTAGCGTTTAAAAGCAGTAATTTAAGCAACTCTAGACATCATTTCACTCATTTTGACGCACATTAGAGTATGAAGTTCATTTAGTGCTCATATCATTTGAATGTCTCCCTAACAATCATGCTATTTATAGATGGGCTTTTACATTCAATTTCACTTTTATATTCAGTTTGAAAACAAGTAAAGTTTATTTTAATGTTTCGGTAGTTATACTTATGTCTGGTATTTTTCACTATTTAATCTAAAAGCTCAACTTCTTTTTTGTTCTGGATAAAAGTGATGCCATTGAGACTAAACATTCCAGTTGGACCTTTTTTAATGTGTGGACCTTTTGGCATTGATAATAAATAATGAAACTACATTAGTTTCTTTATTTTGTAACTGATGACCAATTTCAAGCATCTATTCGTTTCAACATATGAAAACTTCATCCAATGACAACAGAGGCAGGAAACCTCTTGAAACAATGAACAAGAATTAGGCCTATATCGTCATAATACAGTAATTGCAATTTGAGTCTTTCTTCCTTCCCTGTCGATTTTACGTTGTAAGCGGTAGCTCAACTCTTTAGTAAGTTAACTCATATCTAAACACTGAGAGCAAACTGAGATGCGATAATATTTTACTGCGAAATCGAAAAGATAAATGAATAAGTAACCGTTATCCTAATTTAGCGAAGAAAAATAAATTTTTTACATTATATTTCATATAACTTAATTTGCATGTGTGATTTTATTCTTCATTCGAAATCATGTTCCGGGCTAGCTCACGAGCCGTAGTTTGCCCATTACCGCCCTAAAGTGTACTTGGAAGATGACGATTTTCATTATAAATAGTTTATAACTCGTAAACTACTGAAGAACGAATTGCAAAATTCGTCTCAAATTGTAGGTAACACCTTTTTCTGTCATATCCTTAGTAAGAGAGCCACTGAAAACACATTTTAAATCAAACTAAACAATTCTATATGTAGGTTTTCCCGATAGTAGTCATACAATGTGTTGGACAAAAAATGTATAGGACACAGTTATTTTAGACAATACAATTCCCTGAAACATACCAGTGGCATCTTTGTATCATGCATGAATTTTGAGTTATTGTAATTCAAAATGTTGAAAGATTATGAAAAAATTGAAATTTCAACTTTATGAATGATTATAACTTTCTATTCATGCTACAAGCCTGCCGTTGGTACCCAGTTTTGGGTAATTGTATTGTCCACAAGAAAGGAATCCTGTTTATTTCATGTTCGACACATGGTGTGGCTGTAATATCGGAAAACCTGGAAAATTACCATAATTTTTACTACATATAAAATTGTTTAGCTTGATTTTTTTTTTGATTGAAGTTTTTTAAACGTGTTTTCAGCAGTTCTCTTCCTGGGGTATAAATCATCATTTTACAAAATAATGTAGTATAAGAGAAGCCTATAGGGCAGTCCTTTCAAGTAGAATTTCAAATTATCGGTCAAATGTGACATTCTACATATGAATTGAAATAGCCTCGAAGAGCTGAGAACGTAAAGGTGGAGTGCGACAGATGTTAGCGAAGGGGTACCACCCCCTCCTCACATCTCTCATCGAACAAATCATCATCTCTAATCGTCAGTATGCTGTTATACACATCTTTGGATTCATAAAAATAAGTTCTATAACTTCTATTTAACGCTATTTTCTGTAAATTGACATACAAAAATGTCCCCCTAAATAATGAAAAATCTAGTTGATAGAATTCTCTTTTGAAGATATTTCAACTTTTATAAAAGAAACTATCAGGTTTACCGGCAAAGTGAACAGAACATTTATTGCAGAACATTATATGACTGATATTATGGAAGAAGAATCAACTCTGTTCGATAGTTAGTTACAGAGATATCGAATTTCCAATAATTAGAAACATTTTCAACTTTGAGGGGGCTTGGGGGAAAAGTTGAGGGGGGATTTTTGGGGACTTTTCGGAAAATGTTCTTTTAAATGTGTACTATTGATTGGCAGATATAGTCTTGCTTGTCTGACAATAATTATTTATTGGATTGGGCTGGATAGCCAAGCGCCATGCAATACACAGAGCTGTAGGGTTCGGCGACGCGGTGTCCGCTACTATTTCATCACTCACTATGACGCCATAACTTGAACTATAGTAATCAATAGACACATCATTTTAAAGCTTATTAAATTATCTATAAGTTTTGTAAGGAACGGCACAAGCAATAACGCGATATTAAAAAAGATATGATGAGTTGAAGTTGATTTTTGTGGTTCGTGTTGACATTTTTTTCTATAAACTATATTTTTACTGAAAACCTAGGCTATCTACATAGAAAAGGTATATGACATATTTTTTAGAGAATAGTTTTGAGTATTAAATGAGATGAGAATCACAACGATACCTTAATTAGCTTCCGAGTTATAAGCCTTTAACTGAAGTACTGCTCTTGCAATGTTGATAGGGGGGTGGTGGGGGAAGCAAGCAGGGTGGGGTTGGGACTTTGGTTTTTTTGAGTAAGTACTATGTATACTAACATCCTGCAAAAATTCAGCTTTCCCCTAATTTGTTACGACACAAAACATTCATTGCCTGGGCTAATAGTAGAGAATCACCAACCTCAATGCACACAAATTGACAACAATACTCGTACCGTGTTGCCAAGTCTACAAGGCTGATGCTAGCAGCCATGGTTTGTCACCGCAGTCAGTATTTTTTTTCTATACCATCTAATTTCAAGACATGAAGTATAGTTTCTAGTACAGCTGCATGGAACGCTGAGTAGACAAAACAAAATGCGTTTCTGCGCACTGCCAAGAATGAGTTGACAGACTACACATATATTTTATGTTTTTATATTACAAATTATCTAAATAAAAATGTACCTTAGTGTTTGAAAGGTTCAAAGACGTTAGATTTTTCAATTTGGCAATACTTTGAGCACCTCTGTCGGTTAGGGGACAGTTTCCAACATCTAGAGTGGTCAATTTATGGCAGTTAGAAGCTAATACATCCATGACGTCATCTGTAATGCTTTCATTGCCTTCGGTGAAGAATTGGGTGAGATCAGGCAGTTTCGGAAGTAAATCCATCAGTTCTTTACAAAAAGAAAGAAACAAAATTTAAGGATTCATTATTATTATGACTACTAAAGCGTATGGCTTTTGTTTGCCATTAACCATGTTATGGGAAACATATATTTTACGTTAAAAAAACATTCAAACATTTTTAGAACTTAGGAGATCCAAATTCATACCACATTTCAACTTCTACTTTTTACATTGATAGGTTTACTTTGAGGTTGAGGATGAATTTTGTTGTCATTTTCTCAATATAAAAATGTTTGCATCCACTCATCATAAATTCAGTGAAACACGCACACGTAGCCTTTTTATAGCGTGCATCCGACTCCACGCTTCAAATAAATGACTGCCATTGGCTGAACCATCACAGCCAATGATAGCTGTTTATCTGAATCGTGGAGTTGATTCCACGCTTAGCAAACGCTCCGTGTGCTGACTGCCTATAGCTTCTCACTTTCAATTTTTTTTCAGCAAGTGCCCTGTTAGATTTGTATACAAAGTATCTTTCTGATTTGAGTAAAGAGTACCATATGAATTCATTCATATGCAATCTATATTCATGCAAAATATATTTTACTGTATAGTTGTAATAATTTCACATATTTTGTATCTTTTCAATCAGAAATAAATTCTTCGATTTCTTGTTCCATAAGTATCTCACTATCTGCGTTGTTAATATTAACTTTTTATGGTAAATTCAACGGCTTGCAGTCAATTTTAACTGAGAATAAATAATATTTCTACTCACGTCTCGTTTTCGAATCTTGGAGATTCATTTTCATAGAGCCCTTGATCGTCAATGTCGGACAAACAGGCCTCGTATTCAACCAACGTTACAAAGAACATTTACAAGCATTAAATATAAAAACCGAATCGACCTTCGTCGACCATATAATTCAAACTGGACACACTTTTACTGACATTACTACCAACCTACACATTCTATATATTAAATCTAAAAGATACGAACTCAACACCTTGGAAATATACAAACACACCACACACAATAAACAAAACATCTTCAATAAACAATTAAATCACACAGACTTTTCGATCACATTCCACAAAAACCACAATGATTTTTCTAACCAAAAACCTACATCGATCTAAAGCTGCGTCCACACTATGCCGCGGTTGGCTGTTGGCAATGCCGGGTTGGCAAAACCAACGCGGCAAAGCTGACTTTTGGCTTGCCGTCTACACCCTGAGTTGGCATTCAGTCGCAAAATGTCTGCCGAGGAGGATGTACTAGTTGCTTTAGTGTACTTAGTCGCGTGAAGCCAACGGTTGGCTCGTCCCCACTACCGGCTCTCACTGGCTTCCTTTGATGGAGACCGACACTAGAGCGATTTTTGTTGGCAAACCATTGGCTCAGCGGCACATGCCAACGGCCACGTCTACATTGGCTTTGCCAAATTGGCAGTGCCAACAGCCAACCGCGGCATAGTGTGGACGCAGCTATAGACGTTTTTGATAATTAATCTCCACGATTCGAAAAAGTTTGGCCTGCGTGAGTAAAAATTATATTTATTCTCAATTAAAATTGACTTCTAGTCGTTGAATTTACCATAAAAAGTTAACCGAATTAAATATTTTAATTTAAAAGTATATTCATGGAGAAAACAACTACTTTGTTGTACTGGTAATTAATTAATGTAACTCATTTATTGTATTGAAAAGACATTCGTAAAGGGTACCAGGAAAATCCTATTGCCTTCATGACACAAATCCATAGTACAAACCATCAGAATTATCGTGAAATGTGAGTTGTTAACTTATATTTAGTAAGTATATTTCCAGTTGCAGTAATAATTTTGTATGATTACGATGCATTAAATATTATCTGTTGTATTAATTTCTGGTTTCTCTTCTATATGTATTGTTTTATTTTCATGATTATAATATAATATATATTATACAATAGTCAAAACTCTTTTGTATAGGGCAAGAACTGAAACTGGCTGGGGATTCCCTCCAACCACCCCTAAGTGGCATAAAGTCTACAGTCTACTTTGCCTTGAAGAGACCTAGGACCTACTTGCCTCGGACCTAGGTCAAAAATATTTGAAACACATTTTTTTTTTAAATTGAAAGGACTGGTAGTTGGAGAAGCCTTTTTGAAGACTGATACACTCTTCTTCAATATTACATGATTTAAAAACTACTATCAGGATTCACAAGTGGGTGTAGCATGCTAGAATTTAATTGATGAACCAAAAGACTACAAAATAATTTTTTTTTTTTTGAGGATGAAGCCCACATAGGTCTGAGACCTGTGCGTGGGTAATGAGTTGGATGATTGTGATTTATGAGTTGGACCTACAGTTTTAGGTGGGTTCCGAACCACCTAAATGAATGCCTACCTTCAGTAGTGAACATATGTATCTGATAACGACCTCTGTTCATATTCAGGTAGCGTATATGTTTACATCTTTCAATAAGTTTCAAGTGGTCGTTAGTGACCACGCACTCGCTCAAATTTAAATCCCGAACGTCAGACGTAAGAAGCACTGACATAGCTTCGCTTGTCAAGCAGCCACGCTTGCATAGTACACGTAAAATTCTGGTCTTAACTGGAGCAGGAATGAAAGCTAAAGATTCGTAATCCATCCATTTAACTGCAGCTATGGCTTGAATTGACCTAAACAAGCAATTGAAAGAATATTTAGTTGATAAAGCTTTTTATAGTGTACAAGAGTTCCTTTCATATTCAAATTAAGCCTCACCTCAACTAATTGATAAAGTAATTATGGTAACTAGTGTACATAGGATAGTATAACAGTTAATCTGACTTGTCTTATACTCCGTAACTGGAGTCTCCAAGACGTAATCTACAAAAAAAAGAAACAAGTATATTGAGGCTCATTTTTCCTTGATGAAACATACCTAGTAAACAGTGGTTGAGTTTATGAGTACCTTACCGGCAAATGTTACCGGTGGCGTTTAATTGGTCTATTCAAATTCATAGACGTTAAAAAAATTGTAAATACTAATGCACCCATTGGTTATCATGGGAGCCCTACCGTCTACCGGAAAATGGACTTTTACCGGAAACTAAGGCGTCTGATTGGTCTGTTAACCTTTTTGAATGTCTATGTATTTGAATAAACCAAGCAGACGCCTTGGTTTCCGGTAAAATTTCATTAACCCGTAAAAGGTAAGGCTGCCATGAACTCAACCAATCTTTTATTGGTTCCTAGATTTCTTGTTCCATAACCATTAATTCAACTTTTTGTCAACTTGTTAATATCAACTTTTTATAGTAAATTCAAATTTAACAATATAAATTTACTTTTGTATGATTAGCATTGTGATGCTTCCCCAATACTCGATTATAATCACCATGGCAGAATCATACACTTTCTGAGGAATTGTGTACAATTTGGAGCAGCATGTGTTTGATATTGTGATGGTGATTATCATCGATTATCGGAAGCTGCACTGAGCAAGCACCTTTATAAGAGGCCGGCCGGCCGGTCACCGAAAGCTGAATTGTGCTGAGACAGGTGTTCAAACGAACCAATGGTGTACAAAGAATGGCAGGCCACCGAAAGCTATACCACGGCAGCATGTATTTGATTTTGCGATGTTAACTATCCTCTAGTATTGGATGTTCCACTGTGCTAGCACCCTTAGGCTATCGGTTGGTACCGTAAAAGCCTACCCAGTGGCTGGAAATGATACTCTAGATAATTATTCAAGGATTCCCCTCTGAAATAAACTGTTATAAATTCCTTCCTCCTACTGTTGACAGCAAGTATGCCAATAATAAGCAGGAGCAGTTTTGAACTTGACAGTCCACAATCCGACTTTTCAATTCAGGCAATAAAGAAGAACCATCCTTAATAAGTCAAGATTTGACTGGATTTCCGATCAATAATGCTTAAAGTTTTAATATTAGCGTCGAAAACGAAAACTAATAGTGTAAATTACAGGTTAAAACTGTAAACAAATATTCACCCTACTCTTTTCAGTATACTTACAAGGTGAGAAGGCTGTCAACTGCATCGAAACCATAAAAATTCAAACTCTCGAGCTCTTCCTTGTTCATAATGGTTGGTAATAAGTTATTAATTATTAAAATGATTAGTTAAAATGTTAAACATAAAATGACAACCATTTAAAAATGCAAAAAAGGCTACCTGTCTCCTGAAATGAAAACAGTCTGTCGTTGTTGCCAAGGCAGTAAACTTGAGCATTGATCATGAAAATATCAAGACATGAATTTTTAATTGGTATATAAATCATATGTTGAGTGTCAATAATTTGATTTTTCTATAAGTATCATATTTGAGAATTGTTTTTATTATTTTTTAAAGAAGATTTCATATTATTTCAAATATTTTGATCAATATAGTGATTTGTATTCCTTTCTTGCTCATTTTCATCTCCTATCTCACTCTTGCTCGCTGTATTCACTATAGTTCGGTGTCTTTCTATCAACCATTCCGCAATTTGCCAAATTGTCTGTGATGAACATGAACGTATCACTCATTTGTACATTTTGGTTATAATTTCGTATAAAAAATAATGTATTCAATGTGTGATAGATAGATTAGACTGTATTCTAACGATTGAATCCACAATGGAGTCGGGTATTTCCGAAAATAAGGTGAGTGAAACGTTTTATTCAGCCGGATAAATAGGTATTGAGTCATGGCGTACATAACCTATAGAATAGACTATTCTACTACAACTTCATTTATAATTAATTTATGACTTTGATTTGGGTCAAAATTGATCCTCATCATATTCATCAACTGCATTAAAATAACGTTGTTGACCTTAACCATCAATAATTCATGTTATAAGTTTTTTCTTCATCAAAAATGTGGAGTGTTTAATGATTATTCTTTGATAAATTATTGAATTTTCCTATTATTTCAAACTTGGATACAGACACATGAAAAGGATTGATAATTATTATCTATTAACCTCACCCCCTTTCAGGGAAATTTGATGACATCATCAGTTTTATAGGCGACATGTGATATTTGAGTAACCGGACGATACACAACTCTTCATCATTGAATAGCGATTCATTTCATCCTGTATATTATAAACAACTTACTACTAATGTTCTCAAAGCTAAGTTATCCGTGCAGGAGCCAACTAGGGTTTTTATTTTGTCACTTGGTCGGCCAGGCTATTTAGACTACTCATTCGTTTTTGTATTGTTAGATGTGACGTCAAATAATACAATTTTGTCAGAAATATGAATATTTGCATCATATGTCTATTGAATATTAAAAAATCATTATTTAATCGTTCATTTCCTACTCTTTAATCAGTTTTTTATTGTTAGTCGGCAGAGCCGCTAACTCCGGAAGAATTGCGACGGCTGGAGCACATACGATTGCACGAACAACACCGAGGTCATGACGCAATGCACCTTGAAATGATACTCATTCTAATAGTTACTCTTATCGTAGCCCAAGTAGTATTAGTAGAATGGAAACGAAGACACCACAAATCCTATCAGGTGAGTGGAAAAACACGAGTTTGTTAGTTCAATGAAGATTCTGTTCATTATAAATAACTGTATTTTTTACCTGAAGAACATTACTGCTTTAATGTGACTTGGGGTGAATTATGTTTCGCTCATCTCAAAAACAAAAACACTTCATCAATTGTGTTGCTTTTCAAATGATGGCTTGGACGCAGGCAGTAGCTCAGAGGTATGCTGGATAGTATATACACACTCACCTATACATCCAGACCCTACGTAGAAGTAAAAGTGGACTATTGACCATAGAACTTCATGATTCGTTTCGGTGGGCTTGGCATACTGATACAACTCTAGGAGCTTAGTGAGGAAAGCAATCGTAACCTACCACACTTCATGTGTGCGTTGTACATTCTTTGGGCTGTAATAGAGGTTTGAAAAGTCACCCAAGGGACTGTAATTGAAAAAATTGAAAAATTTAGTTACAATGTAAGTATGTGGAGGAAAAAAGGTTAAAACTATACATTCTCTATTAGAAGTTTGTTTTTGAGTTCTGTAGAAATATGATACAAAATAATAGGCTATCTTCAAAAGCACTACAAAATAAAAAACAGTTTACTTCTAAATTTTTAAAATTGAAGTAAGTTAATTAATTTTTGAATGACGTGCTTCTTAAAGCAGGGGCAATAGTTGAAAATACAATAAATGATTGAATTCTTCTCTATATTGGCATTGAAAGGTATTTTTCTCTAACAGAACTGATGATGATTTCCTCATGGGTTTGAGGCTAGTGCGTGGGTAATGGTGTGAATTATATTAAAAAATATTCAAAGCAGTACCGAAATTGAACCCGTGACTGCAGGAGCAACAGACATTCAACAGTTGTTATCGATTACACCCCGTGGCTGCCAAGAATTCACAAAGAAATGATCTTAGTAAAAATAATTTTTTCTGTCTTAACGTCCAGCTTTATACTAGAATTATTATATTCATGAGTTATTGTATTTATTATATATTTGAATAAATTATATGCTTGAAAAGTTCAAATTAATTTTTCAGCTTGTAACGTTAGCTGGTATGTGGATAATTCCCCTTGGCTGCTGTCTAAAAAACCAATGGTGGAGGTTCATATTCCTCTGGTTATTATTCTCTTGTATAACTGCTCTAGTCGTAAGGAAAGCATTAGAGAAACCTATCCAAGGAACCACGCCCAGGTATGTTGGAAAGTTTTTATTCTATTAGTTGGATAATCGAGTAAGTTCTATTATAATATTATGAGTCAGATTGATGAAATTTGTCAAATCTGGTTATAATCATCAGTATTGAGTAAATTTTCTATAAATGAATCTTTCTTTTTTATTCATTGATGATTAAAACTGTAAAACACCATGAAGCAAAGATGCAACAGGCCATCGCCCATAACTGCTTTCTTCATAAATAATTTTTAAAACTGAAGAATCCAAATGTTGGGCTGTCAGTTTTTCACAAGGAATGTCACTTTGTAGTACTATGTATTCATTCAATATTATTATGTATTCACAGCAAAAATAGGGAATCTACCTATAACTCTAGGTCTACCTCGATTCAGATATATGATAATATGTAAATGATATGTAATAATAATGTATATATGAATTAATATGTAAGAAATATTTATTTATGAGGGTTTCTATGAAATTTAAAATATAATAATAATTCTTTATTTCACACTTAACATTAGATACAAAACATTATATAAAATTAATGATAAAAATAAAATAAATATTTAAAATACAGCAATAGTGAAAATAATTCAAAATAAGAAACTAGGCATCCCCGAGTGTGGGAGTTACAATCTTGACATGAATCTTGCAATTTTTCAATTGAATTAGGTATTTTGATCTTCAGCTTACAAATTATATCAAATTTAAAATAGAAACTAATTACAATCAATTATTATGCAGAATTATATTATAATTGGATTAAATTATGATTAGTTTGAGGGCTTTGTAAAAGTTTTGGAGTAAAATGTTCTTGAAATTGTATACTAAATGTATTTATTAACTGTCCCATAATATTATATTTGAATTATTAACCTGACTTCTTCAGCTGCATCTGAGTGTGCTATCTGTTTAATTAAAACTGTCTTGATCTAATAATAATCAATAATAAGATTTGAAGTTGTCACAACCACATTTATTGAAAACGTTGAGATACTAGTTTCGGTTGTTATCAATCTCAAACAAGGGTTGAAACCTCAAACGGTTTTGTTTGAGATTGATAATAGTGTAACAACCAAAGCTAGTATATCACCGTTTGAGGTTTCAAACAAGGTTTTGTTTGAGATTGATAATGGTGTAACAACCGAAACTAGTATCTCACTGTTTTAAATAAATGTGATTGTGACAACTTCGTCGTATTATTCTTTATGGTTATCTTCCAAAATATCACCACTACAAAGAAACTTGATGTAATACATGATCATAATTCAGCAAGCGCCTTACTAATTTTGTAATTTTGGACTAATGTGGCAGTGAGAAGATACAGTAGTTTTATTCATGATATTTTCACTTGTTGTTGATGCCTAAGGATGCTTGTAAATTGAATCATGCAACACTTTGGGATTATTAAACTCATGCTGTGGAATGTTGTATGACAGATTGGAGCTGTGCATACCACCATTCCACAGCATGTGTTTGATTTTTCGATAGTGATCATCCTCGAGTATTAGATGTTCCAATGTTCAAGCACGCTAATGCATCATTTAGAATATTGAATGTGTATGTATAAAACAGCATATTGTTGTACTCAATTTTAAATTTTAATTGTACATTATTGTTGTTCTTAATGTTTTAATAATTACTTTCAGGCTAGTGTACAAATGGTTCTACTTCATCTACCGCTTGAGCTATGGCCTTGGAATTGTAGGTTATGTTATAATGATGGCAACTCTTTTCGGCCTTAATATAGTATTCGATGCCAAACCACAAACGTGGATGGATGTGGCACTGCTTTTCCTCTTCTACGGACTTTACTACGGAGTCTTAGGCCAGGATGTTGCTGAAATTTCCAGCGACAAGATGGCGTCCCATATTGGGGTGAGTGATAACCTGAATATTTTGAAAGATTTTTGACTTGAAAATGTCAAAATTCCAAATTATATAATTTTTTCCGGACTGTGATAGTGCTTTATTTGAAATGAAAAAAATAATATTCTTTATCTGCAAAAGACTTGTGATTGTGAATAATTATTGTGCTTCAAGGTAAAATTTTAAGTGAAACAGCGATCTAACCTAAGATTTTATCCAATTTTAAAATTTTGTGAAAAGCAGTTTTGGACAATAGCCTGTTTGTATTCACATTGACTGTACTTTAGTGGAATGAATGAATAAATATAAAGTTAAAGTAGTAAGTGAACATTATTAGCCAACATTCAAGCTAAAATAAAAATAAGCGTATGACTTTTATTGGTGGGGAGACCCTTACGGGTAGTTCCACCTCGCCGCTGAGCCATGTTATTGGAAAACTAGTGGACCTACAATTTTAGGTGGGTTTCGAACTACCGGGAAGTGATTTTACAGCAGAGAACAGAGTTAAAGTAGTGGAACTAAGTTTCTTCCAAGTGTGTTAACATTTAATTATAAATTTTTATTCAATATGACAATAGATAACTGTAAAAAATGCCTCTAGCATAGCTGTGTGAACTGTTGCTAATTTTAAATACTTCCATGTCGTCCCTATTTAAAAAACAAATTATGTCAATGAGATAGATGTTGAAACGCTTTTCATTGAGA
>OX418227.1:21750205-21844740 GCA_948455865.1 Conomelus anceps | reverse complement strand
AGAAGGTGAGCGATACGGCTGTGTCTGGTCATGAATCGTCCGGTGCCAGCGCCGGTGCATCATCAGTGCCGGTGCATTCATCCATTCATAGTGCCTCTCCTTCAACCACGGCGCCTGGCGCTCTCTCTCCTGCCGACCTTCAAGCTATCGGACTTATCGTGAAACAGATGATTCACTCGGAAATCTCTCCCTCTTTCAAAGAAGATTTCAATTCAATTAAAGACTCAATTGATTTCATTTCAAGAGAATTCGACGATTTTAAAAAAGAACTTGTATCTCATAAGAAAGAAATTCAACATCTCAAAAGTGAAATAAGTGCATTAAAAATTGATAATGAAAAATTAAAATCTGAAATTTCTAATGTGGAAGAATATACTCGTAAAGGAAATTTAGTTGTAACTGGGATCACCGAGACGCCTAATGAATCTGTCTTCCAAATTTTCAATAACATTTCTTCGGCAATTAATAGTGATATTACCTCACGAGACCTTAGTACAGCACACAGACTGCCGTCGAGAGTTAAAGACAGTATTAAGCCGATTGTGTTTCGCTTTTTGCGTAGACAAGACAAGGAGGCGTGGCACTTGAATTTCAAATCATGTGCGAATAAAGACAACAGAGGCCCGGGTATATCATCAAAATCTATTTCCCAGTCGCTTCCCGAGAGCAGGGTACTCACTTTTCAACATCATTCACCGTCTGTCATGGAACTTTTCCGAGAAGTTAAAAAATGCGCAATGAATAAGAAATATAAATTTGTATGGATTCGAGACAGCAACATTCTGGTGAAAAAAGACGAAAAAAGTAAAGCTGTTGTAATAAAAAAGGAAAGTGATATAGCAAAATTATATAGAGTGATACTAATTACCGGTACTTCAGACTTTTATTTTCATTAGTTGGTTATGGATATTCGTGACTTATTTGATGACTTGGAAAACATAGATAGTAATAGAATTGCCAAATTGAGTGATTTTTACGAGGTGAAACAATTTTTTTGCAATGATTTAGATCTAAAACTCTTTCATCTAAATATTAGGAGTATAAGGAAAAATTTTGATGAACTGTGTATTCTTTTGTCTGGACTTGATGTAGCTTTTGATATTATAATTTTAACTGAGTCCTGGCTCACACATGATATAACTGGTTTCGATATAGCTGGCTATAACAAAATCATAAAGCCAACAAAATTTAATAAATGCGACGGCATTGTAGTATACATTAAAAACGAACTCAACTATAATATTTTGGAAACTGATATTGACTATGCCAACGGTTTGAATTTTAAATTAATGTATGATAATTTAGAGTTTTATTGCACAGCTATATATAGGTCCCCAGAAACTGATGTAGTAAGTTTTGTGGATGCTCGAGAGATATTTTTGAGTGAAACTGCTAATTTCGAAAATAGAATTATTGTTGGTGACACTAATATTGATATTCTGGATAAAAATTTGACTCTTGTAGGACATAGATTTTTGGATACTCTATTTGAATATGGCTTTGTAAATTACCTTTACGGCGGTACTAGATGTACTCCTTTACGTGAATCGTGCATTGATCAGATCTTTTTAAAAAGTCAGCTTTGTACTTTTAGCGCAGCTATCTATAATTGTGCAATCACAGATCACAATGCAGTGATGTGTTGTTTAACTCGTAAGGACCGATTGTCATGTAGCAGTGATGTTGATTTTAATGTACAAAATGATTCAGATTTATTATTTAATGAAGATATTTTTCAGTCAAAAATTGAAATTGAAACATGGAATGATGTTCTCCAGGAAAATGATCCAAGACTAGCTTTTTCTTTGTTTTATAATAAACTACGTTTATTATTTGATTCTTCAAAAACTGTTAGGAGAAATAGAAGTAATAGAACGAAGAGAATCAAACCCTGGGTGACTAACGGTATACTCCGATGTATGAGACAGAGAGACAAACTGTCTCTTAGGGCTCGTAAACAACCATTTAATATACAATTAATAAATTATTTTAAATTATATAGTCAAACACTAAAGTCAGTTTTGCGTTCTGCAAAAGAATATTATTTTAAGAATAAACTAGTTGGATGTAAGAATAGTCTAAGGGCTATGTGGAAGGTTATAAATGAAGCAACAGACACCAGTAGTAAAAATGATTGTTCGATTACAGAGTTGGTTACCAGAGATGGTTGCATTTTAAGATCTAATCAGAAAAATGAAATAGCAGAGGAGTTGAATGAATATTTTGTTAGTGTTGGTAGAAGAATTTCCGAACGAATTACAAAGATAAAAGACAAGAAATTTAAGTACAAAACTAATAGATCGTTTTGTAATTCGTTTTTCTTTGCTCCTGTCATAGTTGAAGAAATTAATGATTATATTAGAAACTTAAAGAAGAAAGTGGCACCAGGCTCAGATGGAATTTTTTCTAAATGTTTATGTTTAAATTCCCAGATTATTTCAGTTCCTCTGACTCATGTAATAAATTTATGCTTTCTACAAGGAGTTTTTCCTGATGAGCTGAAAAAGGCCACTGTTGTCCCCTTGTATAAGAGTGGCAATAAGACTGATCCAGGGAATTATCGCCCTATCTCCCTCCTTTCATGTGTGTCTAAGGTGATTGAAAAATGTGTGAAGACCCGCCTGGTAGAGTACTTGGAAAAATATGAGATTTTATCTAATTTTCAATTTGGTTTTCGTAATGGTATAAGTACTTCTGATGCTGTCTATAATGTAACTAAGAAAATTATGGAATCATTGGACAATGGAGAAAAATGTGTAGGAGTATTTTTAGATCTCCAAAAAGCCTTTGATACAGTGGACCACACTATTTTGTTTAAAAAATTGGAAGATATTGGAATTAGAGGTGTTGCTTTAGGGTTCTTTAAAAGCTATCTTAGTTGTAGAACTCAGGTAGTTGGGGTTGATGGGGTCATGAGCTCAGAGTTGGGGATTTCGATGGGTGTACCACAGGGTACAGTTCTGGGTCCTATTTTATTTTTAATTTACATTAATGATTTACTTAATATAGAACTTAAGAGTTGTTCTTTGTTTTCTTTTGCCGATGACACTGTAGCTGTTTTTTGGGGTGCGACATGGAATGATGTTTTTCGTCGAGCAAATGAGGGTTTGAAGGTTATAAAAAATTGGTTGGATTTCAACTAAGTTAGTTTAAATATTAAAAAAACTTCAGCCATTTCGTTTTCTTTGACCTCGGCAGGTCTGCCACATAGCAATGGTGGTATAGAGGATGATTTAGCTTTTCATGAATCCGGATGCAGTGGTAATGGATGTCAATGTCCTAAAATAAAATTTAAAGACAGTACTAAATACTTAGGAATAGTTATTGATAAACATTTGAAATGGAGGGACCAGATTTCATATTTATGTTCCAGGTTGAGGAAAGTGTTATATAGGTTTGTACAATTGAGAAATATTTTTAATGTTGAGCAAGTAAGAATGGTGTTTTTTGCACTTGTGCAGTCAATTGTGCGATATGGTGTAGTTGGCTGGGGTGGATGTGGTATTACAATTCTAATATATATATATATATATATTAGAATTTAATATATATATATATTCAATATAATAAACTTGAAATACAAAATAAGCACAAGAACCTTAGAATACTAGAACAGTAGTTATTGAAAAAGAAAAGGAAATAATTCAGACTTGGAACTAACATAAGTAAACTGTATCGGTCTCACGAGTTGATTCCTGGTTTTTCGGTGTCGGAGCGGGCGGTGGTAGTAGGAAGTCAACTGCGCATGCTCTATAGATGTATTCCTAATCTGAAAACTACGACCTGACAATTGATATTGTGTATGACACTGGCTGTATTGAAGTATGAGTAATTTAATTATATCTAGGATATATGTGATAAAATATGTGATAAAGTACTTTATGTTGTATGTTGTATGTTGTATGTTTATGTTGTATTTATTATTGTATGTTTGTGTTTATGCATTCATCTTATGCACTTGACAATTTTCCTGTTTGTACAAATGTTTTGGAATGAACAATGTATTCAAATTCAATTCAAAATTCAGGGACCAATCTCTCCTAATAATTTTGAAGGACTCTATTTTCTAAATTAATAGACTAACACCTCAAAGCATTTTTTTCAAAGATCCGTTTAGTCAAATCAATTTTTGGAATTTTTTTTCTCCCTGAGGATGGAGCCCACATAGGTCTGAGACCTATGCGTGAGTATTGAGTTTGATGATGGTGATGTTTGGTGAGTTTGATTATGGACCTACAGTTTTAGGTGGGTTCCGAATCACCGGGAAGTGATTTTACAGCAGAGAACTGTGTCTTTTTTGCTGGCCAATCTAATCGGTCACTGTTACAAACAGGACCTACGAGAAATCAGCTTATCTCTATCTGATTGAACAGATACCTGCTACGCCTCGCAGCTATCACTCCCCAATTCACACGAAGTTCATCTCCATCTATATTTATTTATTCATTTAATACACAAACACACAAGCAATGTATTCTTCATGTCTTCTACTAACACGTTTCTCCTTCTTTTTCTTATTCTTTTTCTCACTCCTTCTTTTTCTTATTCTTTTTCTCACTCCTTCTTTTTCTTCTTCTTACTCCCCTTTTTCTACATCCAGCTGGCTTTTTCCATTCTGGCTTTGGCGGAGGGCTTGTGCGATGATAATTACCGAGAAAAGGATGTTCTAATGAATAAGGGTGTGAGGTTAGTGAAAGAAGAGGGGTGGAGATCAAAAGATGGATGGAGGGGGGGGGAGGTTAGTGGTTAGGTGTTGAGGTGTAGGAAACACGTGTTGCCAGCTAAACGGTAATCCTTTACTGTCTTATCCGCTGTAAATAAACAGAGAGAACAGCCGTGTCTAAACAACATCTTTCTCGCTCTGGTGAGACTAGATTGGCCAAAACACAAGCGCTGAAGAGTGTACGCTAAAATACCGTAACAATATAGTTTCAGCATAGCGTCTCCGTTGTTCATGCTTGTTATTTTTTATCAATATTGATCTCACTACAGGCTAACTTTGCGCATTCTTTGGATCTGATCTGCTCATGCGGAAAACTGAACAAAAATAACGGATGTTTTTTTCATAATGTTGAAGATTCATTTTGTTTCCACTAATATATAATAAAAACTATAAAAATTCTTTTAAGTGGAGATTATGACTCACGTTATGGCTTGACGGCCGTTTCACTCTGATGTTAAGAGCATCGTCAGACGACCCACAGTACACTGACTCAAGGCATGAGTTTGAAGGTTACGGATATTTGAAGTGCGACTGGGCGGGGGAATGAGTAGGTGGGAGGTTTGAATTGGGATTGTTTTGTCAAGAAGGGTGTGTGAGAAGAAGTTAATTTGGTCATTTAATTTGGTCTTAACATCAGAGGGAACGGTCGTCACCCGATTCATAATTTCCTAATAAAAGTGTTTTTTTTTTAATTTAGTTTTTATTACTGTTTTTTTTTTTTTTTAGATTGTGTCTTGGAGACTCCAGTTACGGAGTATTAAACAAGTCAGATCAACGATCATACAATCATTACTATATCAATTAGTTTTGGTGAGGCTTAGTTTTGATATGAAAGGAACTCTTGTACACTATAAAAAGCTTTATCATCTAAATATTTTTTCAATCGTTTTTAAATAATTCTATATTTGAAAAATCTTTAAAAACTGCAGTGGCTTGTTGTAGAGTTTCCTACCAATATTGTGATAAAGGTACCGTAGTTTCTTTTTTTCAGGTAAAACAACTTTAGACCTTTGAAAACAAAGAGTTTTTGAGTTATCAATGAGATTCCCTTAAATTTTAAAGTTTTTAGCCCTCACTGTACGAAGTACATATGGGGACAGCATTATGCGTAGGCTCTGTCTGTCCGTACGCATAAAACTTCAGAGCAAAAACTACAGAGGTACAGGAACCAAATTTTCTGGGGGTAGTAGGCACCTCATAAGAAGAAAAAAAAAATTAAAATTAAGTTCGTCGGTCCTCGTTGAAGGACACAAACAGCAAAAATCTATCCTTAAAAGAACAGCTGATAGAAGTTAACAGTAGTTTTTAATCATACGGCAGGATGGCAGGCCCCTTAGCGGCGTTATTTACGCTGTCTGGAACGCAAATAATTTGCATGTACTGTGTAGTCGGAGCCTTGCAGTCATGTTGCAATGGAAATCTTATTATTCTATTAAACGAGCAAGGAATTGTATGTATGTACGTATTTCCAGTCACTATCTCAAAAACGACTCTAACGATTTTGATGAAATTACAAATATAGGAGCTTTTTGGTGCAAAAATACGATTGCGCTAGGTCTCATTCCTGTAAAAACTCGCTGAAGGACACAAAAAGGAGAAATCTATCCTTAAAGGAACAGCTGATAAAAGAGAAACAGTTTTTAATCATATGGTAGGCCCATTAAAGCTGTCTGGAACGCAAAAACTTCCGCGCGTACCGTGTAGTCGTAGTCTGAGCCTTGCAGTCATGTAGGAAACATATGACTGGAAAGTCAGAGCTCAGCTTATGACGCCATTATTTCTTTGGTGAAAAAAAACTTTTCTAATTACAATTTAACCCAACGAACCCATAAGACCAATAGAAGGGGCGTATGCACTAGCGTAGTATTATAGGAGGTGAAGCCAAGTCCGCCATCCATGTAGTGGATAGAAAGACGAAATCGTGTTTTCAAGAGCAGAAAATTTCAATGCGCGCTCTCCAAATAAACTGCAGTTTAACACACTTAGGATTAAGATATAACTTTCAAACTTGGCATGAGTATAGACAATTAGTTTCTAACGATAACAGTGGCATTATAAAAGTTAATGGTTACCTCTATATATTTTAATTAATTGTTTAAAGTTATATTTTTGTCCGAGTTTCAAACCATGACATGAAAAAGTGAGTCGGCTACCAAAATTTTCATCTTTTGGGTAGAGATGTGATCAAAGCGAGAAAGTTGTACAGAAATAACGGAATGATTTTTTCATGACTTTTATTTTAATGTACGACTTATACTTTGGATGCAATGTTAGGTTTAAGTGCAACGTTGAAACGCGATCGGGATGGCGCGCTGTCGTCAGCCGGCTTGCGCATCCTGGACCACAAAGCCAATTATTCACTTATTTCTTGTGTTTGATTCAATACTTCCTTGAAGGTTTATCATTGTAATGTAATAATATTATATTTAGATTGTTTTTAGTAAATTGTTGATTAAATTAGTCCAACTTTTAAATCTTTCCGTTATGAACGCAAATGAACAAAATCCAAATAGGAAAGTGTTTATTAGAACAATGTCATTATTAAATAAAAATTCATCTTTAAAGTCATTGAATCGTATAAATTGCTTACAAAGTGGTATCCCATCAACCCAACCACCACCTATCTTGAAAAATTACAGTTCTACGAGCTGGTAAACTCGAAATTCAGATTGTTACTCAAAATACATAGTGTCTAAAAGAACATTTTTACCAATTGGAATTAGCATTATTGTTGATTTGCTTGTGCACTAGCTTATGATGGAAAATGTAGAGATGAGGTGGGACCGCTTCACAGCATAACGCGTCGTTAATCCCCTTCCCACAGCATTATCTTCGATCTTCAAGATACACATAATTTCCCCAAACATTTAACCCCCTCCCCCCCGAGCGGAGCTCGGTCTCCCTATATTATAAAATAAACAGCCTAGTGCTGAGGTTAGGTTGGATATATATATATCAAATTTTGCTTTCTTCTTTTTACCCCTCATATCTATTGCAATACGGTCAGGACAGTGAGAGCGTCCCCTTTGAATACCGTAAGGTATATTATTCCGCATTTTTTAAAGATTTTTAGGATTTAGAAAATGATCAAAGAAACCAATGATTGGGAGGATTATTTGTAGAATGTGTTGAAATGCTTTGGGAGGATTCAATAGTTTTCCTCTCTTTACATCCTATGAATGCATGAATTATTTTGTATTATTTATTTGTATTGTTCTGTTTTTTTATCTTAGTTCATCATGATTTTCATCAAATTGACCAACTTTATTTAAAGTGTATCTGTATGCTTTGGCTCTTGTACGATTATTGTTTTGCATGATATGAATAATGAATTTGAATTTATTTCCAATCAAGAAACACAAATAATACATAATATAAATAAATAGAATTTTATTGCCATGGAACAATACAGGGTTATGGGCAAAGTCAAAACAACAATACATTATTGCATACATTATTACAATCTGAAGACACTGAAATACGTCACAAATATCGCGAAATTTGAATCATACCTTGAAACTTGAAGGATTGATGAAGTGGAAAGAAAGGTGGAAATGAAAGGGAAAAGAGGTAAAGTTATATGAGAAAGAAAGTAGCACAAAAAAGCACAGATAATCAGAAAGATGATTGACCAATACTTGAAAATAAAATGGAGATGAAATATGACATGAAAAAAATGTGATAGAAGTGGGAAACACATTAAAGAACATAGAAAAATACAAGATGATTGAAAACATTCGAATAACGAAAGGTACGTTTAGTTTTTTTATTACGCAAACTCAAATAATGTGAAAGCTTTAAGGTTTAAGGTCTTATTAATGACATATTCTGGACTGTTTTATGTACACCTCAATTATGGTAATTGTTTATAGGGAAATTCAAGTACTGCCGAAAAAACCTTTTTTTTTTTGAGGATGAAGCCCACATAGGTCTGAGACCTGTGCGTGGGTAATGAGTTGGATGATGGTGATTTATGAGTTGGACCTACAGTTTTAGGTGGGTTCCGAACCACCGGGAAGTGATTTTCTGAAAAAAGCATTTTTGTACTGCAGAAAAAAACAATAAGGCTGATGGTTGGGCTAGAACCATGTAGAGAATCTTTTAGAAATGTTGAAATTATGGCCCTCGCCTGCATTCATATTCTCAAAAATGTGGTACATGTAAGAGTTAACAAAAATGAGTTTCAGTCAAATGAAAACGTTCACAGTATACACGGTATAGGGAAAATCTCACACTTCCCAGCATGAGGCTTTCTAGAAAGTTGAAAAAGTTTAGTTTTCTTCAACTGAAACTATTCAATAAATTGCCATTAAATGTAAGGAAATTACCTCTAAATAAGTTTAAGACTACTGTATCGACTTGGCTTAAGAAATGCTTTCTACTCCATTGATGAGTTTTTTAATGAGCTTCTTTTAATGTATATTTCACATGTATATTGACGACGCCTAATGTAATGTTCTATTATTTCAACGGCGAATAAAGATTCTTGGTTAATAGGAAGAAATAGAACTAGTTATTAACTTTTTATAACTGGTGACGAAGTCTGACGAAGCTTCTTTTCAGAAGTGAAATGCATTCCTCAAGCATCTCCAATATATGTGAGTAAAACATTATTTAAAAGTGAAATACAGTGTCAGTTTCAATATTAGATTAACTTTATGTTGTAAATTCAACAACTTGCAGTCAGTTTTATATTGTGAATATATAATAAATGTACCCACATTCGGCCGAACGTTTTCGAGGTATTGAATCTCATCTTCAAGGCCTCAATACCTCGAAAACGTTCGGCCGAATGTGAGTACATTCATTATATATTCACAATATAAAACTGACTGCAAGTCGTTAAATTTACAACAAAAAATTAATATTAACTACACAGATCGTCATGGAACAAGAAATCCAAGCAGAGCTAGTTAATTTAAAATTTATAGAAGAGTGCCAAATATTGATAAATAAAAATTTAAAAAGTGGAACAGAGAAACGTTTTTATATAAACTTTACGTGAAAAAATTACATAATTTTCTCCCTTGTGTTCTATTTTACAAGAGCTTTTTTACTTGCAACTTTGATACGGTAGGTGACTTAGAGGGACTATAGGAAGGTTCTAGATTGATAGAGGGTGGGGTGAGACTTCTAGAAGGATGTTGAGGGGGTAGAAAGCGAAGGATAATGTGCCACATGGCCCTAATAAAGCTAGCCAGCCAGTTGTAAACAAACCAATAAAAATGCAGACAAATTTGTTATAATATTCGTTCGTCTTGTAAGTCGGAGCTTGGCAAGGGTTGAGATATGTGTATTAAAACGTTTAATAGCTGTTCAGACCTGAAATACATGCATGTTACTATAGGTGCTACATGCTTCCTACAAGTTTATATATGTATAAAAACGTGTTGTCATGTATATATCAGTTACAAACTTCCGCTAGTAGCTCGTGGCACTAGCTCTATGTTTATGCGGCCTTTTCTTTGAAGTTGACATACGTTGTATTTACCTAGAATAATATATTTTATTTTTTTATATTATTTAAACTTGATATATATATTTTATCCTATAATTTAAACTGGATATTATTATTCTTATTATTTTTTAATAACATGTATCTCCATTTTACTAAGTGAGAGGGTGGCATTGGTTAATTTAGGAAAATGACACCCTTTCTGTTTTGGAATATTTAGGAAGCTCCTTACTATTGATGTTGTGCACAATATGACAGCTTTCTGCGTTAAATTTTGCACCCACACAGGTAGTCTCAACTTATTATTATTATTTTTAGATTGGAGCCAGATTTTCCATCATTTTCTATCCTCCCAATCACCATCACTCAAGTTTCTCGATTCCATCGTTTCATCCACCTCATCACTCCTCAAAAAATATATATCTAGTTTAAATAGTATAAAAATCTAAAATACATTTCTAGGTAAATACAACGTATGTAACAACTTCAAAGAAAAACATAACTTCCAATTTGTAAGTGTTAAAAATTCTATTAGAGTGTTTGTGCAAAACCACCTTGAAACGATTAGGCTGATGCTAACCTGAAAAACCTATGCATGTGCCTGTTTTTAAAGCAAGATTTTATAGAGCAGGAAGATGCTTAGCGTGTTCAAATTAACATTATCGTTATCTGTAACGTAGTTTTGCCCAAACTATCTTCCATTCTTAAAGTTGAATAAGAGCTTTGGGAAGTGATAGCCGAGTGCTGCAGCAGATATCTGTTCATTCAGAGATAAGCTACGAAACTCCTGGGACATCTTTGTAAGAGAGACCGATTGGGTTGGACAGCAGAAAAGACTGTTCTCTGCTGTAAAGTCACTTCCCGGTGGTTCGGAACCCACCTAAAACTGTAGGTCCAACTCATCAATCACCATCATCCAATTCATTACCCACGCACAGGTCTCAGACTTATGTGGGCTTCATCCTTCGAAAAAAGCATGGAAAGTTTTTTTTCTTTTTTTTCGGAGGATGAAGCCCACATGACAAAAATTTCAAAGATCGTTAATTTTGGGCCCGTGTCAAAAACGCTGAAATTATAAATATCACTATAAGGTAGACAACTCGCCAGGAGAAAAAAAACCGAAAATTTCAATCCAGATTCAATATCCTGTAAAATGATTGACGAAAAACATTTTCCATTGCTAGATGGCATTTAATAATTGAATCACTTATTGATCACCAACCCAAAAAAAAAATTGGATATCCTGTAAAAATTGTTTAATCTTAGGGTGAATAGAAGAATGGGCAACAATGTCAGCATCAATTCTAAACTAGTCTCAGCCAACTTGAGCAAGGTCAGTCCCGGAAGGGGGGTTAAAATTTGTACATTGCTCAAAGAGGCAAAGGTGAAGCTTGGAGGGGGTCCCGGTAAATAACATCCACTTAAACCCATATTGCGACTTAAAATAGAAGGATTTTGGTCTAGAAACGCTCAAAATGTGGTTTTAGAGTGGTTTTCTTTTAATTATTTTCCCGGGGGGGACCCCCAGACTATGAGACTATGAGAGTCATAAATTACGTCAATATTGTGAGAGGTATAGTCCAACTGTAAAGAGTTCGTTTGCCACAATCAAGGTAGGCTTATTGGAAACTGTCACTTAGTTGTAGTACTGTATTCGAATTTGCTACATTTCTCTTTCGTGAATATACATCCACATCATAATTTATATTCAGAATATTATTTTAGAAAAAACATAATTTATTAAAAGTTTATTTAGATTTAATTTCAGTGGTAAGTATTGGAATGGTGTCGAAGATTATCAAAATGGCGGGGAGGGGGGGTTTCCTGACGGACCCCTTTGAGAAATTCCTGGCCACACGTGGGGATAAAGGGGTAGAGAGAAGTGAAATCTCGCAAAAAAGGTCGGCAAAAACCCACTCAAGACACCCCCCCCCCCCCCAAAAAAAACTTTGAGCTGGGACCGGCCCTTGTCCACTTGTAGCTTTGTAGTCATTCAGGAAAGATCAATGAAGAAACCAAGCCAAAGCAAAGTTGGTGGTGTGAGAGTAGAATATAAAAAGAATAAAGGAAAATTATAATATGAAGGAATAAAGTGCACTATGAGAGGAGTAATATGATGAAGTCTGAGTTCAGCAACAGCGGAGATAAAAAATGAAGGAGGAGAAATGGACTACTTAGGCTAGATGAAGGGGGTAATGATCCTAAAATAAGATGGCATTATTTGTTGGTTTCAAGTGGAGTTTCAAGGAGGAAAATATTAGAGAGATGTGTGAGGGAGAGAGAAAGACTGATGATAAAGAAGGTGGGAGGGGCAATTGCTGAAGTTTGATATAAGCCAGACGCCTCAAGCATTGTACACAATCAGCTAATGTATAACCCCTCCCTTCCCACGACCTAACCCACTCCTTCCTCAAAGCTCAAAGCACATATATTTCGTTATCAAAGCTCTATTCGACTATTAGATAGACTCATTTTTTGTGTTTTTATCTTATTTAGTGGGCTACAGCTTTATAAAGTAGACATAGTGTTAGTTCATCCCCAGCGTCAATGCTTTTGTTAGTTCATCCCCAGCTTTTAATGGGGGGGGGGGGAAGTTATTGGAGATTTGGGGACCCGATGGCGGGGGGAGGGGTCCGGGGGTCCTCCCACGGGAAATCTTTGATAAATAGTTCCTCTAAAATCGTATTCCAAGCGATTCTAGACTCATGTATTGAAAATCCATTCATTTTAGTCCACATTATTGGAAAATTTTTGAGTTTTCGATGTCAAAAGCTTGATTTGAGACTTAAAAACAGTAATTTTTTAAAAGAGTATTTATTAAAATGAAGTTTATAAGTCGGGTAAAATGAAAGCTAAAATTCAATAAACCATTGCTGTTATAAATCGTTTCCCCAAGAACTTGAACCCACTTTTCGTATATTGTTAGTTCATTAACTAGTTATGAACAGATTGTAATGTATAAAATATAACAAATACTACTTTTATTGTAGCGATTTAACAATTTATAGTGCTTTCAAATTTTTATTATTACAATCAGGACCACCCAGAGACATTTTAGTGGCCCGGGGCAGAGTTGTGACTGGAGGCTCCCTTACACCTTCACCCTAAAAACCAATTCTCAATTAATGACTCGATGTTTTAACTAGCATTAATTAAGTCTTCCAGCTATGCCTAAATGCCTACTATACTCAAAAGAATCTGAGTTACTAATTTAAATTGTTTTTTCAATTTGTTGTTTTTTAAATTTAATTTTAAATTTGAATGTAGGAAAAATTTGAGTGTAATAGAAAATAGAAATAAAAAGAGTGACCATTTTTACCTAGAATTTACACATATTAAAATCCAGAAAATGATAATTGAAAATAATAATTATAATAATAGAATAAGTGATACGAGACACCATATTATCGTAGTAAGGAAATAAACTGAATTAAAATTGCCCGGCAGTACAGATATTGAAAATTACTATTCTATTTATTCTCTTATAAGTTAAATGTATATGTGACTATGTTATTATATCTTCTCTACATTCAAATTATGTCGCATATCCGAGTTTTTCTTTTTAAGGTTTGCCTGTCTTATTTTTTAAACTTATTTGTGTTGCTTACAAAAAAAATCTGTCTTATCAATAGAGTAACTTTTTAATTTTCTAATTTATTGTTTTTTCAGCATCTGCCGTCTGTTGTTTTATCTTTGAGTTCAAGTTTTGTGAAGGTAACCCCAATACAGACATTTCTAATGGGGTACCTAACCAAATCTTTTTCACCCATTGTTTTATATTTTGTTTGATATCTGTACTGTTATATGTGAAATTGTTTTGGCAATAAAGATATTATTATTATTATTATTATTATTATTATTATTTTTTCTTTTTCATCTGAGTTATAAACTCTAGCAGCCGGGGTAGCTTGAGACCCAAGGCTACAGAGCCAGCACCAGGAGCAGAGACACAGGCTTATAATTTATTCCTCACCTACAGACTCAGAAATTTGCGTACAATGTTTGCTGTACCTAGCAGAGCTGCTTTCTGCATAATTCTCAAGTGCCAGTTGTTCAAGCCCAGCTTTTCTTTTGCTTCTGTCCACTCCTTTGTTACAAGCCCATTTGTGGATATAACAATTGGTACCACTTCAACATTTTCCAATCTGTATATATCTTTTAATTCAACAGAGAGTGGCTGATATTTTCTTTTCTTCTCAGCTATGGTACTTACTAGATTGTCATCTAGGGGCACTGCAACATCTATAATGTAGGCCTTCTTACACACTCTATCAAACAGCACTTATTATTATTATTATTATTATTATTATTATTATTATTATTATTATTATTATTATTATTATTATTATTATCATTATTATTATTATTATTATTATTATTATTATTATTATTATTATTATTATTATTATTATTATTACAGTAATATAAAATCCATAATAAAAACCTGATTAAATTTAAAACTTAGCAAATCACCCCACTACAAGCTAAACTTAGCTTCTGGGGTTGCCACCACTAGAATTATTATCATAATAACTATTTATATATTGAATTTTGTTAAATTGTTGTATATTATTTATTAATTGCATGTACTGTTATTTACATTCAATAAAGCTTATAAAAAAAAAAAATTATTTGCATTTAGTTGCAGTTATTTTTGTTTCAGTATGGGAGGAGTTTATTATTAAAGAATATTTGGGTCTAGATCTGTTCAATCAAATAGAGATGAGCTGCCTTCTCCTGGGCCATCTTTGTAAGGGTGACCGAGTAGATTGGCCAGCAAAAGATACACTGTTCTCTGCTGTAAAATCACTTCCCGGTGAACCCACCTAAAACTGTAGGTCCAATTCATCAATCACCATCATCCAACTCATTACCCACGCACAGGTCTCAGACCTGTGCTTCATCCTCAAAAAGAAAAAAAATTATGATAATGGTGATGGGTGTCGAAAAGAGAAGATAATGTAAGATAGTTTATTCTGTACAAGTTTTCTTAGATGGATTTTGTGGTGAGAGATGAATTTTTTTTCTAATAAGCTATAAAATACTGATGAAAATCAGAGAGAGAGTGAGGGAGAGAAATTAAATAAAATTATATTGTCTTTCTTTATGCATGTGAATTTACAAATTCTGTATATAGGTGAATAAAAACAAAATTATTAACAAGAGAAAGAGATTAGATTAGATTACTTTATTCATGATAAATTTACAATTTCTTTCACATGTGTACTACATACTTACATACAATATTTTGACATCGCATAGAAAGTAAACCTGGATGATGCTATTTACAATAATTTTGTTGGAAATATTAACAGTGATCAATGGGTAGAGCTAATGAAATGATTCTAAGTGATGCATTTACATGAAAGGCGAAGAGAGCATGTGAGAGATAGTGAGAGATATAGAGTGTGAGCGAATCCGATGACAGTTTGTCAGACGGTGATTAAGCAGTTACAAGTTTTGTGTTGAAGATGGGCTGGACATGTTGTAGGAGACAGTCGTGTGATGGGTCTTGGGTGTCTCCTGGGACGTCCCATAAACAAAATTTCAAAAAAAAAAAATAAGACGAAAGTCTGGACTGATGATGAGTGATTTGAGGGGGGTGTAGTGGGAGGAGTGATGGGTGATAGGGGGTCACGGTCTGTCTCATTTTGACTGACCTGACACACCCTTGTGCTTAATAAGGCCACGGTGGACAAGGCTGCTTCAAACTGGGAAAAACGAATATAGTGGTTTGTAGCCACAGTAGTCCTATAGGGTTTGGAGAATTTAGGAAATTATATAAAGAGATTATAAGAAGTTATATAAATTGTGATGTTGAAGATCCTTCTTGTTTCCACTAGTATATGATAAAAACTTAAAAAACACTTTTAAGTGGATATTATTACTCACGTTATGGCGTGACGGCCGTTTAACTCTGATGTTAAGAGCATCGTCAGACGACCCACAGTACACTGACTCGGCATGAGTCTGAAACGATGATGCTCTTGACAACAGAGTGAAACGGCCGTCACGCCATAACGTGAGTTATAATATCCACTTAAAAGTGTTTTTTAAGTTTTTATCATATACTAGTGGAAACAAGATGGATCTTCATCGTTTCAGACTCATGCCGAGTCAGTGTACTGTGGGTCGTCTGACGATGCTCTTAACATCAGAGTGAAACGGCCGTCACCGAAATATTTTGGGGGAATATTACCTGAATTAGGGTCATTACTCTGCATAAAATACACTAATTAAGCTTTTTATAGTTTGAAATTTTCGGGGAGGATACACCCCCCCTCGGTCGCGCTTAGGTAATTCTGGCGTGGCATCACAGCAGAGAATTAACCAAATCTTTTACATACTTAATATTTTAATTTAATTATCATAAATTTATACGAGATATTGGCACTAAAGTGTCGAAAGATTCACTTGAAAACAAGTTATCTTTGCGATTTTCCAACTAAACCATGTTTTTTTGCAGGAAAAAATTACAAAAATAATTATAATTTCAGCATGTTCTGTTTATTATAGTCTATGTAGTTTATTTGTCTCATTCTATGTTATAGGAAGGAATCAGGAGACCTCATTATCACTTGGAAATAGAAATAATATTTTTTAAATTAATTTTTCAAATTAACAATATTGATATATTATTTTATTTTGAAATTTCTCTCTTGTACTGTAGCCTATGATAAATTGCTATAGCTGCAATAATATGATTTTAATGCAATAATTTATGAATCCAATTTAACCCAGACATGGTATTCTATCTTATAGAAGACCGCTTAGCGCAGTTTGTTGATGCTGTTGTTTCAGCGGTCGTGGGTTCGAATCCCGCTCCTCCGTCTGGCATCTATATGTTATCATTCACCTCATTACCCATGCACAAGTCTCAAACTCATGCAATCATCAGCAATAAAAATTAAAAAAAAAAACATGTCGGTGTTTATTTCACTATTAATTAAGTCTAAACGACTTTGAAAGAAAAAAGATGGACCATACAGGACCTAATTTATATAGTACAACTTAGCGAGGCTCCCCAAGGCATATAACACTTTCTTCCAAAAATCTTTTGTTTTTTTGAGCCCAAAATTGTTTAATCATGTACCTGATTCTTTAAAAATACTTGAAAATAAACATTCCTTCAAAAAACAGATTTTTAAATGGCTTATTCGATGTTTACCTGAAACTATTGAGAGTTTATTTGCTGTTATCAGTTGAGTAGTTCCTTCAATATTTATAACTCTTTTGCACATGAATTATTAAGGTTTGAAAGTTGCGTGAGTGTGTGTGTGAATGTAGCATTCAAAAAAGTTTTTTTTTCAACTGTACTCCTACTTGCATACAAATTAATAATAATTAAGCAAGTAGTATTTTTGTTTTGACAGAATATTTGATGCATATGCATCTGTATATACATTTTTGCTAATATATAGTTTTATGGATTTTTTCCACTCAGTTGATGTATATAGCTCATTATAATATGTATTGTATTGTCAAAATAAAAAATGATTTGATTTGATTTGATTATTTTCATACAGGTATCCAGACTATTTTTAGGCTTTACTAACTCTACCAACCAAATTGTTATACTTGAAATGATGGACTTCAGGTATGTTTTCAATTCAAGTGAAATTTATAATGAAAGTTATCCCGATATCCCAACACAGCTTTAAGCTTTGTTAGGTTTAGAAGGAAATTCAACACAAGAAAATTCGAGTTCTTGTAGCTTAATGTCTACTAAAAATGTCAATTAAAACTGGTTGCCGCTAAGTATGACTTATCCAAGTCGTTCTTTGTTAAGAAACGTTAATAAATACGGCCCTGAAAGTCTGTTAATAGTAAGTATAATCTTACTATCAAAATCTAGTCTAACCCCAACCAGTCTAACTTTATTCGCCCTTTCGCCACAATAATCTTTCCACAATTAAAAATGCAAGTTATATTGATAATAAAAGCTATTCTGATACATTCATACAGGACTCAGTTTTATTTATTTATTTACAAGTTCATGATTTCCACTGAGTCTGATGAGACCCGTAATGGTACAAAACAAATTAAATAATACAATACTAGTCTACAGAATATATACAATGTATGAGTAACTATATAATTTATTGATATATCAATATTAAGTAGTTTTGTGATGTTTAAAAGAAAAATGGTATAGCTCTTTTTCAACTGAAACAACTTCAAATTTACTATTAAAATCTTGTCCAACCACATACAAGTATAACAGCTGATCAATAAAATTGGATATTTGAAAGTGACCAAATTCAAAATGGCGGCTGTCTGCAACTCAGATGTCTCGCTAAATGTTTTTTAGTCTGGCGCCGAAGAAAACCACTTGACATCCTTCCTCAAGAACTCTCTTTTTTCTCTCGCATTCTCTCTCTCTCATTCACTGACATTATAGCTTTTCTTTTATGCCTGGACCTATCACTGAGCAACTCCCATCATTTCTAAAAAAAAATTCTGAAAAGAAAAAATGATTTTTTGTTCATCGGCTCATCGACCAATAACCATTGAGCCATCAACGAAGGACACATATTAATGGAGCACTCTTAAGATATGGGCCAGAATTATCCAGTCTCTGGTACCGTCTTATCTGTATGGATCAGACATCTGTTATTTTGTAGGTGCACTATGAAGAAATTCCCTGTAAGTACAGAGTTCTCAAGCTTAATGCACTATTTCTTAAGTAGGCTAACTTAGTTAAAAACAAAATTCGTCATACTTGTAGGTTATGGGCAGTTTACCAGTCAGGGAATCAATGTGGTTATTAGATGTTTACAGAAATCAAAAACAGCTGATGTCATTTGATGATTATTACCGCACACTGTGTGGTAATAGTTATTTATGTATTAAGAGCGTGAAGCGCGACTTTATCGCTCGAGCCAAAACATTTACTGCGCGACGCATAGCGGAGCGCAGTAATTTTGCGAGAGCGATAAAGAAGCTTCACGCGCGAATTGCATACAATATTTTTCCTACAACTGCAGTTCTGGATTCCAACACAATAAAAGCTTGTAGTTTGTAACATCACAGACCGTGCGCGGATTTGGTTAGAGTTCGCCATTGTTGAGGTTATGTGAATTTCACGGATTCTGTGATCCACCAATGAGAAGACATCAAAATCAAAACAGAAGCGTATAGAAAACAGCTGGAGAGCGTGAAGTACTTTACCGCTTGCGGAGCAGTAAAGAGGTACTTTACAATTAGTTTTCAGTACGTAAAGAACTACTTTACGAGCAGTTGTAGGAAAAGATCATTAAATTATTATCACCGAACGCTTATGGGTGGCTACTGGCTATTATTTCATTGAAAACCAATTTGACCGAACGCTAGATCCTTTGATCTAGGACCATCATTGCCAATTTCACCTAGATTGTGATTTGGTGTGTTGAGGCTATGTTTGTATAAAAATGATTTATAGTTTATTATTTCAACTTATCTGCTATTTTAGACTTGCATGGCGAAAAATAACGTACATAACACGTCTGGTAAGGTTACCGTACTCTTATGATAATTCTGCACTCGACTTCGTCTCGTGCTTGAATAAATTTCAAGTACATACGAAAGTTAAAATGTAAAATATAAATTTTTGTCTTCACTCCCCAATAATTCAAGCAAAAATACCCTTTTAAGGAAACTATTGAAGAAGAAAAATACACTTTTTAAGGAAATTATTGAAGGGAAAAATAACAATACACATCAGGAGTTTGACCTGAGTTTTTAAACTAAATAATTGAAAAAATATATATTGCAATTTTACACCAATAAACAGCAAATTCCTATTACTGTAAATGTTTGTGTTGATCGTTTTCTAAACAAATCTGTTTATTAGTGACAATATCACCAAAGCAATATTTCAAACAGTAATAGTTTACGATAGCTTGAGTAGAAAGACGAATATGTTAGTTGACGAGACTTGTAACCTATTTAGTCGAAGTCTGTCTATTTAATCTCGATGTTTAGTTTTTCTAATCTTTCTTTTTTGAAGACGATGGTGAAGATGAGAGGGAGGAGGAGAAGAAGAAAAAGAATAAGAAGAAGGAGAAGAAGGAGGAGGAGGTGGAGGAGTCAAAGGATGAGGTGGAGAGGAGCTTTCAAGACATTTTCCAGATCACCTCATTACCCAAACAACGCCCTCTCGCCGTAAATCGGACCGATATAGCAGCCTGATCAATCATATAGGCGCTTGTGGCTTGTGCTATGCTTTGTATATAGAACTTATGACGTCATCAAACGTTTAGATATGAATAATAGACTAGATTTATTGGAACAGATAAGGAGCAAAGATAAACAAAGGAATTGAGTTGAAATAGAGAATTTAAAAAAGAATACACTAGATGATGTTTTTGTCAAGATTCAAAAAGTTTTGGATCAATCTATTCTCAATTTTTCCATGGTAGAATAATATTATTTATTTTTACAAAATAATATTTGAAAACAAATGAAGTATCGAAATACAATAAGCGTATGACTTCAATTGGTGGAGAGACAAAAAAAAACAGGAATTAATTTGCCTTTTTTGTATCTTGAGATGAATAAATCTAATTCATCTCAAGCCACAATTAGTTTTATCATATGGTGGGGGTCACCCACTCCTACCAGCACCCGAATTCAATATTTTATTACATGGTGAATGCACCGCGTATTCACCATGTGTTAAAATATTGAATTGTCTCTAGGTATTGGCAAGCGAGAGGTATTTCGGGCACTACTGTAATCTCGTGAGGCACGAAGCAACTATTAAAATGACATATAGAGTGTTTTCATAACAGCTACATGTATGTGTAGTACCATAACCGATTTCGACTGTAGGTGACTCTTCAGATCTCAACATTATGTCTTGGCCCAAAGAAGATTACGCCAACGAAGAGTGGTGTAGGTTGAGCTACTACATAAATTTATTCAAGAATTATATAACAAAATTATAACATAAAAATTGTATTTTTTAGTTGAAAAAAAGAAAGAAAGTATTACAAGCCTGTTGAATCTTTACTTGATAGTGTTTCCTGTAATAAAAAAATAATATAACCAAGACTAATGAGGTCATAAAAAAATTATATAGGCTAATAGAAATACATATATTCTACTCACAAACAGTCACTCGCACAGCAGGGAAGACTGGGCGAATCATCTGCCGTAGATGTAACCAAACATAGATTAATAACATTATTAATCCATCTTTTTTCTTTTTTTATTGTAAATTACGTCTTGGAGATTCCAGTTAAGGAGTAGGCCTATAAAACAACTCAGATTAACAACTATACAATCTTATATACTACTTACCATAATTATTTATCAATTAGTTGAGGTGAGGCTTGATTTTGATGTGAAAGGAGCTCTTGCACTCTATAAAAAGATTTCTCAATTAAATATTTTTTCAATTGTTTTTTGAATATTTCTATAAACTGACTTTTATAAACTTTTATAGACTTTTTATAAACTGCGGTAGCTTGTTGTAGTTTCCTACCAATATAACAACTAGATTTTTTTTAATAAGCTCCTATTGTGACTCACCAAGTGATAATCTCCTCCGCTTCTTGTATTATAATCGTGTAAGTCCAGATTTTGATTAATATCACTCTTTTTTACATAATTATAATGTAGCTTCATACACATATAAGCAGGGTACAATCAGGGGACCAATTCTCTTACCTACATGAATCTAATCTATTCACTCTTTCCATACACCTAACAGCTTTCTTTTGGATCTTAAACACCCTATCAAGGTTTTGTTTTGATGAATTACCCCATAGTAAGATAACATACCTAATATGTGACAGTAAGAGCCCATGGTAAGCTGTAAAAAGTAACTTTTTGTCCTATAATCTAGCAAGCTGTCGCAGGACAAATACCCCAGATGAAATTGTACAACATTGTATATCTATAGATTTCCCCAACTCGACGCCGACTTCCCTGAGTCACTCTTTTCAGCACAATTTCACTTGTCATGAATTTCCACAGAACTCAGCAATTTTCTTCTCAATCGCCATCAATGGCTTACTCCTCCTTTGTGGAAATAGATTGCAAATGAATCAATTATGCTGTTACATTACATTTATTTTATCTGTGATGTTTTCCATGACGAAATACTTAATGAACAATCTAATATTAAAACTGACACTGTATTTCACTTTTAAACAATGTTTTACTCACATACATTGGAGATGCTTGAGGAATGCATTTCACTTCTTTTTATTTTATTATGCCTCAGATTGTAAAATCAATTGGGGTATGGTTGGATGATCGCGGAGATGGTTCAATTTAACCATGCCTTTATATTGATTTATTAGAGAATCATTCAATAAATGAAACAATGAAAAGATACACTCTCTTGCTGAAAAATTATTTAAACCAAATAATTGGTGGTGGTTGTTGTTGTTGAAATACTGGAAATATAGTACTACAGTTAAATTGAAACTGAGTAACTGATAGCAAAGACAATGCACACTGGAGTCTCCAAGACGTAATCTACAGAAAAAAAAAAAAAAAAAAAAAAAAAAAAAAACTTATAACAATAAATATTTTTGCTGATAGCGTCAAGTTACATTGTGGCCACTAACTAAGAAATAGTTATACTATAACTAAGCGAACCGGTATAACAAAGAAATAAGTTATTTGCCAAGTCAATAAATAGTTTCATTATTTAATAGCCGCTCAATCAGTTACAAGATTTGTTGGGGCTGCATTTGGGTATATTGGAATTAGAGAAATTTTAATATAAATTCCAAATTCAACGATTTCTTTGATTTTTTTACATTTACTTCAACGTTTCTTATTTCAATTGAATTGACTTTAAATAATTGAAAGTTTTTTTCTTATTTTTTTATTGCTGATGATGTTTACGCATGAGTCCGAGAGATGTGCGTGGGTAATGAGGTGAATGATAACACATAGATGCCAGACGGAGGAGCGGGATTCGAACTCACGACCGCTGAAACAACAGCAAGTTGAAGTTTTTTTTCTTTTTGAGGATGAAGCCCACATAGGTCTGAGACCTGTGCGTGGGTAATGAGTTGGATGATGGTGATTGATGAGATGGACCTACAGTTTTAGGTGGGTTCCGAACCACCGGGAAGTGATTTTACAGCAGAGAACAGTATCTTTTTTGCTGGCCAATCTAATCGGTCACCGTTGCAAACATGACCTACGAGAACGCAGCTTATCTCTGATTGAACAGATACCTGCTACGGCTCGCGGCTATCACTTCCCTTATAAGTTGCGACGCCTCAACCAACTGCGCTAAGCGGCCCGCCAAATTAAATTATAATTTCAATAAAGAATGAATTAATTCATGATCTTATGACTGATAATATATCTTCAGATATCTATATAAAGTTAATTTGTTTAGCAGAGACTTAATGACCTCATCCACTTAGCCGATCATTACTCAAATACCGCAACCCCTAAATAAACAGAAATATTTATGGGCCTATCAAGAGATTTAATGGTGTGAATGGCACTTGTATTAAGCCATTAAATGAGGGAACCCAATGTGATGGGCTTTAAATTGACGTCTGCACTTTTGGGATGACTTCATTTTAGTGTGGGAACAGCGTTGAGAAAAGGACAGAATAAAACGAGAACAAAGAAGTACGCGTAATGAAATTGGGGTCGATTATCGAATTAGGGATAATAGGCCTCGATATTTTTGAGTCGATATGCGTGGTTTGAGCATGCGTGAAGGGGGCGTGGTCTAGGAGGCTTCCTATTGGCCGATGGCTGGCTATTGTTATACGCGGAACCCTTTTCTCTTGGAAATAATACGTTTGTGGGACGAAGAAGTTTTCCTATTCCACACTCATAGAAAAATAAGATATTATTTTTGTTTAATCTTCATTTTTATTTTCTCCAAGGTTCATGGCAGGGCTGACGGACTCACTTTTTACGCGAGAATTCAAATTTTCTTTCTTCACTCCATTTCGTTCTGGTTTAACTTACTTCCCATTATTAACTTTTACTATGATGTAAATCTTCCTTATGTTTCTAATCAATTCTAATCTAAATCTAAATCTATAATAATCTATAATCTATAAATCTATTATCGAAATCTATTCTGATGTTTATTCTTTTATTCTCATGTAATGTATTCTATATAAATAAAGTATATTTTGATTAGGCCCACTATTGTATGGTGATTATTATACTAGCCCTTATTATGGCAATTTTGGTCAATGCTATACCTCTTTTAACATTTTACATCAATTCAACAATCGATGCTTCATATTTGTCTATTCTTTTTGTAATCTAGTCTAGTCTAGTCTTTTAAAGAGTAAAATCGAAAGAGAAAGATAAAAAAAGCTGAACATAGAGATTGATTAACTTTCTCTTAATAATAAATTATCTATCACCTATTCTTTTAATGAGATGTGAAGGCTATTATATCATTGACTCATGAAATTTGAGGAATTTTCCCCTCATATGTGTCTTTATGTTAAACTAAATAATAGTAAACGTGTGGCTTTTATTGAAGGGGAAACTCTTATACGAGCATTACATTTTTCAGAATGTAAAAGACGAAACTTTCTTTGTTTTATAACTGAATATTTTTCAAGATAAATCTCTATTAGGCAGTGGCGTAGTCTATTGAGGCTACAAATACAGTGATTGAACTTCCGGCGGGGGGTTACCAGGGGGTCTGGGGGGATGGAATCCCCCCCCCCCCCAGTTTTTAGGGAGGGGGTTCGGTGAGCCTCCCCCGAATATTTTTATATTTATCATTTTTATAATGATTTTTTGAGCATTTAAAAGTGATTTTTACTTGGATGTTTCAAAAAAGCAATTTATTGTAAATTTAATTCCTGGATTTCTTACCGTGATAAACTGCAATGTTATATAATATTAACTTTTTTAGTGAATTTTTAATTAAGAATAAGTAATATTTTACTCTCTCTCTAGGCCGAACGTTTTCGAGTTATGGAATATTACTTATTCTTAGTCTAAAAATTGACTGCAAGGCGTTAAATTCACCAAAAAAGTTAATGTAAATTCAAATGAAATATATCTCCGACCCTGAAGAGTCAGTGACAGAACCATTCGAAAACACTGCATTGCCACATTGCTCACTAAACTGTACATGCCGCGATAGAGTATAACATTGTATACTTTTCGCGATTTCCGTGACTAACTATTGTGCTAAATAAAACTAAGGTCAATTTTTATTCACTGTTTTAAATTAATCTGTACTTTATTATTTTTGTGAAAGATGTATCCCTTCCACCCCCCCCCCCCCCACAACTCAAACGCCCCTGCTATTAGGCTACATGCATTTGCCAGATTTGTTTCTACTCTTTTTCACTCTTTTACTCATTTTCTTTATACTCTCTCACGAGAGGGGTAGACAAATCTTCTCTCCTTCTCTTTCCTCTTCTCATTTTCTCGCTCATTTTCAATCTACCGTTCTTCTCCAACCTTCTTCTTTTTTCTCTTTCTTATCTTTCATGCACAATATTTCAGCTTCCATCACTTTCTTTGTTTTATAACTAAGAAATTTCCAAGGTTTGTACATTCTTTCCTTCCACATTTCTTTCTCTTCTCAATCTTTGTTATCCGTCAAAGAAGAAAGAAAGAAAGGAAGGAAGAAAGAAGAAAGAAGAAAGAGAGAAAGAAGATAAAAGAAACGAAGAAAGAAGAAAAAATAATTTTCTTTCCAATCCACAAAATCCTATAATTGTTATTATTGGATAATGTAGAATTCTTGTTAAATGTTCAAGGTAAAATATTGATCGAGGGTTGTTAGTGTTTGTTTTTTCAATTATCTTTTTCTTGTTCTGTTTTTCCAACATTATTTATAGAATTTTTTTTTAGAATTTTATGTTCTTTTTAAGTTTATAATGAGTTGATAAGGGGATTAATATTTTATAAAAGACTAATGTGCAATATATTTGCTTTTAGCGCAATCTTCAATTATTTATAAATGTAATGTAAAAGGATTATTTATAAATGTAATGTAAGGCTGAGCCTTATTTATAAATGTAATGTAAAAGGATTATTTATAAATGTAATGTAAGGCTGAGCCTTAGAGGCTCTATATTTTTCTTGAAAATGTATTCATTTATTTATTTTTCTTAATTTTTCTCTCAATTTCTTTGTATAATACATTCCAATGTTCTATTTGTTGTGTTGTAAGATACAGCATAGTATTTTTTTATGTTACATTTGAAATGTTTTCAAGAAAATCAATTTCTTTCTTTCTATGTCAAGAGAAAAACAAACTATTAATAAATTAATGTCACTCCTGAGAAAACCTGTGTGAGGTTCATCCTTCTATAATGAACATAGCTTATAACCAATGAAAGTAAGAAGCCCAGAAGCTGGGCTTTGTATTTTCTTTAAAATTTCTTTTTTAATTTCAATTGTGGAACGGTTCCACAACCTCAATAGAATTTGACATATTTTTTACCAAACATTCTCTTCCTTCTACATTTTCCTTCTTTCTATTTCTTACCTTCGTCTCCTTTTCTTCCTCCTTTTCCTATACCAATTTTTCTAGTTTTATAATAACTGTAGAAAAATGAATAAAAATAAGCTCAACACTTTTTCACTTGAGCGCAGTAGCTCAATCTTTCGTTACCACAGAGCCGACACGTCCACGATGTGATAAGGAGACGCTCGCTGATTGGCTGAGGGGCTCCATGGGGGCGGAGCCAATTTCGGTGGAATGGTGAGGTGGGAGGGGGGTTATCCACCCCCGAAGTCATCAGAACTCAAAAAACTTCCCAAGACTTCAGTTGCTCTTCGTAACATCCACTGGAGAAGTTGATCATTTACTACTGCAAGAAGTCGAGCTGTTCTCTCGTAGAATATGCTGCGTATTCAAGTGTCGTGAAAAAAATTATTCCGTTTTTGTGAGTCAAGATGTTAATTTTTTTTGTGTTCAGTTTTTGCTAGCTTGACAGTGCACAGGTGTTAGATATCGTGTTTGTTTCCTTTTGGCTATTGGAAATCCACAATTGAGTCCAATAAAATTTGAGACTGATTTTTCAATAATTTTACAAACTTTACAATAACGTAGGCCTACCAAGGAAGTCAGAAAAAACCGTCAATTTTCAATAATATTGTATATTCGTGACACATTAAAACAATGAACAAATTTATATTTCAATCACTTTTTCAATTTGCACAACTATGTGAAATCTGTATTAAATCTAAAATAAATGAGTGAATTTGCTTGTGAAAATTCAGATTTCCACAACATTTGAATCTAATTCAATTCAGCAAAAATTACAAAATCAACAAGTGGTTTTCATGTAGTTTTAAAAAATTCAATTCAATATTCTGATACTTTTCAAATTAAGACTTCGATATTTTATCCGTGATATTTTGCTGTTCGCGAGAAGCCTATAAGTTATTTAAATGTGAATGTGGAATCAATTAAAAAGTAATATAATCTATGTTATTGTCTTACGTTATTTCTCCAAAAGATAACGTTATTGTCAAGGAAAACTCTACAGAGAACACTCCCTACTCCTTATCAACGAGTTCCCAAGTACAGATTCCAAACAAATCAAGATCTAAATAGAAATTAAATTCGTAAATGAATAACTAAAATTAGAAGTTTCAATTACAACAAATAAGTTGAATAAAGTGAAGAATATTCTATGAACAATCTTCCGTGAATACAATCCGAAAATTATGTTGTTCATATTATTGACGTGTCACTCCTTCCATGAAATTTCTCCATAATTTTTTTTATATCTATGGTGATGAACTATACAAGTTTATTATTCTAAAACCTTCACCATTAGATGAATAGATCGGCGTGTAATAATGAATTCAGGAACGTGTTTCGAGAATGCATCGCATCACATAGGACTGGTCAACGACAATGGCTATTACGTGCAATTCGGTAGCCATGGTCCTTATTATCCCACGTATCTTGGAGGGCAAACAGTGGACGGTAAGTGATTGTTTTTTATAATACGTTTTTTTAAATATTTCGAATAATATAAATTTTTCTGTGTATATGTCCGTAAGATGCAGTTTTCCCAAGTAAGCTGCATAAGTAAGCTAATTGAGTTATTTATTTTTAATAAATGACTGCAACACAATTTTTTTTGGAGGATGAAGCCCACATAGTTCTGAGACCTGTGCGTGGGTAATGAGTTGAATGATGGTGATTGATGAGCTGGACCTACAGTTTTAGGTGGGTTCCGAACCACCGGAAAGTGATTTTACAACAGAAAGCAGTGTCCTTTTTCCTGGGCAATCTAATCGGTCACTCTTACAAAGGAGGAACCGGTCACATCGGAACCGGTCTTTGACTGCATAGTACGAAATATTGATGGGAGAACAGTACATCTTCACTAAAACAAAATCAACTTATCTTCAAATATGTGTTTCCCTATAGGAAAACCTGTGTGGGAACACTTCAATACATACTAAATCATAATAGCTTACTGAATCCTCATACACACACATTCACACACACACACACACACACACACACAGTTCTTCTTGTATGTGATGGCTGCGGCGAGTTGTCCTAGACCCTTATTTGTTCACCCATAAAAAGAATTCCACTGATTCTTGACAATTCGTTTTTTTTTCTCGTTTTCAAGCCACGTGTACATATTCCTTCAATCAACTCTATCGAAAGCAGGTAAGAGGGTAAGGTACCTTGCTACAAAATAATGCATCTTCCAAATCTCCCTTAGAACTACTATTAGAAAAAAACCAGATTGAAAGAAAAAGCTCCATCCATACAGGCTAAGAGAGAATAGCATCAAGTTATTTATTTATTCATTTATTCTGACAAATTTACAACGAATGTGAAGGTGCAACAGACTCAAGTCCAAAACTGCTCCCTTCACAAATTTTGAATATTTTACATTGTCCAAAACATTGAGGTTAACACAGACGTTATGATAACGCTACTACACGCAAAAACCTCCTATCACCATTACGAGTAGAGGTCTTCCTTTGTTATCACTGAAATAACGTCTGTAAAATTGTGATGTACTTCATACCCTTGTATTACCATATTTTTCCTCACCAATTTTTTTTGGAGGATGAAGCCCACATAGGTCTCAGACCTGTGCGTGGGTAATGAGTTGAATGATGGTGATTGATGAGCTGGACCTACACTTTTAGGTGGGTTCCAAACCACCGGAAAGTGATTTTACAACAGAAAGCAGTATCCTTTTTCCTGGCCAATCTAATCGGTCACCCTTACAAAGAGTGCCCAGGAGAACGCAGCTTATGTCTATCGAATTGAACAGATACCTGCTACGGCTCACGGCTATCACTTCTACTACACTCACCACTGACCCTTCTACAATCACAAAAGTTTCAACTGATCAGTTGCCCACACGACTGTGTAGTAAGTTGTTGTTGTTTAGGATGCACTTCATATTGATTTTATTACGCTTTGTACTGTTCTCCCATCAATATTTCGTACTATGCAGTCAAAGACCGGTTCTGATGTGACCGGTTCCTCCTTTGTAAGGGTGACCGATTAGATTGGCCAGCAAAAGAGACACTGTAAATCACTTCCCGGGATTCGGAACCCACCTAAAACTGTAGGCCCAAATCATCAATCACCATCACCCAACTCATTTCCCACGCACAGGTCTCTGACCTATATGGGCTTCATTCTCAAAAAAAGTGACGGTTTCAAGTTTCTTCATTTCAGAAATTGTCAACAAAGTAAGTCACAATAATGAAGTAGTAGTACCCAGGAAATGGGTTTTATCTGATCTATAATAATAATAATAATAATAATAATAATAATAATAATAATAATAATAATAATAATAATAATATTAATAATAATAATAATAATAATAATAATAATAATAATAATAATAATAATAATAATAATAATAATAATAAACTTTATCTCTGCACAAAAACAAACAATAGATTACAAAAAATAAAAAAAAAGATAAATGACATGCTGGCACTAAAAGAAAAATATTTATAATACAAACAAACTAAAGTAAATTAGACTTTGTTTAAGAAGAGAGGTGATTGATTTCGCAGAGAAGGGTAAAGGATTGCGAATTTGAAAACCATGAACAAGGGTTTAGAAACATATATTTAGTTCGTGAATACAACAAGAGAAATTACTCGTATTATTAGTTAATCTATTTATGAGAAAAAGTAGTTATATTAATATTAATGTACTTATATTAATATTTATGTACTCATAAAGTACTCATTGGTGAACTTATATTAATACAAGAAATTATTATTAGTTAATCTATTTATGAGGAAATGTACTTATATTAATACAAAAATATCAAAACAAGATAGTAAGCTAGAGCTATTAGTAGTAAAAAAGTGATAGTAATTTCTAAAAGCCTCTCCAACGTCATGAAACTGTGAACATTCAACGATTAGCTTTCATCGATAATTGAACGATATAAAATTAATTTAATATGTAAAAAGAAATAAGTATGTACTTTGTTGAATGATTTGCATCTCTAAATTTAAATGTGTAGTTCCTACATAAGCTACACTCTTGATTTTTTTCTGAGGATGAAGCCCACATAGGTCTGAGAACAGTGCGTGGGCAATGAATTGAATTATGGTGATTGATTAGATGCACCTACAGTTTTAGGTGGGTTCCGAACCACCGGGAAGTGATTTTACAGCTTAAAACAATGTCTTTTTTGATGGCCAATCCTTACAAAGGGCCCCCAGGAGTTTCGTAGCTTATCTCTGATTTAACAGATACCTGGTACGGCTCACGGTCTAGTCCAGCCTGAGAGATAATGTGTCATTATTGTTATCGATCAATCAATCACTTCATCACCCACGCACAACCATTGCGCATCTTCAGCAAAAAATAATCATTGTCCGATTTTTCCGTGACAATGCCACTTCTGTCAGTTTATTTCTATGAAAATATTTCTATTTTCCTATTTCTATTTCCCTATGTCTATGTTTATTTCTATTGAAATATGCTTTAAGGAAGGAAGAAATATTCGAATTTCTTATTTATTATTCTTCATGTCGTACACTTGAAAATATCAACTATTGTTCGTCATCAAATCAAATAAAAAATTTAACTTATTCCACTAAATAACAAAAAATTAACAGATTACATTATCAATGTGTGGAATTCCCCCAAAAATCGCCTGTGTTTGGGGGCGAGTTCCTTCATAGAAAAACATTAGAAAAAATAAATCAATCAATAAACAAAGCTACAAAATCAAATCAGTTTGATCCTAAATTAACAAATTTATCATTAAATAACTTCACAAGTTTTATTTAAATTTTATTTCTATGGATCAACTAATACTAATTTTATTTCTGCAATATTTAATTTCATTTCAGATTTAATAGAGAACGATGCAGACGACCAGACGAAATCCTATCGACAGAGGCTAGTGGAAGGGGGTGGCGATACCCGTCCTGGGGCATGTTGGGGCCCACTGAGCCCAGTGCCACCTGGAGGCGGCTATAGCGCCGATGACAGCCAGGCCTACTACTGTGGAGGCGGCGCCGAAGGCGGTGACGGATCCGTCTACCTGAGTCTTGACTCTGGGGGCGGCACCAGGGGTTGTTATACGAATGATGATGATGGCCTCCACCTGAAAGGAAATAATATTTCACCGCCTCCACAATCGGCTGGCTATGTGCACGAGGTAAGAAAATTAATAGTAGTAAACTCTTTTAACTAGTATTAGTATTACTAGTACTTTTAGGGTCAATTTTATGCTATTCGAAATTACTGAGGTTAATTATTATGCTGAAGATCCATCTTGTTTCCACTAATAAATATTAAAAAAACACTTTTAAGTGGAAATTATAACTCACGTTATGGCGTTACGGCCGTTTTACTCTGTTGTCAAGAGCATCGTCAGACTTCCCACAGTACCCACAGAGTTATAATTTCCACTTAAAAGTGTTTTTTAAGTTTTCAATATACTAAGGTTAAATTCAAGAATTTAAATTATCGCGGTTAATTAATGGGAAGTTACTGTTCTTTAAAAAAAAGCAGTACGCAGGATTTTGGTCATAACATATTGCTTTCCGAAGTTTCTTGTAATGGATGTTATTTTGGCTCTGAAATGCTATCTCTAGTCATGAGAATTTTTTCCATCAACTATTTTGTGAAATATGGGGGCTTAAAGTTGAACTTTTTAGGCTTTGGGGGGCAATTGATCGCACCTATGAGTGATTTTAAACTTTTGATAATTTTTTGTTACTGAAAGACACCTTGATGAATACGGTGAAATATTTTTTAATTCGATAAAAGAAATAGTTTTTCAAAATACAAAAAAGAAACCCTTCCAACATTCATAACCCTCAAACTCATACCTTAAATCAGTGTACTGTGGGTCGTCTGACGATGCTCTTGACAACAGAGTGAAACGGCCGTCACGCCAAAACGTGGGTCACAATTTCCATTTAAAAGTGTTTCAAGCTTTATTATATTTATTAGTGGACACAAGTAGGATCTTCAACATCATAATTTCGTACAAGAATTCCTTTCAGATCAAAATTAAGCCTCACCCCAACTCAACTAATTGATATAGTAATAATTATGGAAACTAATGTATAAGATTGTATGATTGTTGATCTGACTTGTCTTATATGCTCCTTAACTGGAGTCTCCAAGACGTAATCTACAAAAAAATAATTGTTAATGATTGAAATACTTAATAATTGCGATAGTATTTTTCGGCTTGAAAGTTCGTATTTAAATTTGATATCGCACAAAATCGCACAATACTTGGTTTTTAAACGTTTATTATTCTGTTTAAAAAAAAAGTTAATTTACTTTTTTATAGCTGAAGACATTGTCAAAAAAGTCTTCAATACTGATAAATTACTTTAATCCCGATCGATGCCCTCTTTTTTCAGGAGAAGACCGCGTAAAATGCCTTCAGGGCCGTGATAGACAGACAGAAAATGAGATAAGACTTGTTTCGGCTTCTTTATTGTATAAAACGTAAAAATATATAATTCTGATAAATGTACAGACAAAACTCTAATTTTATTTATATAGACTATTATTTACTGTTTTTAGTGTTTCGTTTTGAGTGAACTTTCAAATTGATTGCCTTCAAGTGAAAAGCAATCATTTTATTATTTTTCGAGTGAAGTATTTTTGTCCTATGAAATTGTTTCATAAACTAACATTTCGTTCCTAAAGAGAAGCTTCATCATCTCATATTGATAGGTTCAAGTATCTTGAACAACGGCCTACATGAATCTAGTCTATTTACCCTTTCTTTGAGAATAACAATCACAGAATTTTCCCTTCACAGACAAACAGTCACTGTCAAAGATAACGGAGCGGCACAAAACAAAAAGCGGTCCTCTCTGAAATCCCGATATCAACTCAACATTTACTCTTTTCATACAGATTTTGATTAATATCACTCTTTTTTACATAATTATAATGTAGCTTCATACACATATAAGCAGGGTACAATCAGGGGACCAAGTCTCTTACCTACATGAATCTAATCTATTCACTCTTTCCATACACCTAACAGCTTTCTTTTGGATCTTAAACACCCTATCAAAGTTTTGTTTTGATGAATACAGTGTAATTCCAAACTGATATGAATATAGAGTTTAAATGCACCCAATTTTTATTTAAATTTGTGCGTGTGACAGGTGGTTTTTGGCCGGTGCATGGGCGCATCACCAACGGATACGGCGACCAGCGGAGGTGAAATGTGTGAAGGAGGCCTAATCTACAGTGAAGCATTGGCAGTGGCTGGAGGAGGAGTGCGGCATGGCCAAGAGGTCCCTGTCATACGTGTAGTCAAGAAAAGGAACACCGCCAACAAGAAGGAGAGGAGACGAACACAGGTAGGATGTGACGATTCAATTACTATACATTCATTATATTCATTTTTTTTGTAGATTACGTCTTGGAGACTCCAGATAAGGAGCATATAAGACAAGTCAGATCAACAATTATTTATTCATTCGTTTAACTAAAATACAGTCAATGTGAATACAACAGGCTATTGCCCAAAACTGCTTTTCACACAATTTTAAAGTAGGATCAAAACCTTAGGTTAGGTCGCTGTTTCACTTGAAATTTCACCTTGAAGCACAAGCCTTTATTATTCACAATCACAAATATTTTGCAGAGAAAGAATATTAATTTTTTCATTACAAACAAAGCACTATCACAGTCCGAAAAAAGGTGATATAATTTGGAATTTTGACATTTTTAAGCGAAAAATCTTCAATCAGATAAATAAATAATAACTTCGGAGGAATATACAATCTTATACATTAGCTACTATAATTGCTATATCGATTAGTTGAGGTGAGGCTTAATTTTGATGTGAAAGGAACTCTTGTGAATTATAAAAAGTTCTAACTAAATATTTTTTCAATTGTTTTTTAAATATTTTTAGACTCTTTTAAAATATCGCAGTTTATTATATAATAGAAATACATATATTCTACTCTCAAAAATCACTCACAAACGGGCACTCGCCCAGCTGGGAAGAGTAGGGCGAGTCATCTGCCTTAGATTTAACCATAGATAGATTAATAACATTACTAATACATCTTTGTTTTGTAGATTACGTCTTGGAGACTCCAGTTGAGGAGTATAAGACAAGTCAGTTGAACAATTATACAATTTTATACACTAGTTACCATAAATACTATATCAATTAGTCTAGGTGAGGATTAATTTTGATGACAAAAGAACTCTTGTACACTATAAAAAGCTTCAATTAAATATTTTTTCAATTGTTTTTTAAATATTACTATATTTTTAGATTCTTTAAGACTGTGGTAGCTGTGGAGTTTCCTACCAATATTACTAGGTTTTTGTTTGTAAAAGCTACTATAGTGACTCCTCGAGTACGTCAAAATTTTGGTTAGTATCACTCTTTTTTACATATAAAGTAGCTTCATACACATATAAGCAGGGTACAGTTAGGAGACCAAGTCTCTTGAACAACGGCCTAAATGAATCTAGTCTTTTTAATCTTTCCATACACCTAACAGCTTTCTTTTGGCTCTTAAACACCCTATAAAGGTTTTGTTTTGATGAATTACCCCATACTAAGATAGCATACCTATTATGTAGAGCTGTTACAGCTTCTAGAGATAAAAAGTTTTTGTTGGAGTGACCTATAAAATTTTAAAACTTCAATTCTTTTTTACATAAATCCATGATCGTACGCATTCTGGGGACTTCCTTTTGTTTTCACTGAATTCATATGATTTTAGATTATCAATCTTGACTCTCGAGGATGAGGCCCAATTCATTTTATTGCTCAAGTGCGTCTATTGATCAAATATATGACTCTAGTATCACACTTCCAAAGGTTGACTGTATCTCATCCCTTGGGCTTATCCGCTATCCGTTTACGTGCTTGACTTTTGCAATACGGTATTATTTTTTTTGTTGATGAAAACTACAAAATTAGTACAAGAATTACTCATTTGATAAAACGGGGCGAAGTATGCAAACAAGTGGAAGGGAAGTGATAGCCGCGAGCCGTAGCAGGTATCTGTTCAATCAGATAGAGATAAGCTGCGTTCTCGTAGGTCCTGTTCGTAACGGTGACCGATTAGATTGGCCAGCAAAAAAGACACTGTTCTCTGCTGTAAAATCACTTCCCAGTGGTTCGGAACCCACCTAAAACTGTAGGTCCAACTCATCAATCACCATCATCCAACTCATTACTCACGCACAGGTCTCAGATCTATGTGGGCTTCATCCTCCAAAAAAAAGTTCACAATTACAATATTATAATAAATTTATAATTATTATCATAAATTAATTATTAGTAAATCATGAAATTGAATAAATTTATTAATAGAATTTATTATTATTCATTCATGGACAGGATAACAATGAATGTCAACAGAAAAAATTCAAAACTACTCGCTCTTCACAATTTTCTTTGTAGTGGCGAAGGTGATATTGTGGAAGGTATCCAGAATGAATAATAAGACGAAATTGTCACAACCACATTTATTAAAAAATATTGAGAAACTAGTTTCGGTTGTTATACCATTATCAATCTCAATCAAACTAAAACTAAAGTACAGAGAAGCTTAATATACTGAACATGAAGTGATACTATTGGCTAAGCGAGAGAGAGGCTGACCTTCATCGAAGGCTAAGATTGGCTGACAAGTCACGCCCCTTCACAATTTTTGAATAAATGCTTTAATATGCTATATAATATGCTGAATCACATAAAGACTATTAATTTGGACCAATATTGTTGAATTAATTATAAATATGAGTTGCTTTATTTCCTAGAGTAGGTACTGAGCTTTTCAAAAGAATAATTATTACGATATTCATTAAATTCATTATTGAAACGGCGCTTAGTATGCAACAAGTTTAACAACCGACTTGAGTCCATGGTTCAATTTACGGAGTTCTACATGCAATGCTAAAATTAGACAATTTGGGTAAAACATAAAAAAAAGACGCTAATGCTAACCTGAACACTCTATGAGTCAGCCTGCTCTAAAAACGAGATGCTATAGAGCAGGTAGATACATGGAATTTGGAAAGAAAGAACAAACAGAAGCACAGAATGTTCAGGTTAGCATTAATCAACGTTATTGTTAATGCAGTTCTTCCCAAACTTTATGTTATTTTGCTGATACATATAGTCAGTTTACCAAGTTTTTACATCATTTCATAAGTTATTATTATTGAGTATATTAATTTAATACTGAAAATAGAATAATAAATAAGAGTACTGCTTAGCAAACTTATATTAATCTCCTGGATTTCTTGTTCCATGACAAACTGCGTTGTTAATTTTAACTTTTCAAGTGAATTCAACGACTTGCAGTCAAATTGTTTTTAAAAATAAGTAGTATTTCACTTACTTTGTAGGCCAAACGTCTCCAAGGCCTTGAAGATGGGTTTCAACAACTCGAGAACGTTTGGCCTACAAAGTAAGTGAAATACTACTTATTTTTAATAAAAATTTGACTGCAAGTCGTTGAATTCACGGGAAAAGTTAATTATATTAATCATTATCGTTAATGCACTTTCTCCCAAACGTTCTGTTATTTTGCAGATACATATAGTCGGTTTACTAAGTTTTTACATAAATTCATGTTATTTCTATTGAGTATTTTTATTTATACTGAGAATAAAATAATAAATAAGAGTACTGCTTAACAAACTTATTTTAATCATAATTCTTCATATTCTTTCTTCTTCTATGCAAATCTCTACATGATGTCCGCCAAAAGACTTCAACATCACCTTACATCGAACGTAACCTAGAAAAAATTGAAATTAATGTCCGTATTTAAAAATGTTCCTTAAGATTTTCTTGCTCGAGGGACTTTTGAAATGCCTATATAAATACATAACATTTCAAGAGTCCCTCGAGTCAAGAGACACTGAAGGAACGTCCATAAATGCGGCCCTAATGCATGGTTTCTAAGCCGTTCAGTAAATCATTCAACAGCCTGAGACTTGTTTCACACATACCCGGCAGTCAGGTAACCGGTGCTGTTTACCCAGCTATAGACACATTGTATCATATGGAGCACTTCACACTTACTCGATTTGCCGACTGCAGTCGGCTACCCGACTGTGTGAAACAGGCCTAGGGCCACTGTTATATAGGTATACCTGTTTTTAGTTCTAAACAAGTTAATTAGGAAACAAGGCAGTGTTCAACCAAGGTTATTAGAAACAAGGCTGTTACGTTTTTTGAGAACTGGAAAAATGGTGGGTTATGATGTATTTCAATCCAGTAGCATTGAATAACCCATATCATTGACAGCTGATCAAGATATAGATTCAAATCTGCGAAAAGCAAAAAACTTCATTTTTGTACTAAGGCCCGTTTGCACAGTATAAGTTTAACCTTTAGCTTAAACCAAATCTATATTAAGTTTTGTAGTTTAAACTGTGGAATTACTTGAAAACCGTTGTCTCAGTCTGAGTTTAAACTCTAGTCTAGTTTAAACTAGCCAAATGGGAGGTTTAAACCTAATAATACAGTTTAGCCGAATAATTTAAGGTAACCTCATTTATGTTATGTTTGTTGTACAGTGAACGATTGGTTATAAAGGAATAGGAAAATAGGTTATAAGAAAGTATGGAAGAGTTTATTGAGATTTTCAATGAAATTTAAGATGAGGATTACGATAATATTGTGACAGTAGTGCTAAAAGTAAAAAAGTAAAAAATATTAGACAAAGAATTGACCATTTTAATTCCTGGGATGAAGACGAATTTTTTAAACGTTTTCGCTTGCAAAAAGCAACTGCTAATATAGTTTTAAATCAAATAAGACACTCAATCAAAAATACAACAACTTGGAACTGTGCGCTTTCCCCTGAAGACATGTTTTTAATAACTCCGATACTTTGCTTCAGGAAGCTTTTTAATTAACGTGGGTGATCATAGAGGAGTGTATGTAAGTACGGTTAGTAGAGTAGTGCATAAAGTTTCTCGAGCAATAGCAAGTTTAGCTCCAAAATATATTTGTCTAATATCGATGTCTTCTCTTCTCAGCACTTCTGATCAAAACAACGTTGACAATCAATATTAACCGCAATGTAATAAATCAAATCTGTTAGCATGGCATAAACTTCATTCAAGACAAACATGTTTTTTTGTAGTGTTAACGAAGACATTTTATTGCCAACCTAACACTAATCTAGTTTAACTTAAACTAGATTGTTAAAAGCACTGTACAAACCAACTTGAGTTTAAACTTTTGGTTTAACTTCAACTTGGTTAAGATAAACTAGTTTAGCAATTCATTCTCTGCAAATGGGCCTTTAAGTGTATAAATAGAGCTGAAATTCGCAAGTAAGGGTCATTCCGAACAGAGTTTTGGCTTTTGTATTTTCTATTTTATTAAATTGAGCAAGCTATGAAACAACCTTGTTCTAATAATTAACCTTGGTGTTCAACAGCATGATGCGCAGTAGCAAGCAACAGTCAGCTGATAGAATGACGTCTTCCGGGTCTCTTTTCACGATTTCACCTATCTTCCATGTTAAATTGCATAATTGTATAAGTCTTTTTCTCAAAATATATATGCTTTTCAAGAAACTTGGACGTCTACAGGTGATATTATGGTTTATAGTATATTCAACTGTTAATCATTGGCATTTTTGATACCATCATACAATTACTTAATTCAGAGCACTCGATAATGTTGGAGCATGTACATCATGTCAGGGTTAGTACTTTTAGGGTATTCAAGTTATTTTATTTGTCTTCAAACTCACTTCAATTGATTTTCAAGTACTGTGGAAGATTAAATATTCAATTTTTAAAGAAAATTAATTGGAGAAATAGATATGTAATTCCTGTAAGCACATAATAATTAGTAGAAGGTAAATTATGTGGTTAAGGTTGACTAAATATAATTTCCACCATTCAATTTTCATAAAAAATGAATGTTTAATCTTTTACCGTACTTAGAAATTAGTTGAAGTGAGTTTTTAGATGAATAAAATAACTCGAATACCCGAGAAGAACTATCCTTGATATGACCTCCTAATTTATGTACATGCTATAACATTATAGAGTGCTCTGAATTAAATAATTGTATAATCGTATCAAAAATACCAAAGATTAACAGTTGAATATAAGATATTAATATATAATTATAATTATATTATTTCCAGGTACTAACTGTACGACAGTTATATCTCAGTTGCATCACCCATTACATATTAAAATATAAAAATAAATTCTCGTTAACTGATACATTAAATTATGATTTGAGACCTAATTCAACAACCGAATATCAAGTCTATTACACAAATTCAACACTACTTAGAAGACAGCTCCTCTACATTAGCAGTAGATACATTAATATCCTACAAAACGAATACCTGAGAAACAGACTTAATAATAAAACAATTCACATGAACAGAAACATTAATTCATGGATTAGATCAAAATTTTTCTCATCTTTAAATTTTATTCAATAAATAAAATTATATGCAAGTGACTATACTGTTTACTAAATAAATTTTTAAAAAATAAATAAACTTATTAAACTATAAATGCGACTCTCACCAGCGCACAAGGTTTTTCCTTTTGCTGGTGATGCCATAATAATTATAAAAACTAAATAATAGTAATTGAGCACATTACTGTACTAGGGCTACAGACGATATACAGATAATTAATTAATTACATATAATTTATATTCAAATATTTTACATATAATTACATTGTAATCACTAATACAAAAGATTTTGTAGTTATGTAGATTAATATAATGTAGAAGTGTATTATTATTTAGTTTTATTTTGTACAATGACATTTGTAATGTTTCTGTTTTTTTATGTGGCAATAAATTCAATTCAATTCAATTCAATAATATACAGTTAAACCATAAGAGATTTCCAAGTTTCTTGTAAAGCATATATATTTTGAGAAAAAGACTTATAAAGTTGTCTAATTTAACATGTAAAAAATAAGCATAATCATGAAAATAGACCTAGAGGACGACACTGCAACAGCTGACAGGGCTCGACAGTAAGGTCGTTTTCACACTGGATGACACGGCGCCGGCACGACACCGACACGTTAGATGTAGAGTGATGTTAGGGTGTTGTTAGGCAGGTGTTACGCTAGGTGTAGGGTGATGTTAGGTACTTTTAGCGTACACCCTTAGCCCGATGTAATTGTCTGGTGCTAGCTGGCCTCTTTGCAGAGCATCAACAACGCGTTCGCCGATCTGAGAGAGTGCATTCCAAATGTACCGGCCGACACCAAGCTGAGCAAGATCAAGACGCTCCGTCTGGCTACCTCCTACATCGCCTACCTCATGAACGTGCTGCAGGGAGACGACTGCGGCGATGGATTCAAGGCGGACCTTGCCGTCCATGGAGGTCGTAGACACACCAACGCCAATGGACATCAACAGAACACGCAACATAGGGGTAGTGCTCAGGTATGTGACATGTTACTAAGTATATAGACCATCATCAGCCACCAATATTCAATGTTCAAATTTTTCAATGAAAAAAAGACATTAAAAAGTAATAAATAAATAATATTGAAAAGATAATAAAAAAATAAAAGACCCCCTTCACAGTTTTTTACCCGGGGGTATCGCTATGAAGTTGCCACAGCAACACTGAAATATCAATTTTGGGGAAAAAATGGATTTAACAAGTTTTGCAACTAGAGCGGAGGCTTCGGTTTGAGTGAAAATCCCCCCAAATTCGGTTCATTTTTCGGTTTTTGGCTAATAACTCGTAAACTATTCGCCAAATCAAAAAAATTGTTCTTATCAAAGTTTAAGGGCATAAAATTCCACGTAGAATGTGTAAAATCTAAATCGGATAAGTCCTTCAATCACGCAATCGATTTTTGCCCCCTTTTCTGAAAAATGAATACTATCCATGTTTTGATGCATTTATCTTGGGAATGCTCACTCCAACACAAAAATGTCAAAAAAGAAAGTTCTAGAGCATTCAGTTTTCTTGTATAAAAGTCCTGGTTTTCAAAATTTCATCAATTTTTGCAAAGATATAAATGAAAAACCAAACCGACGCACAGCGCTCTCATATCCTTATATCCTTCCTTTTCAGTCGTTATTGTGAGGCAAATATTTCAGCGGGTACAGTACTCTTATATTTTATTATACCTCTATGTAAGTTTGTTGTACAGATGTGTGGGTGAAGAGGATGTGTTTTGTATATACATACTTAGTATGAAGCAATTCATTTTCATCAAATACAATAATTCAATTATTATAGATAAAATCGACCACCCAATAATTAATACATAAAAATAGGCCAAAGCGTCATAAGAAGCGCGTAATCAATTGCTTATTATTGAAAATTCGGTGGCTTGATAGTTGATAACAATCACTGAAAAGCTATTTAATAACGTAACTGTGATAATTATCTCACGCCCCAAAGATTACCAATCACACTAGAAGTGTTTTGTTGTACAATTGTGGGTGGGTGTCGGATTGATAAGTCAATATAACTTGGTTAGTAGTAATTCTATTGATATTGGCGGTTTGTGACGTAAGAGGTAACTCATCTCAACTTCCCTCCGCAGTCTAAACGACCATCCGCCCCTTCGACTTACTTTTAGTAACATCTGTCACTATTTTTCCCTTTTAAACTAGCTGCATATACCAACTCGTATAGATATGGTGATAACATATATTTATTGCTTCAGAGGGAATATCTTTATCAAGGCTGTGCTGTCTGGGCTGAGTTAGGGTCTAGGGCTACCCATATACGCTTAATTTTATTGATCAGTTTTGGAAATTGACTTACGTAGACATTTCTCAGCTTTCAAGTCATGCACATCTAAGTTATTGTACTAAAATTCAAGTCTCGAATATAATAAATAAAGACGTGAAGAATGTCAGAGTCTAGGAGTCCGTCCAAAGAGCGCAACTTATAGCGATAGAGCGCTCTTGTAGAGCGATCTGGAGATTTAGAATATAGGGAAATCAAGATAAACCAACTACTAGTTCATAATAGACTAGGCTACATAGTACAAGGACTAGAATACAGTCGACTACTTGGTGTCAGTAATACAATGATGCCAGGAGTATAGATTGCTCTACGAGAGCGCTCTATTGCAATAAGTGTCTCCGTTTTGAAAAGGCTCTTAAGCGACTCAAGCAACCAACGGTATCGGCGGCTCTGGTAGTTCAATTGGTTGGAGCGCTTGCCTATGATAAGATAAGGCTCTGGTTGGCTTCGTTTCCTGCAGCCTTAAGTTCGAATCTCATTCAGCCATGTATTTTTCTCATCATTCACCTCATTACCCACGCACAAGTCTTCAGACTTATGTGGGCATCATCAGTATTAAAGAAATAAAATAATACTGGTAATCTAATCATATATAATGATTTTTTTAACTGTAGAAAAACTCAGTGAGACAAGTTTGTATTGAGTATAAAAAGGGCCTAATATTGAGTATCTCACCCAACGGTATTGGATGTCAGCTCGTGTATTTTGTATGTCTCACTCATTTATTTCATTTTCCCCTTTAGCGTTGTTTACATTCATCATAATCACACCTGAAACACTTTTAATCTTCTCTAGAATTCCATAGAATATTTTTTTTTTTTACTTTTTTGGAAAACAATAACCATGGTCAGTAGCGTAGCGAAACGTTTTTAATTGGGGGGGGGGGTATCGGAGATTTAAGGGCTCCCCCGGGAGGCCCCCCATGGAAAAAATTGATAGATAGTCCCTCTAAAATCGTATTCCAAGGCATTCTAGACCCATGTTTAGAAAAGCTTAAATCCATTCAATTTAATCCACATTATGAGAAAATTGTTGAATTTTCGATGTTGAGAACTTAATTTGCTGCTCAAAAACAGTAATTTTATATGAGTATTTATTGAAATGAAGTTTATAAAATGGAAAAAGTGATAGCTTAAATCGAATAAATCATTGATTTTATGATTCGTTTGCAGCCTATTTGAATCTCTACTTCACTGACAATAAAAACGGTCCCAAAAAGCCCGCAGCGCCAGGGGCCTCTAGGGTCTGTCAGGATTCTAAGGGGCCTCTAGAGGCCTAAACTGGAGAAAAAAGAGGCCCTGGAGATTCTAGCTGGACAATTTTGAACCCCTTATTTTCTTTTGTTTTGCCACTTGTTCTAGCTGTAACATTATTATTTACTCTTAACGTATGAAAACTTTTTTACCTTCAGTAACCGATATTATCGTATTTTTATTGATGCCTTCCTACTCGTTTTGGGGTCTCTTTTACAGGCTCAAGGGGGTTGTAACCCGGAAACCCCCCTCCCCCGTCACGACGCCAGTGACCATTAAATACTAGATGATTATCACCATTGCAAAATCAAATACATGCTGTGGAAATGTGTAAGACGTTTGGAGTAGTGTGAATGCCACCATTACACAGCATGTATTTCATTTTGAGATGGTTACATTGAGTATTTCATGCTCCACTGTGCAAGCACCCTTACCGGACAGGTCTACCTGTACAGATCACCGACGATTGGTACGTGTGTATCAACCTGCTTTTAAGTAAGAGTCGTAAATTAATTCTTTTTACCTGAAGAGGTATAACTGCAAGGGTAAACTCAGGTATACCTTCAAGTGTAGGGACAGCCACAATATATTTTGAGCATCTTTTGGGAAGATAAAATATTGATAATATTATATTCTGTTTTTATTTTCAGCAAGGAGTTCGCAAATCAAAGGGAAGAACAGGATGGCCTCAACATGTTTGGGCTTTGGAACTAAAAAGGTGAAGCAAGCCTCAACCTAAAACCATCATCATTTTTTTTAAAGAAGCAATCAACCAAAATTTAGTTTTGCTATTGTAGAATATCTTTGAAACAATAGAATTTTTAAAATTTAATAGTTTTCTATAATCAACATCAATGAAATTTGAACTTTCTGATAATAATAATAAATTTTTTATTGCCAAAAACAACGCTTACAAAAATTGATGGATGACATTTCAATTGTCAATGCTGAGCATGAATATAATGTAACTAAATTCGAAAATGATTCACAATGATTATATTCAGTAATAAATATAAGGAGTAAGGAGATAATATCTTATTTTATTTATCTAATAATATCTTATTTAAGATATTATTCAATATCTTAGATAAGATTTTTTCATTGGGTTTTCTAGAACTTATTAAACACCCGTAAAGGATCTTCCCACCATAAAAAGTCATACGCTATTAATAATTTAATCTAATATCAAAACTGACACTGTATTTCTATTTAATATTTATGTATAAACGATTTTCACTCACTTATACTTGAGGGATGCATTTCACTACTGAAGAGAAGAGCTTCAGCAGCTCAGGCTGATGAAGCTTCTCTTTAGAAGTTAAATGCATTCCTCCAGTATAAGTGAGTGAAAAATCATAATTTGAATAGAAATACAGAGTCAGTTTTGATATAAGATTGTTCAACAAGTATTTCCTCATGGAAAACATCACAGATAATAACATAACTTAATCAGAAGATTACACTCCTAACCAAAGAAAGAATCCTTACTCCTATCACCTTACCAAAGAATTATGTATTTAAACTACATTGAAATTTAAATTGTATCTTATGTATATAAATTATTATAATGATTGATAGGGTTAAAATATATGTAGTTAGCTGTATAAATAGAAATTAATTACGATATATAGCTTCTGTTAATTAAACTAGTATAGTGAATCATAAAGATTGTACATTATTCGAAATTGTGGGGTGTACGATATCCAGATTCGATGAGTATTCGTGTTTAAAGTAGTATTACCGAAAAAACATCTTACCAAACGAATTGTACCATTATGGGCTAAGTAAAAAGTGTAATAATTTTGTAATGTTATTTTTATTTCCAAAGTTATGTATCCAAAGAATAAGAGGTCAAAAGAAATGTGCACTCCAAAGACTGGAAAACTTAATCAAATTTGTGAAAATTAGTCATTTGTATGTGTTACAGGTCGAACAATGAGTCATAAGGTTCGGTTAATTATTATTATTATAAAAATAAAAGTAAGTAAAAGTTAATATTAATGAGTGGAATTTTTTGACACCCGTTTTCTTTACATAACGTTCTGGAAACTCGGAGTACCATCACGAAGAAAACATTTTAATGTCATAGACTTGGTGTCAGTTGAACGAAAGAAAATTAAATTCAATCACCGTAAGATGACTTCATCTTACGGAGCTCAATAGGGAAGCCGTTGCATTGGCTCCGTCAAATGACGTCATCTTACGGTGGTCAAATTTAATTTGCTTGCGTGCAACTGGCCCTAGATGTTTTCACATTTTCTAGAGACTGAAACATTTTTACTTAAAAACGTTTTACATTTTTGAAACAAGTTCATTTGAGAGAGAACTTAAATATCTGGCATGTTATTATTATTACTATTATTATTATTATTATTATTATAATTCAGAGGATGAAGCCCATATAGGTCTGAGACCTGTGCGTGGGTAATGAGTTGGATGATGGTGATTGATGAGTTGGACCTACAGTTTTAGGTGGGTTCCGAACCACCAGGAAGGGAAAACAGCAAAGAACAGAGTCTTTTTGCTGGCCAATCCAATCGGTCACCCTTACAAAGATGGCCCAGGAGTTTCGTAGCTTATCTCTGATTGAAGAGATATACCTGCTGCGGCACTCGGCTATCACTTCCCATAATAATCTTGTAGAGCCTGATTTATTTTTTAGTAACCTAGGAACGCCAAACTAATTCGATGCAGAATAAAATATGAAGAATCGTTTAAAAAATGTTTTAATACTGTAACTGTATTTTTGCTTGAAATATCGGCCAAAAACCCTAACATTCATATGTTTTTGTGGTAAAAGTGACAAAAAAATAGGAATTTCTTTGAATTTTTTGGGTTGAAAATCAAACAAAATCACCTTAATAAACTTAAAAAATGACAATTCCCTTCGAATTTCGCAAAAATGAAAAAATATAGCTCAAAGCAACCCAATGCTCGATCAAGTTCCAAATCGATGAGAATCGATAATGAGCATATCGACTAATCAACAATCATCGACAATAGCAGTTTCCGAGAGCTATTTTTTTCAACTATATTTTTCACGATATCCTTTTGAAAAATTATTCTTTATCGAATTCTAGGATAGAAACATCTGATAAACCCCACCCAGAAACCCTTCGTTAACTAAAACGCAAAACCAACTTATCCCGTGCAGAATAATATGAAAAAACGTTTATAAAATGTTTCAAAATTTGAACATGAATTTTTCTTGAAATATCATCTAAAACCCCTAAAATTCATGTGTTTTTTGTAGTAAAACAATTTTTTTTTTAAATGACGGCATCTAGGTACTTGTAACATGTATTTTTCGACTTAACGACATTTTCCAGACATAAGATGAAAATTTCCTTGAAAATTGCATTAATATTGCTTGAAATTGCAAATATCGATATTAATAATAATAATAATAATAATAATAATTTATTTCTCAGAATTTCATTTACAATTACATTGATTATGAATACTAAATTTTAAACTTACACAAAATAAATGAGATATTCTAAGAAATTAGGTACTCCCGAGAGATTTCTTTATGGGAGTTACCAGCTAAAATAAATTCATACTCAACGTTTACAATACAGTACTTTACGTTGGAAAAAAAAATTAACAATCCTGAACAAATCAAACATTACGAATGATCTGTGCTGAAAGCATAGGGCTATCGCTTTATTCGATAATCGATACTTCCTAGTCGATGTGCATCGAAAGTGAGCATATCGACTAATCGATAGATGTGAAATTTGTCCCTCCAATTTCAAGTGAGTTAAACCAATAAAGGAATACAGTGTCACTTTTAATATTAGCTTGTTGACTATATATTGGATTTAAGTAATTAAACATGGATTAAAAATTGATCATTATGGAAAACATCACATTTTTAATTATTCTACCATTGTAGAAGTGTAGTAAATGAGGAGTTTCTCGACTAAGGCTTAAAAGCCCCAAGTCTTAAATTTAGAATCTGTGATGTTTTCCATGACGAAATACTTAATGAACAATCTAATATTATAACTAACTGACAGTTATAATATTAGATTGTAAATTAAGACGCTTTCTTGTTTTATGGCATTGTAATACGGTAGCCCTATATTATATTCCTTGCTTATTTCTTCTTATGTTTCTTCTCCTTACTCATCCGTCTATTTCTTCATAAATTTCATATGCTATAGTGGTTTGAAATGGTTTTTAAAGCTTCAACAAAGACAATTATTGACTTTTTTGATGGCCCAGCAAAAACAAGAGGGTGCTTGCACAGTTCAACATCCGATACTCGATGATAATCACCATCGCAAAATCAAACACATGCTGTGAAATGGTAGTATTCACGCTGCGCCAATCATACACTATTCCACAGCACATGTTTGATTTTGCGATGGTGATCATCATCAATTATTGATTCAAGGATGACTCCAATGTGCAAGCACAATAATCAACTAGAGTAAGATAAAATCAAATTAATGGATTTCTTGTTCCATGACGAACTGCGTTGACGACTGCAAGTCGTTGAATTCACTTAAAAAGTTGATATAAAATCAAAGTCCCTGGCGTTACAAACATAGAAGGGACAAAGCCTCCTAGACATTTATAAAATTTTTAATTATAATTTTTACTAAAAAAATCCTGGATTTCTTGTTCCATGACGAATTGCATTAATATTAACTTTTTAAGTGAATTCAACGACTTGCAGTCAAACTTCAGTCTTCATTTTTGTACGTTTGACTAAAAGTCGTTGAATTCACTTAAAAAGTTTAAAAAAACATATAGCATTGTTTCTGCCTCACCAAAATGGCATCGGCTGACAGGTAAACAGCTATTTGGGAAGGGAGAAACCAGTGCTGCCAACCCAAGGTTATTAAAAAAGGGTTGTTCTGTTTTTTGAGAACTAGAAAAATGGTGAGGGTATGACGTATTACAGATCAGCATTGAGTAACCCTTGACAGCTGATTTTATATATAGATTCAAATCTGTGATAAGCAAAAATCTTCATTTTTGTACTGAATAAGTACAAATAGAGATGCAATTTGTAGGTTAAGAGTAATTCTGAACAGAGTGATGTCATGACTTTCCATTTTGCTAATTTGAGCGAATTATGGAACAGCCTTGTTTCTATTAACCTTGCTGCCAACCTACTATGGTTTAATTGAGATTCGCTGCATCTTCATTAGGCCATAAATACCATAAAGGCCATTAGTACCATAAATTACTGATGAGTGCCCACTATATAGTTTTCCAACTGGGGCTGCGGGCCTCCTCACTCTTAGTCCAGATGCTCTCCGGTGGCTGAGGGATCTGGAAGTACCGATTTAGAGATGACATATTTAGTGATATACCTATGTGGTTTTTCATGTAGCCTTATTATTTTTATACTTTGACAAAGCTATTCAATTGGCAAACATCTAATTTCAATGTTTCTTACAGCACTAATGACGACTCTCTATTGAGGAAGTGATTTGTTACTGTATTTCTATTGTTGTATTGTGTTTTTTCCCCTGAGGCCATACGAATATATATATATACCATAAATTAATAACCATACGCATGCGCACTAGAGTCCTCCTCCTTCACACAACTTGTCAGCCGATGTCATTCTCATGGTGCATCAACTATAGAAGAAATTACCATAAGTTTGAAAATAAAAGAAAAAACAAATAACAACTCAACATATAAATAGTGGCAATGCTTTTATTTCTCTCCAGCAGTACAAAGTACAAATATATAATATATTATTAAACGAGCTTGCAAAGTGAAAAATTGTTTAATTTCATTGTTTAAGCACATAAATAGCATTGACAATATACTTGAAAACAGTAAGTGTTTTAACATCAATTGAAATAAAATTTTACTGCATTGAATACAGAGTGCAAAGCATAACACTAAGTATAAATTATAGGTTAGAATGATTATTATTTGGTAAATACAGTTGAGGGGAAAGGAATTTGAGTAAAAACTGATTGAAGATTACGCAATTGGTTGAAAAATTAGATGAAAATATAAGATATATAAAGAAGATACAGTAGATAAGGTATTAAAGAGAACACACTTTGACAATTCTATAAAAATCTGGAAAACAAGGCTTAAAAAGAGATTGAATTCGATGAAAATAAATAAATAAAAAACAATTGTAATGTAATATGTTTTACAAACAGCATTAACAATTAAAAAAAGGTATTGTAGCTAATATGACAACAACTTATTTATAAATTCTAAGATTGTGACATTTTTTAAACTCAAGGATAAAATACAGATTCTGCCTTCAGGAGGACAAAAATACAAAATGGCAAAATATTCGAAACCAAGAATAAAAAATTAAAGCCACAAAAGCTCTGGTTTACAAGCAAGGAAAAAAGAAAATAGAAAGATGGCGCAGGATACGATCCAACGTTTATTTTGCTATTAGTTATTTTGTTTGGTAATTATTGATGTTTTATGTAGGCATATTTGACAGTATTGGAAAGTAGTTTTCCAATGACCGAATGATTCCTTCATCCAAACATTTGTTCCAAGATGACCAACAAAGGAAGACTATCTGTTGAAAAGCGACTAAAATCTGTAGTGCTTTAATAAATTAAGTTCAGTGAGAAGCTCAAGACAAGACTAGCCCAAGTTATCAAGAAAAGCGGTAGAAGCAACTCACGATTCTAGGCGATCTGTGCAGCAAATTTATTATAAACTATTTATTGCACTTGTATCCGCACAAAATTACAATGTTAACCGAATAAGCTTATGACAAAAAACTAACTTAGGGGTTTCTCTTGCTGGCCATCTTGCAACAAATGTTTGAGCAAAGGAATCATACACCCATGAAGGAACTAATTTCTTAAAATTTGGTATCCATGACAAACTGCGCGTATCACTAATAATTTACAAGTAATTGTATGACTATGCACGAACTAATTTCCACAATTTTCACATACGACTAATAAAACACATCAATAATTACCAACCAAACAAATAACTAACAAAATAAATATTGGATCCAAGCGCCATTGTGTATACATGAATAAAAAATAACTATAATTGAATATTCATCAATTTTTTTGTCAGAAAGGCGTGTAACAGAAAATTTTGGCTAGAAATAAAATTATTAGGAACATTGAATATTTTTATTTTGAATGCTGGGAGCTTCTGTAAAGCTTATCTATAGTTTTTTTTGTAGCTTGAATCTGGTAGAGCATGGTACAACATAAGTGGCTAAAGTTTGGTAGATAGATTTTTATTTTCTGTCCATCCTCATGCATTTTAGATTCTATTTACATAACTATATGGTGACAATAGTATATATAAGTTTTTTTTTGAAAGCCATTTTGTTTGTATTGACAAGATAAACAGATAATCTACAAAATATTGAAAAATAGATGTACAGTTCATCTATTTTTGTCGTATATGTACGATAATTATCGATATTTATCCAATTGGTTTGGTTCATGCTTCCTTCATTCAATTATTGTTCACCCTATGCGTCCAATCATATTTAGAATTGAAAAAATTATAATTTTGAAACAAAACTTTACCCTTATACAAGTATTAACATTGATAAAATATGCACATATATGTATTTCTCACACATATTGGTCCAATAGCAATTAGCAATCAAATAGCAACTGAAGTTTATAAAAATATGTTACAATTATTATTACCTCAACATAGTGACACACTAAGCAATAAATTTAAAATTAAATATTACACAAAATCTAAGTGGTGTTCATTATGTACCGGACAATGAGATTCGATTTAAATTTTATGTGTTATTTCCAACATAAAATTAAAATTTTTATTTGATAGCTGCTTTAAACCCTGTCAATCACAAGGGTTTAATGATGTTTAACACTACCAAGCTTATACTACTATATACGAACAGCGATAATACATTTATTATTATAATAATACTTAATACTATTTGCAATAATAATAATTATAATTACAGCCAAAACTCTTTTACAATAATTAAACATAATCCTCCAATTGACTAATCACTTACAATACTGTATTACAAATAATCAACTATTAATATTGTTGTTCACATAACAGAAAAGTATTTTGAAAAACAGATGAACTCCAATTTTCACACCAAAAATGTTGCTGTTGCTAGTTCCAAGCTTTTATAAATTACATTTACATATTTTGTGACTTGTCTCCTATGTAAATGACGATATACATCTTATTAAAGATACACTATAAACTACACAAACATACATACACTCAGTGACCAGTTTTACATAGTTAATTACATACTGAAAACGAGAATTATGTAAACATATCAACAATAGTATAATACGAGTAATAGGACTTTAATTACATGTATGCAGTCGACTTTGATATTTACAAGGTGATTCGGATTCCACCTAAACTAGGTATTGCACCAGTTCTCAAAATAGATATTACACATTTGGTATGGGTGAAGAGGGATATAAATTCCACAAAAAGCTCTACTACTTTATTATTTTTACATGTTTATGCTTAATGTATTTATTTATTATCATCGATAACCAAACAAATAGAATACACATGTTGATAGAAAATAAACAATTGTTTGACGTATTGAGAAACATATCACAAGAACGAGAGATGGTATGATATAATATGAGTATGATTTCATATAATAAAAAACCATTGGTGACAAATTTAGTTACTGATCCATCTCTCTGAAAGTTTCTCAATAGGATTTTTAATATATTCTCACCAAAATTCTTTGAGAAGCAAACATGTATTACTCTGTTACTTATTTCTTCATATTATAAATAAAAACAAACTTTATAAGTCAGATTATAAACCCTGATAAGTTCACTATACATTGAAGCTTACTTAATTTTTTTAACGTGAAAAAGTTATGACAGCCTAAAAAAAACAAAATATACATGAACTTATTCAATAATACAATTTACCAACAAGTCTCTTTCAATATTATAATCTAAGATATGGCATCGAAATACACAATCTCTCAGTTTTTCACTACTATATTATCATTATAGATATATCTCATTAACTATAATGTTATATTCATTGAATTTACAGATTCAAGTAGAAATCGTCTATAGTACACTTGAGTTCATTATTTAGGTAGGTAACCATTGATGTTGATAATGATTGCAATCTTCTTATATTTGTAAAGCACTTTTATAATGCAAATCTCCAAGTTGCTACTATTTGTTCTTGATAGAAAGAGGGAACAAATTTAGCATGAATTAAACTTGAAAATGTTAATATTTTCCCAAAAATTGGGAGGCTAAGAAAATTGTTAGAACCGTCTTGGTCACCCCTTACATCGAAAAAAGTTTACAGCCCTGATCTTCAATTCATATTTTGAAGACTTTCCCAATTAAGACTACCGGTACCACTTAAATGAGATGGAACAACACTATGGCACATTACATCATCAAAAAAACTGGACAAACTGCATCACTTTTCATGTGAACATATAAAAATCATCATCACCTCAGGATGGAATGTAATATTTATATGAAATTCGTTGCCAATAAAAAGCAACCCTGAAAATATAATGCTGCAAAGAGATGTGTTAACATGGCTATGATGTAACTTGACTGGGACAATAATTAGCCATTTTTTCAGGACACAATAAATAGTCAATAATAATTATCTTGTACAATGATGTTACCATAATATGTATGTATGTATTGGAAATTAAAAAAAAATTACTTGAATTAAGGTTGAACTGGCAACATAGCTATGGAAACATTTCTTGTCTGGGACATGAAAACATGAAACCTGGCACACAATATATTACATCTTCAACAGACCTAATGATAAAGGAGCTCTTCCTCAAACAAGAAGTAATACTCTTCTTAGAGGAAGAGTATTACTTATATTTTCTTGTGAAACGAATTTGATTGAGTTATATTCCATTACCATTCAACTAGTTGCAGTTTTGCAATCACCAAGGACACTGTCCATCTGTGTGTCACACATGTCATCATCATTCAACTGTTGCAAGGCTTGGCTGTCTTCAAGGAACCTATGCATAATGTCGCCATTCAAATGAGGTGTCGTAACACTTTCAGTGTGAGCATTACGCATAACATCAATGTAGTCCAGAGACAATTCTAGACCGGTTGCATCTTCAGGTGCCAATTGGAGTCCAAATGAGTCATGAAGGCTAGATGAATTGTCTGCCAATTGTCCATCTAGTGCCAATTGCCCAACATTGGGTGCCAATTGTTGCACAGTTGCTGCATCTACTGCCAATTGGCTGTTGATGCTGCCAGCTGCTGTATGCGTCTCACATCCAGTGAAGGTGACAGTAGCGACTGCAGATTGGCTGATGGCTGTGGTGGTGGCACAGATGGACCTAGGCCCGTCAGCTGGCTGGGAGGCGGCGGTGCAAAATACTGGTGAGTGATCGGGCTCTGGAGATGACGGTGTGGTATCACCTCTCGCTCCACAGGCGCTGTAGCCAGCCACAGTTCCTGTTTTGTTTGCAACACACTAAAATCGGCTTTAGTTCTAACTATTACGGCTGGTGCTGCCACAACTAGCAAGCACTACTCACTACAAAAAAATCTACACCAACTCTATATGGACCTCAATACAGGATTCTATAGATATGCTAATTCCATAAAAAATGGCACCCATTGTTGCCCTGATATACAGGTCAGGTTAGGTTAGGTAAGGTTAGGTAAAATATCTATGGTGAAATAGATATCAATGTTAAATACATATATATCAGAGCATTGATGAACCCTGACATTGAATTTTTTTAGGATGATACGTCTGGGAACTATGCATGTGTAATGAATTGGATGATGGTGATTGATGAGTTGGACCTACAGTTTTAGGTAGGTTCCAAAAGACCGGGAAATGATTAAATTTCTTTAGATTACATTTTAAATGTAATAAGTAATCTAAAGAATCCTGCATTGAGGTCTGAATAGTCAGTGCTGGAGAAAAATATAATTAAAGTGGCAGCAGATACAGCCTAATTTTCCAAGATGATAGTAGTGAATAGAATAATGAGCTATCTACTAGCAAAAGTTTGATTTATTTTACTTGTGAATAAAATCATAAAAAAACCATTCATGAAAGAAAAGAGATATTATGGAAGTAACAACAAGTACAACCTGATTTTCTAAAATGATAGTGGTGAATAGATTTAAAAAACTATCTACTTGCAAGAGTTTGATTTATTTTATCAAAGTGTACAAAATCAGGATATCATGCATGAATATGAAATGATTATTAAATGAATAAAATTTCATTAGTTCCACTAACAGTTTGAAACTTTGATTATGAAATTTGAAAATTAAAGATGACAGTAGTTATAGAAGACTGTTTTGGGGGCAGTCATGGCTAACAGTGGATAGAATAGATGATCCGACTTACAGAGAGTCGGTTCACCACAGCTTGCTATGGTGAGCTGTCTCTATATAAGCAAACTCCAAGGTTACAAATCTGCTATTTCCATCCACTTCTAGCCATAGCTACTACTATAATTAATAAACCATGGTCCTCCCAATTGCCGGTCGGGCGCCTTAACCACTAGACTACAGTGAGCCTTCTGCACAGTAGCGTTCATTTTAGACTTGGCCATATCGGCTCGTATCTCACAAGTATGTTTGAAGTAACTGACAATTTAACAAACTGACAAATATAGACACAGAATTTATTATTTCAAATTTCTCAAAGTGCTATTAAATGTCTAAAATGAACGCTCTTGTGCAGATAAGTTACTGTAGTCTAGTGGTTAAGGCGCCCGAACGGCAATTGTGAGGTCCGGGGTTTGATTCCCGGTGGTGACTGTCATTTTTATACAGTAGCGTTCATTGATTTCCATCAGCTATTTAATGCTGTTGTCAATATCTGCCATTGTGGAAGTCTCCAGTATGAACTAATAGCACTTTGAGGAATTCGAAATTGATAAATTCTTTATCAATAATCTATTATTAGAAGCAATGTATTGATCAAATTCTTTATTCGCACTGGATAATTGCACCACTAGGTTAGGTTAGGTTTGGTACTGAATAAGAGAATTAGCCAATGTGATAAATAGGTTTTGCTCTTGCATCGTTTATATCTTGTCGTTTCCAATTTTATATTGATTTGTATACTTATTCTATTTTAGATTCTTTTTGGTTATAATATGTTTTATTTAGTTTTAACTTTAGTACAACATCATCACCAACCATTTCATCCAAGTTTGTAGCACATCACTTCATCTATCACCTAGGCTTAAAATACTTCAGTAAGTTGCCTTTGTACATTAAATAAAATGTCAACAGTGAAAACTAGCTAGTAAAATCATGGTCTAGATCGAATCTGTGTTTACTGTGCATGCTCTGTGGTGCAATTATCCTCTACGATATTCGCACCAGTGGAGCGATTATCACCGGCTTCAAGTGCAATGTGTTTTTGTAAAATCTTAATTGAAAAGTAAAGAGTGTTGATTGGACCACTCTACTCACCTGTAGAGTGAGAGGTTCTTCTCAGGATTCGAGTCCACGTCCTTTGCGGCCTGTCAGGGAGCCAACGAGGTTCTTGAGTGTGGCACCAATGCCTTTGCCAGGTGCGGATGAAACCGACCCACGACCCCCAACGCCTTGTGGGTGGGCGTCCAGACATTTTTGGTACCTCAGCTGTAGATCAAAGAGAACAACAGTATTAAAATCATCATTATCATCAATTCGCAAAGTAGATGTAGCTGCTGAGGCTGTGTGCAGGGTTTTTGGTAATAATCTTTTTCAAAGTTATAATAATTAATAAAAACACAACCGGTAGATGGCATGACAGCCGAAAAAAACCCGTTTTTAAATTTAAATCAATAATACTGTAGAAACTATTTTCTTATAAAAATGACTGCAATATCGTTAACTAATCTGAAAAAATTAATGAATAATAAGACGGAGTTGTCACAACCACATTTATTATAAATAGTGAGATACTAGTGGATAATATGTTGAGATTGATAATGGTATAATAACCGAAACTAGTATCTCACTATTTTTAATAAATGTGGTTGCGACAACTTCGTCTTATTATTCATTATTGATATCTTCCACAATATCACCTTCACCACTACAAAGAAAGTTTTAAAAAATGATACATTTTATTTTATTGATAATAAAAATAATAAATCACACAGTAATTCAAAGATAATTTTTAATACAGAAGAACGCCTCTAATCCGTCACCCTCGGAACTAGGAGTATTGTCAGAATGCAAAAAATCGGATTATCAGAAAAAGTAATTATTAATTGCACAATTTTTAAAAATACTTTCTTATAGTGAAATATGCAAATATTTGAACTAAAAAATTCTATATTATTTTTTACAGTGATATAATCACTAATTACACTAATAAAACACAAGAAAGTTGTTGTTTGTATCAAAAATACGTCAAAAAAGAAGGCCAGTTGAGACAAGTTTGCGCGATAGGATTTTTTGGAGGATGTACCACCGGGAAGTTATTGTACAGCAGGAAGAGTCTTTTTGCAGGCCAATCAAAATCGGTCACCCTTACAAAGAACACCCAGGAGTTTCGTAGCTTATCTCTGATTGAGCAGATACCTGCTACGGCACTCGGCTATCACTTCCCTCCGGATTATCCGGAGCGTTGGACCACCCGAGGACGGACGAGAGGGGTTTTATTGTATCTACAATATTTTTATTGTGAATTGAATTCAACTAAAGAAATTCAAGACTGAGTTTCAACTTTTTGTTCAAATAATTTTCTCTTAGTCTGCTTATCTTACTTTGATGAATAGCTTAAATATCTGTTAGACGAATAGATTTGGAAACAAAACTGTTTCCTATAGAGAAATTTACAAAGTTCATAATATAGTTACATGGTATTTCTTAATCTAAAAGCAGAAAAGAAATATACAGAATTTTAAAAGAACAAGAACGAGAAGAAGGAAAACAATATTAAAGATATTAAAGATCCAGGTACTGAACTCTGCGACTCACGAACTGGCCAATTAGGTCTATATGGGCTCACGCTATTTCACCAAAATGGATGGAACAAGGTTCTAATCATATTGGTAATACGATCGATGTACAAGTATTATTATTGTTAATTTATTTAATTGCAAATACAATCAGAAAAAACAAAAGCCATTAATGAAAGATACTAAAATAAAATGCAAATTACAACTTATTAGGGAAGTGATAGCCGTGAGCCGTAGCAGGTATCTGTTCAATCAGATAGAGATAAGCTGCGTTCTCCTGGGCACTCTTTGTAAGGGTGACCGATTAGATTGGTCAGCAAAAGGACACCGTTCTCTGCTGTAAAATCACTTCCCGGTGGTTCGGAACCCACCTAAAACTGTAGGTCCAGCTCATCAATCACAATCATCCAACTCATTACCCACGCACAAGTCTCAGACCTATGTGGGCTTCATCTTCCAAAAAAAACTAGTAATAAAAAAGTACTAAGTAGGCTACTATATTTTTCTTCTTGGTACAATAGTTATTTACTTTGTGTCACGTTTTGCAATTTACTGTTATAATATTCTGTGAATGTGTCAACTATTTTGTAAATGCAAAATGTGGAAATAAACTCAAGTTGAATTCAATTGAATAATGGGAGTGAGAAGAGGAGTTACCTTGCATGCGGCCTCGATGGTTTTGCAGAGGGCGCCCGACGATGGCTGACAGTGAAAGACGTGTGCGATAAACAGGTCCTGCGCAGTGTGCATGACAAACGCGCACTGCTTCACATTGCGCCCAATTCCCAGAAACGACAGATAGCGCACACGGCACTCGGCCACTATCTTACTCTCGTCCTGTATTACCACAAAACAAAAATTCAATTCATTTTATTTCCACAACAAATACAAAACATAAATCCAATCAAGGAAATGTATTTCCCCTCTTAGACTATCAACCTGTGTGCGACGAAAGAACTCTGTATCTGGATATTTCTTTTTCAATTGTTTTCTCTTGTACAATTCACATAATTATTTTCAGTTGAACAGTAGGACACAAACTTGAAATATTATTTTAATAATATTTCTCATGACTAATAACTCTTCAAATATTTCTAAAACTAATCTAAATTTTCTACCAAAACTACCAAATCCAATCATACTTTATTGCCAATGAAGTACAAAGTTCAAAAAGAGACTCAAAATGTTTTGTTAAAAACGAAATTTAACATAAAAATTAAACAAAGACATTATTTTCCAAAAGAGAACATTTATTTGACCGAACGTAGTGAGATTTCAGTTTTAGCTCGACCGCTCGGCATTTCTCTGACCGTTTCAGTATGTATGTTTCACGTTAAAACCAAGCGTCTTGTTCGATTGTCATGAAATTTTTCTTAAATGTTCCTTACTCCTAAGCTAAGCGATGTATATACATATATAAGGTTTTTCAAAAAATGTCCATCTTTTAAGGAGGCTCAATTCACCCCTGATTATTGAAGTGTGATTTTGGTGCGAGTGCTTTCAATTCAAAATTGAGACAATTTGAGAGAGGACTTAATCCGTTACAAAAATTCAAAAATAAAAATTAAAAGTTAAAAAATAAAAAGTTAGAAAGTGGGTTCAATCTTAAAAATCTTCAATATTAGGAATTTTTAAAATTTTCTTTTTGTTTTGGTGGGGAATTTTGAGCCGAGAGGAATGGTTGTACTAAATGGTTGAGCTACTGAACTATTCTTTAAATAATAGAGAAAGAAAAATTAAAATAAAAACAGAAGTTGAAATAATTGGGAATTCCTCTTATCAGGTAGAGCATAAAAACACCATTCTGAAATTTATAAAAAATCCTATTAGAAGCTAGGTGCGGAAAATTTAGTTTTCTTGGGAAATGGGAGGGGTGAACAAATTTTGAACTTTCTTGTCAATGGATGTTATTTGCTTTTTATGATAGGAGATTAATATTAAGAGCTGCTAAAAATGTATAGTAACATATGTTGCTCTGTATTAGGAAAAAGGGGTGATTTCTAGGAACCGCTAAAAATTTTGGACTTTTCAGATATAGATTTTTGTAGTTACTATCATCAATGATAGATAAAGCAATGAAAATGAGTCAAAAGTGCTCTTGAACTTTTTCAAAAATATCATCGCCTTTTGAGTGAGGAGTGTTGGGCGATTGAGGTCTACTGTTCACAAGGGTTAGTAGTAATGTAAAGGAAACGAAAGAAAAAAAATATTTTAGGCACCACCAGCAAAAGCCGAAGTGTGTGTGCATGTATGTTTGCGTATATGTCAGTCTAACGGATTACACAAAAACGGCAACAATTTGGCACAAAGCTTCCTCTGAACTCGATTTTTTATTTTCCTTCCAGACTTTACAAAATTAATGTTCAAATATTACTGATGAGAGTACTATTACTGTTTCAAAATGTGTTTAGATGCAGGACGCTCATAGAGCGGCTGACACATTTATGATAAGTCAATAAGATACAAGTTTCAAGTAACAAATCAAAGCAACACATTAGTTCCGTATCAATATTGCCGCTCCTAATTCCTTTCTTTTGGAACTGTACTGGCATTAGCAATTGAAATCCTTATATCATATGTTTAGTTTCAACATCCCGTTGCAAAGCATGAGTAAACCACTAGTATTAGATTAAAAAAAAAAACAGATTTGTGATTGAATACTGACATCAGCCTGTAGAATGGTGATCATGGAAGGAGCGACGGCGACGGTGACCTGGTGCCACTGGTCGTGGGGCACGGTGGTCACCAGCTGGTCGATGGCCTCATTCAGCACCTCCATGCCCGTCGCCCGCGACACCTGTGTGTGGCCCAGGTACTCGGCACGCAACACCTTCCTCGGCTCCTCCATTGGCGTCGGGAATGATTCTGCTGCAGCAAAAGGAAGAACGCATTAAATCAGAGTAGTGTAAGAGCAGAAGTGTGTGTGAAAGTGATTTAAAATATTCTTTAAATATTGTTTATTGTTAAAGTAGAGGAGGTCAAGCCAATGGAATGATTCTTTCCATAATAAATAATTAGTCTGAAAAATAATTCAGGTTAAAATAAAATAGCTTATTAGTCTCAGACTAGGTGCTAGAATAACTTCAGCAAAAAAAATTTAAATCAGAGTTGGATTCAAACCCTTATAATAATTGCTGCTGTCTGTCCACGATCGACGAACTCTGATACTGGAGAGTAATAAAGATGAGAGGATGAGGGGAATGAAGTTGAGAGGAGGAGGTAGTGGTGGAGGAAGAGGAGGAAGTGGAAGAGAAGGAGAAAAATGAAGTTGGGAAAAGGAGAAAGAAGAAGATGAGTGGACGAAATCAACTTGTTTCAGAAAAATATATAAGAAATCTGTGGGAAAAAGGTGAAAGAGGAGGAGGACAGGGAGGAGCTGGTAGACTGGGAGGAGTTGGTAATTCCGTACATTCTAGTAAGGAGGAGGAAGGAGTTCAAAATTCCAGACATTATAATGGCGGAGAAGGTGGAGGAGTAGGAGGAGGAAGAGGAAAAGAAAAAAAAGAAGAAGATAGATTAGATTAGATTAGATTATCTTTCTTCATTCATGTAAATTTACAAATTTTGCCTATGAATGGTTAAAAACAAAGTTATCAACATCACATAGATACAATAGTAAGATGATGTTATTTTTATATTGCTCAAAATTATGTTTAACGATCTCATTTGTATGATCTTAATGATATTAACTACGGTAATGACCATCTAAGTGATGCAATTACATGAAATGGCGAAGTTTGGACAAAGATTCGTCCATTATTGACACTTGACCATTTAGAGGAAGAGGAAGAGATGGAAAAGAAGGAACAGAAGAAGTGGATAAGAAAAAAGACTAGGCCTACAATTAAATTTTTGGATAGTTTATTACTCATTCTAAACACGCAGATTTCATTGGATCGGGCAAACTGATTGTTTATAGATAGATAAAAGATAAATATGAAGATAGAAAGAGAATGAAGAAAAAAGGAAATGAGGATAAATGAAGACAAATGAAAAAGGAATATCGTTTAATAAAAATTATGTTGGTAGTAGCTGAACAACGATTTTATTATGACTGTCTAAACTTACGAGTGAGATATGATAAGAGTTGTGAAAAGGTGGTTGATGTAATTGAGAAATTATATTAGAATTATTACAGCATTGCAAATAAATAAAAAGAGTAATATAGTTTTTTAATAGTTTTTCAAGTGATAGCCGCGAGCCGTAGCAGGTATCAGTTCAATCAGATATAGATAAGCTGCGTTCTCGTAGGACCTGTTTGTAACGGTGACCGATTAGATTGACCAGCAAAAAAATACACTTTTCTCTGCTGTAAAATCACTTCCCGGTGGTTCGGAACCCACCTAAAACTGTAGGTCCAACTCATCAATCACCATCATCCACTCATTACCCACGCACAGGTCTAAGACCTATGTGGGCTTCATCCTAAAATTTTTTTATAAAAATGTGTTATCTAACACTTGAAAACCTGAGAAATAAATAAATGTTATTTATTGTTAACCTCAAAATAAACTTTACTAATCCTGTAATGATTGATGTAGAGCTAGAGCCAATCGCAAATGATTATTAAAAAAAAAATAAAACTTGATAAATGACACTCACTGACTAGAGTTTGACCGCTACGATGATGTGACCGGCGATGCTCCGTGGGGAGGTTGGTAGGTCTTGTCGCTAGTCCTGACCTCCCAGTAATACTGCTGCCATCTGCAAAAATTAAAATAATATTTCTGAGTTATAAAAAAGATTTACTGAGAAGATTTGTATGGAAATTTTCCATCACCTACACTACAGTCCAGATTCAGCGCATTTAGTTTACGATTTGTTTGGTAGATTGAAAGAATTTTTGGGTAGTAAGCAGTTCCCAAGTGACAATGAACTTGAAGATTATTAAGACTATTAATCAATCAATTTACTTACTTACATTATCATTACAACAAAGGTTCTCCTAAACCAGCAGGCTTTTCAGGAGGTGCCATATATTGATTTAATAAAAGTAAATAATATTCTTCAACAGACTAAAAAGTCAAAATTAACAAATACCAAGATAACATAACCTTCAAACCACATGACACAGTAGGATATAACACTTTAGTACATTACACTCACGATTTCACTTTAAAAAGATTATTTGATTAAAAAAACTATAAATTATAAATTTAGCACTGTTGGTAATGAACGAAAAAGAGCGAAAATATTAAATTTAGGCTTTAAATTAGACTTGGAGGTCAAGATTATAACAGAAAAAATATTCTTGTGATTCTATGAAACAGTTTGATATTTATAAAATAGTTTAATGAAGTTTAATAGTTTTATAAAGTTGAACTGTTATACAGTTAAATAGTTTTATATTTTCCTTTACATTACAAAATAGAATACACTCAAAAGTATTTTCGAGGTTAGAAATCAGTTGGAGCTATTTCTATGGACGTATACCTATCATAGAATGCTTGTTACATGTTTTCTCATATATGATAAGGATAATAGTTCAAGAAATCGATGAGAGAGTGCAGCACAAACTGGAAAATGAACATGTATCAAATACGATACACTATGCACCTAAGGAAGGCGAAATACAATTCGTTGCATACAATAGTTCATCTTCGACTACCAATAAATTGCGTTTAAGTTACTTAACAGATAACTTGCCCAAAATATAGCATAAGTGATTGTTATCAAGAATTTCGATTTGAATTCCACTTTGATTTTGAAATGTTTAAATCAGCTGATGTCACTGTTGCATAACATTCTTTTAAAACTGTTTTGAAGAAATCCTGAATTCTGATTGGTACGGTACTGAAAAGTGACAGTAGTGTTAGGCTACAATCGCTTCATTGCACAACTACTTTGACAATCCATGAAATAAAGTAAGATATGTTAACATCGCTTTCTAACCTCATACTTTATAAACATTTGCAAACGATAATTGACTAGACCAGGAAGAACATTGCATTCCTAGGAGTTTTGTTGGATAGACGACTGACCTGGGCTCCATACATTGAGAAATTATGCTGTAAAATTTCATCTGGGGTAATTTCCCTGCGACAGCTTGCTTTATTAAATGACAAAAACTTACTTTTCACAGCTTACCATGGACTCTTACTGTCACATATTAGGTATGCTATCGTAGTATGGGGTAATTCATCAAAACAAAGCGGTGATAGGGTGTTTAAGATCCAAAAGAAAGCTGTTAGGTGTATGGAAAGAGTAAATAGATTAGATTCATGTAGGCCGTTGTTCAAGAGACTTGGTCACCTAACTGTACCCTGCTCATATGTGTATGAAGCTACTTTATGTGTAAAAAAGAGAGATATTAACCAAAATCTTGACGTACACGATTATAAACAAGAAGGCGAGGAAATTGTCACTTGGTGAGCCACAATAGTGTAGTTTATTCAAACAAAAACCTAGTTATATTGGTAGGAAACTCTACAACAACCTATTGCAGTTTTTAAAGAGTCTTGAAAATATATAAATATTTTAAAAACAATTGAAAAAATATTTAGTTGATAAAGCTTTTGATAGTGTACAACAGTTCCTTTCAAATCAAATTTAAGCCTCACCTGAACCAATTAAAATAGTAGTTATGGTAAATAGTGTATAAGATAGTACAATTGTTAATCTGACTTGTCTTATACTCCATAACTAGTCTCCAAGATGTAATCTACAAAAAAAAAAAATAACATAGCCGTAGATAAAGTAATATGGAACTACATCATATAAATTAATATAGGCTGCTTCATAATCAATATTTGAATTCTGATAGTTGTTTTATTGTTATAAAATAGTTACTCATGAAAATACCAAATCGGACGCATGAGTTGTATAGATTTGAATGATATTTGAGTAAGCCTACTTACTGATATCAATGGGCTTGGCCAGGTTCTGTTGTAAACTGCGTTCGATCATAATTTTCTTGCAGATATCTCGCAGAGTATTGGCAATGGTCCTAGCTGGAATATCGCACCTGAACACATGACACATGTGCTTCCTTGTTGTTCTGTCTCTTGCTACGTATGCAAAGTCTCTGCAAAAATTAATTGTGACATTAGTACACGTTAAGTAAAATTTAAACGATTAATCATATTCTTAAACTGGAATGTACATACATTTAGTAGAATTTGTAAAGCCTCTGTTTCCTAGAACGTAAATTTGGATTAAATGTGATTATTTACATAGATGATAAATTGCTTTCTTTGTAGTGGCGAAGGTGATATTGTGGAAGGTATCCATAATGAATAAAAGACGAAATTGTCACAATCACATTTATTAAAACTTAGAGAAACTAGTTTCGGTTGTTACACCATTATCAATCTCAATCAGACTAAAAAACCAAGTAAAAACTAACTAAAAGTTTTTTGTCTGATTGAGATTTATAATGGTGTAACAACCGAAACTATTTTCTCCAAGTTTCAATAAATGTGGTTGTGACAATTTCGTCTCTTATTCATCATGATGATAAATTAATAAATAGATGAATAAATAAATGGACAGCGGACAGGGCAGCAAACACTACAACAATTGATGTTTTCGGTATCGGAACACCTACTCACCTACACCTTTTGTAGTGCCTGCGGCACTGTCGCATGGGAAGTGATAGCCGTGAGCCGTAGCAGGTATCAGTTCAATCAGATAAAGATAAGCTGCGTTCTCCTGGGCACTCTTTGTAAGGGTGACCGATTAGATTGGCCATCAAAAAAGACACTGTTCTCTGTTGTAAACTCACTTCCTGGTGGTTCGGAGCCCACCAAAAACTGTAGGTCCAGCTCAACAATCACCATCATCCAACTCATTACCCACGCATAGATCTTACACCTATGTGGGCTTCATCCTCAAAAAAAAAAAAAACACACTACAAAAGGTGTAAGTGAATAGATGTTCCTAAACCAAAAAGCATCATTTGTAGTGTATGCGACCCTGTCCGCTTTTCATTTTGTAGAAATATGCCTTTTAGGATCACTGAGGCTTAATAGCAATAATAGCAGTGGAATCTAAAAAATAAATTATATTTACAAATACCAAAAACAATAATTATTCAAGTGCATTACATGAGATTTTGGAAAATCTTTCAAAAATAGGGTACAGTTGTTGTCTGGTATTCTCGAATTGCTCATCAGTTTTATTTATTTATTCTTTTATTGAGACAAAAGTGACCGTTTGGTTCGGCCAGCAAATAATACTCTTTCCTCTGTTGTAAAATCATTTCTAGGTGGTTCGGAACCTACCTAAAACTGTAGGCCCAATTTATCAACCACCATCATTAGGGTGGGCTTCATCCTCATCCTATGTGAACCCATGTGGGCTTCATCCCCCGAAAAAACGATACTTAACGTATTTCTTAAGATTTCTTTGTGGTTTGATAACAATTTCGAAATATTCAGAACTTGAAATAAAGAATATTGAATCAATAAGATAGGCTCTGCTATACTTGAAATTTTAAAGTCCTCCATGTTTCCAAATTGAACATATAATTTTGAAACTGAGAAATTTTGTTCCAACGATTAGAGTAAACTATCAAACAAAACAAAAGATAAAACACAACCAAAAAACTGTTAACTCCTCGATTACGGAATATTTTGGCACTTCCAACATTTATCATTATGCCGAAAAATAGCAATGTAACTTAAACGATTTTTTCCAACCTTTAGGCTATACCGTCAATAAAATTTGGCTAAGATTGCCAATTCGTATGATCTTATCCTACAAAGACTTGATAAAAATAACTCTACAAATATAAGTTACTTAAAAAAAACAAATTCGACCATATTCATCCATAAACATGATGTGAAGATTCCCCATAAAAATATACATAACTAAGGAGTTCACATATTTATAATAGAAATTAATGTAAGCATGAAAAAAGTTGAGAAAAACTCAGGATGCATAAATATAAGACTGACAAAATTGTGAGCTTCATAAAATATTTTTCCCCTAATAAATGAAAATTCAGTAGCATTCCTAGTTGCTGCTTATCCACTGGTGACGAAACGTATTAGGCTTATCAGATAACTTAACTCACAAACAAAAGCTGTATCATTGGAGATGCTTTCATAAAAGCAAACATAACCTGAGTTCGCTACTTAGAGACTTATTAGCAGACTACTCTTGACATTTTCGTTGCAAATACGCATTCAGAAGTAAAGAAGCTGATGATAAAGAACACACTCAAAACAGTCTAGACGGAGACACTAATTGCCGTAGAGCAGGTACATGAATTTGGGTTCATTGCTGCATGACTCTCGCAACTCATGTAGCAAGTTTCTAGATCTAGATTGAAACTCCTGCTCTACGCTCACGCTCTATGGCAATAAGTGTCAGAGTTAAGACAGATATTAAAAAACTGTTTTCATGCTTAACAATCATGGCCCTGAACTGACATGCAATCGGTTAATTGCATCACTTTCAAAAGCTGTTGCAAATCCTACACTTGCTTCTGTACAGTAATTGCACTCGCAATACGCAAGTAATGCCCAATTACATGTGGGTTTGGGGCCTGATTGCTGACAAATAGGAATGATTTATTTCATAGAAAGATTTTTAGATTAAATTTATATTATATTTAGCACCTCTTAAAATGAGACACTCGATTTGAAAGCAAATACATGCAATATTCGAAAATACATGAAGCACAAAATTCGATAAATGCAAACAGAACATTTTAAATTACAGTCTTGGAAATAATAAAAAAATTAAAATAAACACATAATTCATGATAATTCTTAAAAACTAGTAGAATTGAAATTCATATACAAAATGGCGGTTGATTTCAAAACATAGCGTTTTCATCAAAGATACGATCGAATATTATCAAGCTTGGAGCAAAAGACACTGAATAACAAAGAAGCAGCATAAACAACGAATGAACATAAAGCAAACAGCCAAACATTTTTCAAAAACATTTTTATTACCTCTCTCTGTTGACGAATTTGTAAGTAGAAAATCACGTGAGAGGCACAATGAATGTAGGGAAAAATAAAAATGTATTAGCACAGTTTTCTAAGAAAAAATCAGGTATTTCAAAAATTCAAAAAACTCAGTATACTCTATTATTGTATTCCTGATCATGACTCAGACATTTTCTGAAATTATTATTGAAGATAATAAAAGAAAGTTACTTTAAAATATTTCAACAATATTATTTCTTTTTTTGGTTGGGGCACTTATCTCTGACTGGTAAGCTACTCCTGCGCTCACGGGTTCGATTTCCGTTCATCCTGGCATATTTTTTATCCAGTTTTTTTGCAATTTAAATGGGGAAATAAGAGGAGATACTTCTTGGATTTTTTGTTCCAAAACGATCTGTGTTGTTAATATTAAATTTTTATTGTAAATTCAACGACTTGCAGACAATTTTAATTGTGATTAAATAATATTTCTACTCACTTTTGGCCGAACTTTTTCGAGTCATGGAAACTCATCTGCAAAGGCCTTTGAAGATGAGTCTCCATGGTATTTGAAAATGAGTCTCCATGACTCGAAAATGTTCGGCCACACGTGAGTAGAAATATTATTTATTCACAATTAAAATTGACTGCAAGTCGTTGAATTTACAATAAAAATTTAATATTCACAATTCAAATTGACCGGCAAGTCGTTGAATTTACAATAAAAAGGAGATGATTGATTATTGAAAAATGTATTTATATTGCAAATATTGGAATATTGGAATTACAATATGAAAACTTGGATAAATACTCAATAGAAATACTATAAATGTCTTGATACTGTAATATTAGTTTCTGCATCGTACCGAATTAATCAGTAAACGTTTAATTACATTTTCACCTTTTCATATTACATAGCAGAAAGCGCATATTGAAACAAAGCCAGAAATGTAAAGGCGGACTATACTTTATAAATGTACATTTTTAGAGCTTACATAGTTTACAATGATACATTATAATAATTATATACACAATCTATTGGAATATACGAGTTTACTTTATAGCTAGGGTGATCCATGACTTAACCACTACTAAATCTGATGTTTCGGAATGATGATTTTTCTGTGGGAATATTTGGCAACCGTGGTGGCGCAGTCGGGTGGAGCGATTGTCTCCTCTGATAAGACTGGCTAGGTGGAACTCCTCTGGTCACGAGTTCATATCTCGCTTTTCAGTCATTGGTATTCAAGCCTATTCTGACTTGGAATTAATCTGTGTAACTATACTTATTTTGGGTAATTAATCGCATCATTACCCACGCACAAGTCTTAGACTCATGTGGGCATCATCCAACTACCCCTCATCCTCATCCTCCTCATAAGGTGGATGATCCTCCTCCTCCTACTCATCATCCTCAAACATTTTAAGGAATTGCTACAAATCGATTAACACAAACCCACCATATAATTAAATAAATTATTATTATAACATTTTTACAATTCCGATTTGAATTCTAGCATTTTTACAACCTTAACAACTAAGCACAAGCTAACAAGTCATGTTGGATTCATCAAAATTCGATTTACAGGGTTTGAATCTATATGGTTTCCTATTATTTACGGAATCTAAATGGTTGGTCCTACTATTTACAGTCACAGGGACTAAAATTCTATTTTGAATATTTCATCACAGGGACTACACCTCTATTTAGAACATTTCATACATCTTACATAGCTTCTATTCAAAACCTAACTCAAACTGTAATTTCAATTACAGCATACCACTAAACCAAAATATATTACGAGTTGATGCCAAATTGATGGCTTTATGAATTAATGGTGATATTAGATTCTTACCTGCCATTATCACGTCCCACTCCCCACACTCTAATTGTGTGAATCGGTTGTGTATTGAGGGTGGTCAGATTTTCTGGGTCCATCAGTTTCAGGGCTCCTTCATCCAGGTCCATGAATAGTTCCTTGCCCTGGTGAGGAAATTGAGATTCATAGATCAATAAGAATGATATTGATTTGTTAGATTGGAATACAATGATTTGAAATTACTATTATTATATTGCAATACAGAGACGGAAGGGTTAGAATAATACAGTTCATGAAATAGTTCACTAAAGTATAGTAAACCTATATTGAATAAGAACATATACAGTACGGAAGGTATAGGATGAACTGTGAGTTGCGCGAGAGCAGAAACAACTGCCTACGGAGAGACAGAGAGAAACAGAGAGACTGCTGGCGAGTGAGTGAGCCTGGAGTTTCCCCCTCCGCTGTCACAAGCGCTTTCACCATTGCGCATCTCAAAGTCATAGCTCATCCTATTCCTCGAGTACTTTCACATATTTTTATTCAATGAACAACTAATTTGCAAGTAAAGAAGTTCTGTTGATAAGACTCCACATCGGCGAGAAAGTTTTTACTTTTGTCGGCGTGTAGCACAAATTTATAATAATACTGTATTTCTTTTTTATGTGAAATTGTATATAATATTATTGTATATTATTTGTATTCGGTTTTTGTGCAATAAACGATTTAATTTGATATGGGACAACAATCCTTTTTTATGTGAAATTGTATATAATATTATTGTATATTATTTGTATTCGGTTTTTGTGCAATAAACGATTTAATTTGATATGGGACAACAATCCTTTCAGATAAAAATTAAGCCTCACCTAAACTAATTAAAAATGTAACTGTGGTAACTAGTGAATAACAATGATAATATTTATTATTGATCTGTCTTATACTCCATAACCGGAATCTTTAAAATGTAATCTTTATAAAAGTAGTTTACTATCGCAAAACTCCTAGCTGCTCACACAGCCGATCTGATTGATCTGATTTTGCAATGTTCTGGATTTTTTATGTCTGGAGTATATAGTAAAGACTATATTTACGATGTTGAAGATCCATCTTGTTTCCACTAATATGTATTATAAACTTAAGAGTTTACTGTGGGTCGTCTGATGATGCTCTAGACAACAGAGCGAAACGGCCGTCACGCCATAACGTGAGTCAATTTCCATTCAAAAGTGATTTTTAAGTTTATAATACTATATTTACAATTATTTATCTATTTATTATTTATTTATCTATTTTCTTTTGTTTAAATAATTCATTGATTCTTTTTCACTTTTCCCATTTTTTATCACCTTCTTATAACATTCTCCTTTCGTCATAAATCACCTTCTTCTTACAACATTCTCTTTTGGTCCTAAATCACTTTTTTCTCTGTATTATTTATATTTTTGAGTAACATAAATTTGTATAATTTGTTACTTTTCGTTAGTAATAACTTTTTTCCTTTATTAAGTTATTTGTATCTTGAGTAAATTTGATTATTTTGATCTATAATATGGTATTGTAATATTGAATTTTATTATTGTATTGAAATATTGTACTGTAATGGGCACCTGCTGAAAAGCTTACGGGTTTAGCAGGACCCGATAATGTTCATGAGTCACGATAAAAAATTGAAATTGAATTGAATATTTTTTTTGGAGGATAAAGCCAACATAGGTCTGAGACCTGTGCGTGGGTAATGGATTGGATGATGGTGATTGATTAGTTGAATTTTCTATTCATTTATATATTTTATTAATCTAACTAACTAATAATAACTTATACTTACATCACCCCATCGTCCGACATTGTCGATGAGATCATTCCTGCCAAGTGACAGATCGACGATGCACTTATTGACCGCCTTGCTGCTTCGCTCCGGCGTCAGATCATCCTCGGCTATCTCCACCCAGCCCAGAGAACGCACCGCGAATCTTATTGGCCGCTCCTTGTACTCGGGTTCGGCTCGTGCCGGGTAGCTTCGTCTCCTACGAAGAACAAATAAAACAAGATAGAACGCAATAATAAACGAATAAGAATAGAAAAAATATTTATAGAAAAAAATAAAAAATCTAACTAGAAATACAGTGTCAGTTTTGATATTAGATTGTAGAAAAAAGAACAATTGAATTTGAAAAATATGTGCCTATTTTTATAGCTTCCAAGAATTTTGTAAACCAGGTGTAATCTTGTCAGTTCTTCATTTTGATCCCCAACAAATAGTGGATCGTCAAGTCTCTTCAGTATAGACGATTTTTTTCGGAGGATGAAGCCCACATAGGTGGGGATGCATTTCACTTCTAAAGAGAACATCATATATATTAAATAGCAATACAGTGTCAGTTTTGATATTAGATTGTTCATCAAGTATTTCATCATGGAAAACACCACAGATTCTATTAATTTTTTTTTTTGGAGGATGGAGCCCACATAGGTCTGAGACCTGTGCGTGGGTAATGAGTTGGAAGATGGTGATAGATGAGCTGGACCTACAGTTTTGTGTGAGTTCCGAACCACCGTGAAGTGATTTTACAGCAGAGAACAGAGTATTTTTTGCTGACCAATCCAATCGATCACTCTTACAAAGATGGCCCAGGAGTTTCGTAGTTTATCTCTGATTGAACAGATACCTGCACAGTTTCTTTTCGTCAAATCGAAAATAAATATCTAGGATGTATAACAAAATACGGATGACCGATTGGATTGGCCAGCAAAAATACTCTACTCTCGGCTGTAAAATCACTTCCCGGTGGTTCGGAACCCACCTAAAACTGTAGGTCCAACTCATCAATCACCATCATCCAATTCATTACCCACGCACAGGTCTCAGACCTATGTGGGCTTCATCCTCCCAAAAAATGCTTGTGGATGTGAGTGAATAGCTATCATTATTTTCTAATAAAAATGACAGATGTCAAGAATTATTCTAAAAAGGTTAAATAAATAACAATTTACGAAGTACAATTACAATTTACAAGTAATAATTTCCATGAGATTTTGCAATAGCTTCTACAAATACACATATTAATGAGACAAACTTGATAAGTGTAATGGAATAGGTCACTGGACCACTTTAAATAGTATTTATTACTGCTACAAACTACTACTAAAAATATAGTATTTATGTCATAGTTATTCAAAAAGAAGGAACATAGTTTAAACATTTATTTATTTGCCTATACTGATAAAACATATATATCTAAATAAATATATTCCTGTCCCTATATCGTATCCATAAAGATCATGAGCTTTATTATACAGAGTCTAAAGCGCGTTTACACTACGCAAGTAGAAGAGTTTATTCTTTAGAAATTTCTACTCATTAATTAAAAGGTAATTATTTAACAACATTCTTATTAAAGGTGCTTGCAAAGTGGAGCACCATGATAATCTATGATAATCACTATCGCAAAATCAAACACAGAGTATTTACTCTGCTCCAATCTGTCTCACGTCACTCCACAGTTTTATCATGCATCAATGAATTATATGCTCCATTGTGCAAGCACCCCAAAATGGATAAGAAAAAATCTAATAATGGCCGTCGTTAAGTCTGTCAACCCAGGAAGTTTTCTTTGCAGATACAATGACATCTGTTACAATTGTTCATTTAATTCTCTTGTTACTAGCTCATCCATCTTCATTAAATGTTCAACTGAATAAACTCACTACGCGACGACAGGAAATGAGCTTCAGTTCAATAACGAGACAATAATTAATTAGGGGAAAAAGAGAGAGAGTGATAGAGAGAGAGTAGATGTGTTGTTGACTCACTTCAGTGCCAATTCTTCTTTCCGTTCTTCTTTCTTTTTGCCATCGAGGTCCTCCAGAGCTGAACTAGTGTTCGATCGTGTCACCAAACTGACAACACCTGTTTGCTGGTACGATGTCAATACCTGCAGACATCAAACAAAATTATAGTTAATTTGCTTTCAAGACATTTTTCAAACAATCATAATATAATAATAATGATTTATTTGCCAGAACATTTATAAAACAAAAGAATAAATATAAACATAATATAGAATATTAACATTTGTATAGAATAATTATTTTTGTCACAGAATAGCCTACAAATACGAAGGATGCACATTAATACGATGTGCAATGTCAGGATGTTTCATACAATAGAAGATCAAAAGCCTTAGTATACTTGTATATTTCATGACTTCCAAAAATTGACATTTTTTGAACAAACACTACTCGCTTAAATTTGCGATAAAACAGTTTAAAATAAGGCACTATAAAATTATTTGAAAAACAAAATTGCTTCAGTGAAAAAATCTTTTTTCTTGAAAATATTCAACTATTCAAAGATGTTTACATATTTAACGATCTTTTTGCCGTTAAGGTCTACAACGTGTGACTGAGTAAAACATTTATCATATAAAAATGAATAGAAATTAACGAGCTGAAGAAGATATAAATTAAAGTCTTGGTAATGGTAAAGAGCATTGCAATTAGGGAGCAGACCACTGGACCACTTAATATAATATTTATTACTGCTACAAACTGCTACTAAAAATATAGTATTTATATAACAGTTATTCAAAAAGAAGGAACAGAGTTCAAACAATTATTTCTATGTCTAGACTGAAAAAAACATTACAACGTGCAAGCTTTTTCGAATTCATGTTCTAATGCTTACTGGGAATTCGATTCATCATTTGACATTTATGAAACCTAACCTTCGAAGAATTTGAGAACTATTCCATTGAAATTTGGTGGGAGGATCAGCTTTAGACTGGAATCCTGTTAAAAGCATTCCAATTTGTATGTAGAAGAATATATGATGGATACATGAATAAACTTTATCTTCCTGGATTTCTTGTTCCATGATAAACTGCGTTGTTAATACTAACTTTTCAAGTGAATTCAACGACTTGCAGTCAAAGATTCGAAAACGTTCGGCCTACAGAGTAAGTAAATTCAACTTATTCTTAACGAAAATTTGACTGCAAGTCGTTGAATTCACTTAAAAAGTTAAACTGTATCTCTATTAATTTTAGCTTTTGTCTATTAATTCTAAAAAATAATATATTCAATTTTATCATGATATTATATTAGTATAGCAGTTCCTTGCCCTCCAAAACTTTACATAATATTTCTCTTAAATTATATTTTTGGATTCCACGTCTAGAATGGACAACTAGAATAGTTGTGAACTTACTGTTTCAGCATCCTTGACTAGTGGTGTGCGAGGTTCGTCTAGCGCTGCTTCGGGAGGGTCCCTCTGTATTGTGCCACTCTTAATGTGCCAGTAGTAGGGGCCATCATTATCTGCAATAACATACAAAGCACAATTTTAAATATCGCAATGTTCAATCAAACACAATTTTAGAATATGGACAGTTTCCAATAAGAAGCTAACAATTTTAAAAAATTAGACTCCACAGGGATTCTTGATTATATTATTTCCTGCCTGAGCATCAGATTGAACAACAAACATGTTATAGATCCAGAGTGGTGTTTGAGGGGGAAGGTCCCCAGATCAGGATTGAATAGCTTATGGCAATCAATAAATATACAATTCACATTATACAGGTTCGTACGCCGGGCCGGCAATTAGGAGATCCGTGATTCGATTCACGGCGCTGACAAAATATTTTTCTGTAGCGGCCTTCATCTTTTTCCATTAGCTATTCAACACAGTTGTCGATCTGCAGTAGCATTTTGTTTATTGGTAGGAAACTAATACCTGCATAGGCGTAAGACCTGTGTGCAGAATAATTGATAGCATTAAGAGGAAATTTGGAGAAATGTGGAGGAATGGGTCAAAAGTAACATATATTTTAAGTTATAGTAACGTTTAGGTTGAGTAATAGTTGCCTATTTATTGTATTTGATAAGTTTTTTTTTTCGTTCTACTGTTGTTTTGCTAAAGATAGTGATGATAGATTTTCTTTTTTGTTCTACTGTTTTTTTGTTTTGGAATATTTTTTTTTTTTTTTTTTTTTTTTTTTTTGATTGGTTGGATGCTTGATTTAGTGAATTATTGATGAACATTCCAGTGTAATTTTGGGTAGTAAAGAGGAAAAATTTTCATTTGTAATGAAGGAGAACTCGTCGTTAGCGAACAAGCTATGCTTTGCTGATGGCGCCAAAAAAAATGTATTAATTGTGTGTGATTGATTGTTATTTACAAGAGTTTGGCAATAAAAGAATTTGTTATTATTATTATTATTAATCATAAATGCATTGACCCCGGTTGCATAAACATCCTTCTACCATGAATTAACAGTATTAAAGACTAGTTTAATACTGTGCTAGTATTCAGCCCATCATTGCCAGCATATAGGCTATACCTATATACATGATCTATCATATAGACTATACCTATATACATGATCTATCATATAGACTATACCTATATACATGATCTATCATATAGACTATACCTATATACATGATCTATCATATAGACTATACCTATATACATGATCTATCATATTTTTATGATCTATATGCTTGCAATGATGAAATGGATAGTAGCACCGTCTTTAGGTACAAAATAGGAGAAGATTATTTCATTATTCATGCGCATGCGTACTGTTTTCATAACCCAAACTAGGCATAACCTAGTAAGCACAATTCACCCATATTAATCACTGATACAATTATTTTATAATAAAAAGTCTATTTGACTCTCCAAATTATTGAATAATATAATCTATTCACATAATTCAATTTATATTGGATTATTCAAATAGTTTATATAGATTTCAAGCTCAGCTGATACAAGCCATAGATATATTAATAACATGTTATATGACAGTAGCACATTATTATACTCGGGTTAATAGCAGTACACATTTCTTTTTTGTGGAGGATGAAGACCACATATGTCTGAGACCTGTGCGTGGGTAATGAGTTGGATGATGGTGATTTATGAGTTCAACCTACAGTTTTAGGTGGGTTCCGAACCACCGGGAAGTGATTTTACAGCAGAGAAGAGTCTTTTTGCTGGCCAATCTAATCGGTCACCCTTACAAAGAGTACCCAGGAGAACGCAGCTTATCTCTATCTGATTGAATGGATACCTGCTATGGATCACGGCTACCTGTTCCCCAAAACTTTTATACTGAATGATGGGATACATACGAACCCAGTATTTTACTTGTCTACCTGCTTGGACATCATTATAGTAGGACATTTGTACAACTGGAGGTAAGACACTCATATATAGAAATTATTGTGCGAAAGCTCACAGTACAGGAAACAAAACAATGGTTAAGTTCATGAGAGCCTTACCGGATACCGGTGCACCGAGAACGAGACGTCTGATTGGTTTCATTATTTATTTATTTATTCTTAACAAATTACAGGGAAGCAACAGATAGATGGCTGTCCATATTGCTTCCATAACACAACGATTGTACAAATTAATATGGAAATATCAAGTTATAGTAAGCCTAAGCTAAAAAACCAATTAATTATACAAAAATGAATTCAATTATCATTTTCTTTCAACATCTATATTGCGGGCAATAGCCTGTTGTATCTTAGATGTATAAAACAAAATGAATTTGAATAAGCCAATCAGAAGCCTTAGTTTTCAGTGCACCGGTGAGCGTTAAGGCTCCCATAAACGCAACCATTGGCAAACCCATTACGGACTCCCGGTGCACCCTACCTTCGTGCTTTTCCCACCCGGCGGGCAGATCGCTGTCGATGGGTGAGGATGGCACTTCCTCGTCGTCTTCATCCTCCTCATCCTTGTCATCGTCGCCGCCGTCCTTGACGTCAGTGGTGACAGGGGAGATGGTGGTTCTCAGTTTATTGGGCACCGCGTACAGGTCGTCGTTCAGCTGACCCTGGATATGAGTCACCGGAGGCTGCTTGCTGTCTGATCTCTTGTCGTACAAACTATTAACAAACAGAATATTATAAAAAATAAATAAATTGAAATCTGTAATTCACATATCAATTACCTAATTTTCCGATTGAAGTATTTGATTTATCAATTTTATAAAATAAATAAATTGAAAAACTTAGCAACAATCAGACTGATATACAATGCTTACGCTGACTCTTTTCTTCAATATTGTATTGAGGTTTGGGGAGCTGCAATGAACTCTCATATGAAAAAGCTGTTCATCATTCGGAAACATAATAATTATAAGAGCCGCTTTGGGTAGACCTAGACTCTACACCAGTAGGCTTATTTTCAAGGAACTTCAGGTCTTAACTTTAAGGCAGTTGTACATAAAAAAATTGATATTGTTTATAAATTGCAATGAAGAATTCCTAGATTCAGTAATTTATATGGGAAAAGATATCTTTTCTATGTACTCTCTAGGTTATTCAACATGCTTCCAATCAACATAGGTGAATATTCAAAGAGTGATGTTATGTTTTATATAATCAACAATAATGTGATTATAAACTGAAGGATTAAATAATGATAAAAAAATATTTGTTATGTATCTGTTTTAAATTTTTTTTTTGGTAGAATTAAAAACAATTTTTTGATATATCACTGCCGCCAGCCAGAGCGACCATTATAATAATAAATTGTGTAAGATCTCTTTTTCTTTATTTTCTAGTTTTTTATTTTGTTATTATTTTTCCTTGTCTTTTATTCAATTTTTTTTTCTTGCTTATAACTTTCTAGTTTTCTTGTAACTCTGTTTTTACTGTTATACTTTATTACTTTCTATACTGTACAATTTCTTATTAATAAGTTAATTCTTTATTTGATGTAATTATTGAAAAATTTTGGTTTTTTTTGAACCAATAATTATTTTGTATGGGCACCTACTGAAAAACCCGCCGGTCTAGTGGGACCCGTGATGTATTTTATTGAATAAAAAAGTTGAGTGATTGATTGAGATGTTTTCAGAATAAGACAATCTACTTACAACATAAGACCGTTAACAAATTAATAACATCCTCATATCTAACTGGAATAAAGTATTTGCAGGCACCAAACACATCATACTTGCTGTAAACTATTCAATATCTTACCAACTGAACTATTATCATTTAATAAAAAAATCATCTATTTTTTAAATTGTAGAATGGGTCAAAGAGAATATCTTCTTTAAAAGGAAATTTAATCTAGTTTCTTGATCTTTTATGTGATATTTGTATTAATTATTTGTCATTATTTTTTACTTATACTTATTTTATTATTTCTTATATTGTAGCTGTAGTAATTTTTACAATTTTATGTTTCCTTGGTCGGTCTGGCGGTCAAGCTATGTTTTGCTGGGTTGAAATATGCTGGGTACCTGAATGGTCTAGAATCTTAGTGAATTTCTTATTATTCAAATTGATGTATTTTTATTTAATTGTAAAATAAATCTTATTCTTTGGTGTTAGATCAAAATACTTGATCTAATATCAAAACTGACACTGTATTTCTATTAAATATATGATTTTCACTCACTTCTACTGGAGATACTAGAGAAATGCATTTCGCTTCTAAAGAGAAGCTTCATCAGCCTGCCACCAGGGGTCATGTTTTGTTGAGGTTAGGATGAGCGGCCATTATATAATTGAAAATTGCGTTGGATTTGAACAGTGTTTGGTCATGAGTTAGTTGGTTCTGTCTTGTTTATGGTGTTTGAATATTTCGTATTGTTCCAGTGTATTTAGTTTGTAGCTTTTTTGGAATGTGTGTAGAATTTCCAAGTCTGTTTGGATGTTTTTGTGTGAATGTCCAGTGTTGATTAAGTGATCAGCAAATGTTCAGTGTATTTAGTTTGTAGCTTTTTTGGAATGTGTGTAGAATTACCAAGTCTGTTTGGATGTTTTTGTGTGAATGTCCAGTGTTGATTAAGTGATCTGCAAATGTTGAGTCAGTGCTGGAATGTAGGGCTTTGGTGTGTTCTTTGTTTCTTGTATTAAATGACCTGCCTGTTTGTCTTATGTGGTAATTGGGGTATGTGTTGCATTTGAGCTTATATGTTCCTGGAATATATATTGTTTATGTTTTGATAATATTAATAATCATAAGGGAAATGATGATCTTTGAACGAAAATTTGCTGTATGGATCTCAAACACTTGAGTGAGAAAATTAAAAAACACGAGGAAAGTAACACTAATTTAACGAATGCGATTAAATATCCAGCCAAAGATCGCATCTACAATGGTAAGATTATTTCTTTAATACTTTATTTTACTTGTTCATTGTCCTCTACTACCCTCTTGACTGTATCAATATAATCACTGACACAAAAACACTCAAAAACTGTACTGCACAGTAATTATTGCCAGTATTTATATCCATTTTTTTCTTACGAAGAAAGACAATACTGTACCGTGAATCCTGATTTTTTACAAATTGGCCATCCCAACATAAGTTTTATAACTTATTTGTTGGGAATAGGCAGTACCCTTTCAACAGATGATTTGAAAAAATCCAAGGACTCGTCTTGAATATTGGTTGGTCTTACAATACTCTGATTTTATTCTGACTGAAATAGACCTCACGACCAACTCACAGGTGTATTTAAAAATTAGCCCCACCAGTGAAAAACTTGATGCGCCTCTAATGCAAATTGTACGACTTTGAAATAAATAAATGAATCACCAACACAAAGAAGGTTAAAACAGACTCAATTAAGGAGAGTGGAACCTTCAAGAAATTATTTTTTTCAATTTTTTTTTGCTTTCATAATAAAGCTTGAGATTCCCACTTTAAACTGGGGCCAACAGTAGCGGATGAGTCAATCTTTTGCAACATCAAAGAATAAAAAATGGACGTCGATATGGATTGAAGAACGCGTGGGTTGTGGGGGAATGCCAATATCGGCCGGCTTTGGTAGCATTTATAGCTGCGGTTCGATAATCCTGAATAATGCAGTTGAGTTCCATCACTGAACCATTCCGGTCGATCTAACAACTTACAACAATAATTAGCTAACAAGTTATTTACATATTTTAGCTTGCTGGACGACAGGTTATCTATAATACTGCTATTTCCAATAGCGGAGATAGATTTTTTCTACTTACAATGTAGTAGATATTACTTATATACTTACAATGAGATAGATTTTTTCTACTTACAATGTATCATTCTTTTTTAAAGAGTAGTTAAGGTTTGGGTTTAACTGAGTATTAGGCCCCTTTTTTATGAACCTACGTATTTATGAACGTTCATTCAGTGTCTCATGACTCGAAAAACTCTTGAAATGCCTATATAAATACTTTACATTTCAAGAAATGCCTACTCTTGAAGAAATATACTTTACATCTCAAGAAGAGCGTTGACTCTTGAAATGCCTTAACATTTATACTTTACATTTCAAGAGTAGGCCTACCTCGAGTCAAGAGAAACTGAAGGAATGTTCGGTTTTCACTACTTATATATTTGTCTTGGTCTAAATAAGTGATATTCAACTAATATCCAACCAAATAGAATCATTCAAAAATAATACTGTGACAAGGAGCCAAAGGAAGTTTCTAGAAGGCGTCAGTGAAAAGGAGAAAATGGATGTTCTAGGAAGAGGGGGGGGGGGTTTAGTGGCTCGCTCTCACTCACTCTCCTTCTACCCCAGGTCATTGCTCTCTCACCCATCGAAATCAAAGGCTATTGGCTACAACTTGTAGCTTCAAACACATATAAGCAGGGTTCAGTTAGGAGACCAAGGCCCATATTTATGAACGTGACTTATCAAATATTGACTTAAGTCAGATCGGATAAGTCAGACTTAGCAGCAATAAATCTTACTCACACTAACAGGTTAAAGCCAGCGAGCAGCTGTAACCCTAAAAGCCAACCCAGCTCCCACAACAAAGATCTGACTCCTGATAAATAATTAAGCATTAATAATTTACATTAAACAACTCTAATTTACACTAATATAAGAATTAACACTACGTAAATGTTGCAGGGACAACTGGGTCGGCTTATAACCTCACTTTTCAGCTAGTAAACTCACCTAGAATAAGTAATGCTTAGACTAAAGTTCGTATTTCTGAACCTAACTTAAAGATGATCTTAACTTATAAGCCAAGTCATGCTTATAATTGGTGTCTCAAATCTGTTCTTAGCCAAGCTAGGTACAGAGCTGACTTGAAGTCATTCAAGTCATTTAGATTGTTTTGTTGCATCATATTTTGATTTCATTTTTTAGTATAGCATTGGCTCATAATAATAAAATAAAATCATCATTCAATGTTCACACCATTGCAATGTAATTCACTGTATATTTGACTTATTGAAATTATTTCTATTTATTTTATATAAATCGAGTTCTAACCTATACATTTTTTGGCACTAAAAAAGAATTCTCTTTCTACGAGATAGAATGGATCTTATTCTTTGGTCTTCTGGCAGGTAGTGCTCACTACACTGTATCGAATATCATTTTTCAAATTCGGAAAACAGAAAATAATGATTTGAAAGATGTTGGCTTGGTAATTATTACATAACAGTAACTGTAAATTTACATGAAGTGCAGTATCTTTATCTTTTCATGCATGTTATTTTATGTTTATTAGTGCCTGATAATACAACACAATTTTAGGTTAGCTTGTGACCACGTTCAATGTCATAGAGCCTTTCCAAGTCAAACTTAGATAAGTCGTGCTTAGATCAACGTAAGTCACGTTCATAAATACGGGCCCAAGTCTCTTGAACAGTGGCCTACATGAATCTAATCTATTTACTCTTTCCATACGCCTAACAGATTTCTTTTGGATCTCTAACAGTATTGAATGAATGAGTAGATTAAAGTAAAATAAATAAAAGCACTTACCATTTTTCCCTAGTTTTGTGTTCGGCAGTTTCAATGAGATCGGGCTTAGCGGGGCGCAGAGATGAGGTTAGGTCCAGAGGTCGCCGACCCCTGTTCACGTTTCCTCCGTGCACTGAGTTGTCCAACAGAGGACTATGGCCCCTGTAACAGCAGAAAAATCATAAAATTAAAATTATGCACTTGAAACTACTAAAAAGCCCCGTTGAGAAAAATTTAAATTAGAAAATCAATTCCTAAGATCCGTAATTATGAGCCTACCCTAAATAATAATGGGAATAATTTAGAACAAACTTATCTAAATTTATCCTACAATTTCCCCCTTCAAAAAAATTGAAAATTTCAAATAAGATTAACCCAAATACTTCCTTGATTGGAGGCAGACTTGAAAATCCTCAAAATGGGTTCCAAGTTTCCCTCCAATTAAAGAAGCCTCAAGGTACGTTTATAAATGCGGGATTAACACTCAACAAGTGTAGATTTTTGGCTCAAAAATCTCAAAATTCAAAATTATATAAACTTTTTATTGTAAATTCAACGACGCAGTCAATATTAATTGTGAATAATATTTCTAATCGCTTTTGGCCAAACGTTTTCGAGTCATGGAGACTCATCTTCAATTTTAGAATAAAGTTTAACTTTCTCTCATCTCATTTAAAGGAGCAACATCCGAAACTAGTACCTCTATATTTTTAATAAATGTGGTTGTGACAACATAGTCTTATTATTCATCAATAGAGTTTAATTCACAATAAAAATTTCATATTGACAACGCAGATTGATTGTTATGGAACAAGAAATCCAAGAATTAGCCTACATAAACTTTTTTGGACTGTGATAGTGATTTATTAAAAGTGAAAACAAAATTTAATATTAATTTCAGTAAAAGACACGTGAATTTTAATTGTGCTTCAAGGTGAAATTTCTAGTGGAACAGACCTAACATAAGCTTTGATTCTATTTTGAAATTTTGTGAAAAGCAGCTTTGGGCAATAGCCTGTTGTGTTCACATTTATTGTATGATAGTTAAATTAATAAATGAAAAATGAGCGAATAAATGAAAAAATAAGTAAATAAATAAATGAATAACGAACAAATAAATAAATGAATAAATAAGTAAATAGATATATTATAATAAAAACTTAAAAAAACACTCAAGTAGAAATTGTGACTCACGTTATGGCAACGGCAGTTTCACTCTGTTGTCTAGAGCATCATCAGACGACCCACAGTACACACACTTTAATTGAGTGTACTGTGGGTCGTCTGACGATGCTCTTAACATCAGAGTGAAACGGCCGTCACGCAATAACGTGAGACACAATTTCCACTTAAAAGGATTTTTTAAGTATTTATTATTATGTCAGTGGAAAAAAGATGGATCTTCAACATCACAAATGAATAAATTAATAAATAACAATAAAGCTGAACCCACCACAAATAAATCTTCCAGCCTACTACCATGAAATAATATGGCAAGTGTTCCACATTTCCACAACTGCCAGTAATTATTGAGAAGCTGTGAAAGAAGAGGAAGCTGATAGAAAGTGAGCCTAATTTTTTTAATTTGCATTCTCAAAATTATTACCGTTCATCATTGCCCAACTATATATTAGAGAATCCACCAGCTCCCGCCTCTATTCAAATTGCAGGCGACTATTAATAAATTAATTTTCATCTCATCAGACATAATAACTACAGTGGAAGTACAAACTGGTTGATAAACAAGAGAGAAAAAGAATAGGGAAAGGAGAGAATGGTAGTGAGAAGGAAGAGAAAGAGAAGGAAAAGGAGGTTTTTGCAAAGTAAAAAGGATGATTGCTTGGCCTGTTTGAGGTCGATTCACGTACATCAGTCACGGCGCGTCTCAGTTCCGAGCTATCCGTCTCGTCACAGTCATAAAATATATTCTTACTAGATATATTATTTTAGTATAATAATAGTATATATTTTTTTTGTATAATTTATAGGTATTTTTTAATACTTCTAGGTAGTGTTTCTAGACCACTAACAAAAGTAAATATCGTAATAAAATTTTTCTCAAGTCCCCAGTTACTCACACAGCCGCCATTTTGTTTTTTCCACGCATTATTTTTTTAATCGAACACCATTGCACGTGTAATTTTGAAATTTTGCATACAGCTTTATAACAATCTAAAAAAAGTAATCAAAATTTTCCGTCATTAAAAAACAAAATGGCGGCCATTTAAAATCTTTGAACAGGATTAAATTAATAATGGCTAATGGTATCAAAATTTGACTGGAATAGCCTAACTCTTTTTAGATATTTTCATTGCAAATTAGCAATACCTCATTTTTCAGGATTGGCCAACAATTAACAGAGATATGCTACTTTTTAGGGTGTGCAGTGGTTGGCAGCGGGTTGCAGTTTTACGAACAAACAAGGAATAACAAACAAACAAAGAATAAAATGAAAGTTTATTTACCATAGATAATTACAAAGAATAAATAGCCATGAGAATGAAAGCCTTGCAATGACAGTTTAAAGAACTGCAACCCGCTTCCAACCACCGTACACCCTAAAAAGTAGCATATCTCTGTTAATTGTAGGCCAATATTGAAAAATGAGGTATTGTTAGATTTGAAATAAAAATATCTAAAAAAAGTTATTCTAGTCAAGTTTTGATACCATTAGCCATTATTAATTTAATCCTGTTCAAAGATTTTAAATGGACGCCATTTTTTTTTAAGGACGGAAAATTTTGATTAATTTTTTTTAAGATTGTTTTAATTGTAATAAAGCTGTATGCAAAATTTCAAAATTATACATTTAAGTTAATAATCTTTGAATAAAAAAATAATTCGTGAAAAAAAAACAAAATGGCGGCTGTTTGAGTAACTGGGGACTTTGGAAAATTTTTATTACGATATTTACTTTTGTTGGTGGTCCAGAAACACTGCCTAGAAGTATTGGTAGAGAGTTCCGAAACACCCTGTATATTCTTAGTATCTGAGTTTCCGGTTACGCTGTCTACAGTTGTCCGGCGCCGACCCGACAGGTGACTGTTACCGTGACTGAACTGAGACGGAACTGTACTGTGACGCGCCGTAACTTATATGTGTGAATCGACCTCTATTCGCTTGAAATTGGGGTAAACATGTGTACAAGTAATTGACTGTCTGCAAAAGTCTTTAATTTGTGAATGAGCAACATCATTAAATAGTCGCATAGTTTGATCCTAATGATGAGCCGCTCTGTTATCAAGTTCTCTTCCTCACTACTTCTTATTTTTTTCTTCGCTTCTTTTTTTTTGCTGTACCACTTTCATTTTTCTATGACTGGACCAAGAACAATTTTTTCATCAAAAAAGCGAAATGAATCTACCTTACGGTAAATTCAAAGGGGACGCTCTCACTGTCCTGACCGTATTTCAATAGATAACGAGGAGTAAAAGATGAACGCAAAATTATATATATTATATATCTAACCTAACCTCAGCACTTGACTGTTTATTTTTTATATTCCCATAGCAACATATGCCAAGGGATTAAAAAATCGTCACAAACGTCCTTATAACTCCAATATCAACTTTTTTCTGACAAATTTCGTATCAAATTAAACGATTTTACTTACTCTTTCCATCAGTATTAAATTTAACATCCTTCGCAATCGATCAACACTTCAAAAACTCACTTTCTTCCAGCTCCAGAATGGCACATCCAACCGTTGCTATGACAAAAGTCTACTTTCTAAAAAGGGTGACCCCGTCAGGTCAGGGGTAACTGACGAACTTAATTTTAATTTATTTTTTCTTCTTATGAGGTGCGTACTACCTTCTGAAAATTTTGTACCTGTACCTGTAGTCTTTGCTCTGAGGCTTTGATGCGTACAGACGGACAGAGCCTACGCATAATGCTCCCCCCCCCCCCCATGTACTTTGTACAGTGAGAGCTAAAACAGGAGTCCCCACAAATGAATAATTTTTAATCATTTGTCTTTTTCTACTCCTACTCCTATTTCTTCATTCTTCTCTTCTCTTTTTCCCCTTATTTTTCTCTTTATTCTCCTTCTCCTTCTTCTCCTTCCTTTTCTCCAAATTCTTCACCATGTTCTTCTTCTTCTTCTTCTTCTTTTTCTCCTCCATCATCTTCTTTTTCTTCCCCAAATTCTTTTATTTTTTATTTTTCATAAGATCTCTGCACTTCTTCATTCTCCAATTCTCATTCTCATTCTTCTTCTCAACCCACTTTGACCAAATTAGAAGTGAAGCTGACAAGCTAATACATAACAAAGCGAATATATAACAATTAGAAAAAATCCAAACTATTCAGTATTTTTCTCCACTTTAATGACAACATTCAAGATTTTATCATCTTTCTTTTCCATTTTTAAATCTATTTTTAATCAAATCATTAATTATGCAATTCTTTTACCACAAGCACATTATAGCTTGAAATATCATGAACATAAAACATGTGTTGTCATGTTTTGGACAATATAACATATTCAAAATTTGTGATTAGAGCAGTTTTGGACTTGAGTCTGTTGCGCCTTCACATTGATTGAAATTTTGCCACAATAAATAATAATAATAATAAATAACATTACAATACACCCCTTGAACAATCATGTTATTCTAGCCAATTAAAATTCTAAAATGTATCATCATTTTGCAGCTAACCAATTTTGTTATACTGAATAAAATAATCAAAAATGTTTAAATCAACTACTCATTGAATATAAAATTCTTATAGCCTACAGCCTATAACAAGTTTCTTTTAAATATAATACATTTTACAATACTCCCTCCTCTGCTACAAAACCATTTCAAATGAGAAATCACCATTTTTTTTTTTTTTGACAACCATTTTTATCTTGGAATTCCAGATAATGAATCAATTCAAAGCAAGCATTATTGTTACACCGCAAATTTCTTTGAAATATCATGTGTTTAACAAAATCCCCCCTTTTCATGAGAAAACATATTGTTCTAAGAAATAAAAATTCTGGTGATAGTGCTTTCGGCTGCAGTCCCATATCTTCCCCACGAAACAATCGATTAAGAGAATCGATAGTGGTAATTAAAGGGCCGTTATAGGTTCGCTTTGGGTTTTATACAGATATCGTTTCCAAATTTTTATTCGATTATCCTGTGGCGAAGATATAAGGTACTGCACCCGCGCTTTTTTCAACTCACCAATACTTATAGGACACATTCCTCTTGAAATTCCAAACATCAGAACCATTCAAAGCATTGAAACACACTTTTAGCCACATCACATACAACTAAACACACAGTAGACCTCCAACCGTATGAGGAAGCATTACACCAATGTGAAATAGCTATTACACGAATATGTAAGTGTTGAAATTCACCAGTTGTGTATTATGGACAATTATTAATGTTCAAAACACACTCCAGAACACAGAAGCTAACCAATGATCAAAATTTACAAAAAAATGAAGCAGAACAAAGCAAACTTGAAGAAAATACAAAATAAACAGCAACAGGAGAAAAAGATAGATTTATAATAATGATGACAGCGAACAAGACAGAACATGTTAGAGACAGAATCAAGATGCAACTGATAGCAAGATTTCGCGGTTACAGGAGGCCTGCAAGAAATTGGTTAACTCTTCTCATTCCTCCTCCTCCTCCTTCTCCTCGTCCTACTCCTACTCCTCCTCATCTTTTTCTCATCTCTCCTCCTCCTCCTCCTCCTCCTCCTCCTCCTCCTCCTCCTCCTCCTCCTCCTCATCCTCCTCTCTCTTCTACATCGACATCTGCATGTTTAGTTAAGGATGTCACCCCGATGAAGGTATGATGGTATGATTGGATGAAGGTTTTGGGGTTAAAGGCAGAGGTGTTAATTTATGAGGCACACACACACACACACACACACACACACACACACACACACACACACACACACACCGCATACACAGCGAGCAGAGACGATTACAGGTTTGAAACGATATGCTGCTAACTGCCGATTAATAATTTAATCGCGACCTTACAACTCGGTTTGCGGTTAAACTGCAGTTAATCAACAATTTCAATCATAACCTTCCACTCGTGGTGTCAGGCGATGGGATAATATTAGTGATGGGAGAAATGCAGAATTAAAATAACTGCTAATTGAATAAAGGCTAATCAAAAGTGGAATTTCAAAACAATGAGATGAAAATAATGGCGATTAATGAAACATTTTGGAGTTCCAAAATACACACACACATACATATATATATATATATATATATATATATATATATTCATTTATATGTATACATATTCTTTTAAAAGGTCAAACAGAAAGAAAAACACCTTTAAAACACTTACTTATGAAACTTGGTTACTGGCCTAATAGTGCTGCTATACAGTGGTCCAATTTTTTTGGCATATCTTACAAAAAAATTGGCAAAATTTTCAAATTAAATACTTTTTTGGAAGAAAATTCAAGTACCTAAAACTTCTTATCTATAACTTTAATGTGATGGAGTGAGTATTTACTAAATAAATACATCGAAACATGGAGATTGTTTCACAAAGGGGGTAAAAATATCTGATTTTTGATGATCGATTGTGAATCTGACTTCAATATTTCAGCTCTAAAATCTCGAACAGAATTCAGAATTATATTCACTTTCTTTGGTTTATTGGACAGTTTTAGTGCTTCATTTTTAAGTCAACATCTAAATTAATAGTGATATTTTTGAAAGAATCAGGAATTGTACTTCAAAGTGAAATTTCTAGTTGAACTAGGTCATAACCTAAAATTTGAATTTTTTAATTGAAAATTTGTATAGAATGCAGTAGTGGGCAGTACCTTTTGTATCTTTACTTGATTGGGTTTTGCAATAAATGAACCCATTTGGTATTATTGTACATCAATCGACGTAAACTTTCATATTCTTCAATTTCAAATAGAACAATGTTTTCAACACGGTAGATAGTTTTCGAGTTTGAAGCGAAAAACTGAAAAAGTGTCAAATTTGGATTTTTTGCCCCCCAATAGTTACGCACAGCCCAGAAACTTTCGCAAACTCAGGGGACTCTTTCTTAGGATGCCTAGGGCATTTATGAACGGTTCTTATCAAAGAAAGACCTGGATAAGTCACACTTAGCGGCAATAAGTCTTACTTACACTAACAAGTTCACAAAGTGACAAACCAGCCAGTAGCTGTAACCCTAAAATACAACGCAGCTCCCCCAACAAATGCCTGACTCTGATAAATAATTTAACACTAAACAACACTAATTTACACTAATATAAGAATTTACTCTACACAAATATGGCGGGGAAATGTGGGCCATCTTGTAATGTGAATTGTAACTCACCTCAGTGGAGGTGGCGAATAATAAAATCAAGAATTCTTTATGAGATCGCAGCAAAGCGCGTCGGGCCATCTAGTATTTATATAAAAATCACTTCAAAATTGAATCGTACATGTATATCGCAGCTTATAACTGATTCGCTCCAGCAGATTGGCGTTGCCAAATTAAAACTCCATTCGTTTCAACCTTATCCAAGCGTGTAACAATTCATTCTCTGTTTACAATGACAAGCATTTCATCGCTTTTTTGTTCGCGTATAATCAATCTAATGTGTTTTTAATGTTGATGAAATTTCACGCATATTTTAAACTCATTATTTGAGCTGAGGGTCGCCTTGTACACTGCACACAATATATATACAGGGTGGGGGAAATGTTTGGAAACGGCTTAATATTTCATATACAAAGGTGATTTTGCGGTAGGTATGATTGAGGATCCTACTCAAATTGAAAATACTATTTTACTGTGACTTTAAAAATCTGGTCCGCCATCTTGGAACCGCCATTTTGAATGTAACTTTTTTTTTTTAAATAGGAAGGGGGTCATGCGATACATGATTTCAATACAGAATTTTAAGACAAAATGAATGCTGAAAACCGCACATCGATATGTCAACCCGTTTCGGAGATATTTACATTATTAATCGATACCATGAAAAGCAGAAATGAAATAAATAAGTACATTAAAATCTTACCTATCAAATTTTTTGTTAATAGTGTTTGCTAATAAACATTAAAACCCAATTATTTTAATAAATGTTCAAACTGTTTTCCTTCAGCTGTTTGACAATGTGCTAATCTTAAATAATAGCCATCAAGCACATTTTGAATCATTTCGCGTGATGAACATCTGACTCTGGATATCATAATATCAACAATAATCATGATATCAACCTAAAATCATCTGTAATAATCCAACTGATTTAATGAATTCTTTTTCAATCATGAAGTAGTGAGTGTGTTTAAAGTCGTTCGCAATGGCATTTTTAAATGAAACCGAGAGAATAACTTTGTTAATGATGTGCGGCTATGGAGATAGAGTACGGTCTTACCAAGAAGTTTCTGATTTATTTAACGAAACATTTCCCAACAGAAATCCAATTAGTAAAAGTGTTGTTTTTAAGACAGTAAAGCGGTTTCAAGAAACGGGCAAAGTGACTGATCGTGCTCGCACTGGAAGAACAAATACTGCCACCAACAATGAAAAATCTTTAGAGGTAATGCAATCATTTGTTGAAGATCCGCATACATCAACTAGAAGCGTTGCCAAGGAACATGGTATGTCTACTCGTTCTGTCAGAAAAGTTCTTAAGGAATCTCATTTCCATCCGTTTAAGCTTCATGTATTACAAGAACTGAATGAGGATGATTTCGACCGCCGGGTAGAGTTTTGTGACATAATGATGAACAAGTATGACAATGATCCAAACTTCTTTAATAATGTAGTATTTTCGGATGAAGCTACGTTCATGCTTAACGGCAATGTAAATAAGCAAAACTATCGTTTCTGGACCGATGTCAACCCATACTGGATGAAGGAGGGTCATACACAGTATCCTGAAAAATTAAACGTATGGGCTGGTATGGTAAATGGTCACATTGTAGGACCATTTATTATCGAGAATAATTTAACAGGTGCCATTTACGAGAACATGTTAATAAATTTGATCGTTCCAGCCATCCAGAACATCAACGGACAAGAGTTACATAACTTGTGGTTTCAACAAGATGGGGCGCCCCCTCATTATGCATTAGGAGTGCGGGATATATTGAACCAAACATTTCCCCAATGCTGGATAGGTCGTAGAGGTGCAATAGAGTGGCCCGCTAGGTCACCTGACCTCTCTCCACTTGATTATTTCTTTTGGGGCTACATGAAAGACAATGTGTACAAAAAGAAACCAGCAACAATTAATGAACTGAGAGAATGTATAACTGAAGTGGCTAACAGAATTCCACGCGAAATGATTCAAAATGTGCTTGATGGCTATTATTTAAGATTAGCACATTGTCAAACAGCTGAAGGAAAACAGTTTGAACATTTATTAAAATAATTGGGTTTTAATGTTCATTAGCAAACACTATTAACAAAAAATTTGATAGGTAAGATTTTAATGTACTTATTTATTTCATTTCTGCTTTTCATGGTATCGATTAATAATGTAAATATCTCCGAAACGGGTTGACATATCGATGTGCGGTTTTCGGCATTCATTTTGTCTTAAAATTCTGTATTGAAATCATGTATCGCATGACCCCCTTCCTATTTAAAAAAAAAAGTTACATTCAAAATGGCGGTTCCAAGATGGCGGACCAGATTTTTAAAGTCACAGTAATAATAGTATTTTCAATTTGAGTAGGATCCTCAATCATACCTACCGCACAATCACCTTTGTATATGAAATATTAAGCCGTTTCCAAACATTTCCCCCACCCTGTATATATAACACACTCTACTACATAGACTTGTACTATAATAGAACACTTGGAGCTGCGGTGTTAATACACTAATAACAACCAAGGACATATACATAGAGATAGATATATTTAGTTAGTAAAATATAGCTATAACTAGTCAGATATACATATCTACTCAGTTATTTATAGCTAGCTTAGTGTATGGTAGTTAGAGAGCATTGGTTGTTATGCAGCACTATTATTAGGGTATGGCCTTACAGTGAAAAATTGTTGTGTCTTGCAATGTCCTGAGGTGGATAGAGTTTGTTCAACTCTACGCAAAAAGCGTATAGGATTATCAAAACAAGTTCCAAACCCTTATTGAGAGACTTATTTAACTCTCTTAGAGCAATTTAGACTGTTGAAAATGAGTGTAAATTCGGGCTAGACTTCGTACATGGTATATAATATAATGTTGTACCTACAACAATTAAATGAAAAAAATAATTAGGCTAGGATTATTAACAAAATTGGATACCCGTTTAAGCCCAGACACTTATTGGGCTCTCTTAGAGCAATCTAGACTGTTGGCAACACGAGTGTAAATTTGGGCTAGACTAGGTGTATGTTATATGTAGGTATATATTTATGTAATGTTGTATCTGAATCAAGAAATTAAATGAGAGGGTTTTTAGAGCTAAAGTGGAAATGGATTTAATTGGTGATGCCAATCATAGTGTTTCATTTTTTATATTAAAATTTATAGTATTACAATTTTTTCCCTCTACCTTCTTTTTTTGTCCTTCTACTAATTTTTCTTCTTCCTCTTCGCATTCTTTCGTTCTTTTTGATCATCTTCATCTTCTTCTTGTTTTTCTCTTTCTCCATCCACTTTTTTCTACCTCTTCTCCTTCTTCTTTTTCTTCTCCTTTTTCGTCTCCTTCTTCTTCCTCCTCCTTCGCCTCGTCCTTCTCTTTTTAGTTCTTGTTGTTGTTGTGCTTCTTCTCCTATTTCTTTTTTTTTCCACTTCTCATTTTTGTTCTTCTTCTACTTATTCTTCTTCTTTCTCCTCCTCCTCCTCCTCCTCATCCTCCTCCTCCTCCTCCTCCTCCTCCTCCTCCTCCTCTCCTGCCTCCTCCTCCTCCTCCTCCTCCTCCTCCTCCTCCTCCTCCTCCTCCTCCTCCTCCTCCTCCTCCTCCTCCTCCTCCTCCTCCTCCTCCTCCTCCCTCCTCCTCCTCCTCCTCCTCCTCCTCCTCCTCCTCCTCCTCCTCCTCCTCCTCCTCCTCCTCCTCCTCTCCTTCCTCCTCCTCCTCCTCCTCCTCCTCCTCCTCCTCCTCCTCCTCCCTCTCCTCCTCCTCCTCCTCCTCCTCCTCCTCCTCCTCCTCCTCCTCCTCCTCCTCCTCCTCCTCCTCCTCCTCCTCCTCCTCCTCCTCCTCCTCCTCCTCCTCCTCCTCCCCTCTCCTCCTCCTCCTCCTCCTCCTCCTCCTCCTCCTCCTCCTCCTCCTCCTCCTCCTCCTCCTCCTCCTCCTCCTCCTCCTCCTCCTCCTCCTCCTCCTCCTCCTCCTCCTCCTCCTCCTCCTCCTCCTCCTCCTCCTCCTCCTCCTCCTCCTCCTCCTCCTCCTCCTCCTCCTCCTCCTCCTCCTCCTCCTCCTCCTCCTCCTCCTCCTCCTCCTCCTCCTCCTCCTCCTCCTCCTCCTCCTCCTCCTCCTCCTCCTCCTCCTCCTTCTACCTCTTCTTTTTCTACTTATTCTCCTTTTTTCTTCTTTTACTTCTATTTTTCTTCTTTCCTTTCTTCCCCTTTTTATTCATTTTCCTCCTCTTTCTACCTCATCTCCTCCTTCAATCCCTTACTCTCCACCGCTAGAGTTTCATTGACAGAAAACAGCAAGTAGCTCTTTATTACATAAGATTCTTCTCCACAATTTTCTACGTGTATTTAATTTTCAACAAATTGTATTAATCCACACTTTGACGCAACCACACCATAAACCAGCGACCAAACCATCAGTTTAGTGGCACGAGTTAGCCATGGAGCCCAAAGTAATAAGAAAACAACAGAACAGGTCACCCACGCCTCCAAGCAACACTACTCAGACAACTCTGTAGAAAACACTGGAGCTTTACTTTTAAAGCTGCGTGACTAACACACTCTAAGTGGTCCAGCCCAGCATTCCAGCGGTTCTCCAGCTCCAAACTCATCTGCATTACTCAAAGCATGGTATGTGAATGCTTCCAGCTATGCAGGAAACAGTAAACATTTTTAGAATAAAATATGGATGCACTTTGCTGCCTTGGAGCTATTCAGAAAATGTTGACCCTCTGTCGGAATTCGGAAAAATTAGTCAAGATTTTTCTAGCATCGATAACCTGAGTTTCAGTGCTATATGATCGGAGGTGCAAAACATAGAATCCATATTATATATATATATTGGGAAGTGATAGCCGAGTTCCGTAGCAGGTATTTTTCAATAAGATAGAGATAAGCTACGTTCTCCTGGGTCCTCTTTGAAACGGTGACCGATTAGATAGGCCAGTAAAAAAAACACTGTTCTCTGCTGTAAAATCACTTCCTGGTGGTTCGGAACCCACCTAAAACCTCCCTATAGGTACAACTCATCAATCACCATCATCCAACTCATTACCCACGCACAGGTCTAAGACCTATGTGGGGCTTCATCCTCCGAAAAACAAAAACAAAACCAATTTACAAAGGGCTTGTAAATGGTGTTCATTGGATGAGTTGAACTTTTTTAACCACATAAAACCGGTCATTTTGTAGGTAAAGGCAAAAAAGACAAGCACCCTCAGAAATGAGCCAAATTTGACATATATGTTTTCTCTTTTTTCGGAGGATGAAGCCCACATAGGTCTGAGACCTGTGCGTGGGTAATGA